>CM060449.1:164582454-165137454 GCA_030545235.1 Helianthus tuberosus
GGAATGAGAAAGGAATAGTCCGATGCGGCAAGAAAGAAAAGTTAAGTCTAAGATTTGTTGAACCATTAAGAATCATTAAATAAATTGGATCAGTAGCTTATCAGCTAAAAGTTACTAGACGAAATGACAGGTATACATGATATATTTCATGTATATAATTTAAGGAAATACCTAGCTGATGAATCTTTAGTTATACCTCTTCAAGATATAGAGGAAATGAAGAATTTAAGTCCATTGAAAGACCATACAAGTCAAAGATAAGAATCTCAAAGCATAGAGAATAGTTCTGGTCAAAGTAAAGTGGAATTCAAAGCAAGGACCAGAATATAACTAGGAACTAGGATCAGTGACGAAGTAAAAGTATTCCTTCATATTTCAGTGAATCTCGAGGACGAGATTTAAAACAAGGTAGGGAGGATATAACAACCCTCAAAAAAATATTCTAAAACACTCTGTAATCGAAAAACCGAACTAGCGTAACATTATTTAGTTTGAAAAATGAAAAACAATAAAAATTTTATGTCTGTCGCAGGACGCGACAGACTAAGAGAAGCATATCCCGAGTCGTAAAAGGCTCATAACTTTCCGGACACACCTTGGGACATGTGTCGTCCACGTGTCGAGCCTACAACAGTGACTAGTGACACCTATGCCCTAGCATGGGTGTTCCGCGGGCCGCGACAGGATACCCTAAGGGTACCGCGGGCTGCGATGGAGTCCCAAAATTTGTATAAATAGAGCATTCGAGTTGCAGTTCACAATCCTTCAATTCTTTTCTTTCTCTCTAACATTCTGCACGAAAATAATACCCCCAATACCCTTAAATTCACAAAGCTCTGCCCCGTTGTAAGTGTTTTAACCCCTGATCACTGATTCAATACCCTGTCCGATCGATCTTGAACCCAGCAACGAATGTCAAGGCGTTGCCTGATAAAGGCGTTGCTTGATAAAGGTTATGCTTTGTAAACTACGTTGGTTTTCTGATCTCGTGATGTGTTGATAAAGTTAAATTGGGTTATTATACTAATACGTGCGCATTGCATATTTAGTTAGGAACTCAGGAAATCACCAGAAAATATTATTAGGAAGCTTATAGAAAAACCCTAAGTTTACAAAGTGAGTTATTCTCTTTTTCCTCACATTATTGTGAGTCATTCTCTCTATTTATCAAATTGCTTTACAAAACCTTAAATGTTTTTCAGTTATATTTACAGTGATTGAGTCATTGTATTCTACAATTACTGCCGGTATGTGAGGTTTTGTATACACTACTAGTCAAGCATTGCTATTGGATAAAATTTAGCCAATATTAATTCGACCACAATCATTGTAACTGCCAGCATGACAAATACTGAATGAGTTTTTGGGTAGATATAAATATTGTAATCACTTTTGCTACTATTTATTTTTATAAAATAGAATGAACTCGCCAGTATTTCATGCTGATAAAATGTTTTTAAACGCGTTTTAGGAATCCCACCTTGAATGTAATAGAAGCCAGCTGTGGAGCACTGAAGGCTTAAATAAAGTGGCTATAAATACCTGAATAAAAGAACAAATTTATATTCTATTTAATAGGGTTTATCCCTATAAATACATTTGAAATGAAATATGGGTTTTAGCCCATCTGTTTAATATTACAAATTTTGGTGCTTTTACAAACTCTTAAATTATTTCCTAACTACGATCCTGATTAAAAAAATTTCCGCTGCATATTTAATAAACACCGGTACCACTTGACTGGTTCACGGCTCACGCTCCCTGGGTGGGGTCGGGGGCTGTGACAATTTTACTATTGTTTTTACAATTTGAAGATATTGGGCTAATTTTTCACCCTTCACTACATAATATCCATTAAAACGGTTAGTCAACAATAATGAATCAAATATACTTGAAGATATTTAATTCCCATATCCCTTGCTAATTGCAATGCTTCATACTTTGCCTTGTTATTAGTAGCTAGAAATTCACAGGATATAGCCTGGCTATGACGATTTTAGTATTATTCCTAAGACAATTCCTCTAACATTCAAAGCACCATCAATGTATAAAGTCAATTTACCCATATTTTCTTCTATTTGTTGTACCTATAGGTCAGCTTCATGTTGTAGATCATTACTGAAATTAGCCACAAAGTCTGTTAATGCTTGAGATTTTATGGCATTTCTAAACTCGTAGACTAAATCATATGCAATTAACCGACCACTTAGCCATCCTACCCAACATTTCTAGTTTTCCTAACAAATTTTTAATAGGATATTTGGTTTTAAAATGGATCGTGTTCGTATATCATTATGAAAGGGATGTCCGATCGAAATTAAGGGGACACAAAAAGTGTCCCCTTTGATTTTTGATGTCCCCTTTTCCAACATATGGATGAGAATTGGCTGATAATTATTAGTTGTAGATAATAACGGGTTAAAACACTTCCCAGGTTCGGTTAACGGTCCTGAAACGCGCAGTTTTTTGCGTGGATTTTCGTATATAAAAAACGAACTCTATGTTAACAAAAACCCATATGCTTTGACAGATTTTCTTTAAGACTTTTTAGGGTTGACGGATGATGAAATGCACGTTACGATGATACAGTGCACATTAAAATCAAAAGCGTTCCGTTAACCGGAAACTACTTTGTTTAACGTGTTTGCTACCTGTTAAGGCCACAAAATCCCTATGTTAAAGTTAAGAATCATGTTTACGTAAATCCATACCCCTGGATTCATGTCAGGAATATATGGCTGTGTTTAAATCGTTACCGTGCTGTTAACTGGAAATCATTTCGTTTAACCATATTTCTACATTCTAAGGCCCCAATATCACTATATGAAATACTAACATTCATATGAAAACTATAACACTCGGATTCGTCTAAGGAATTATTAGTGTTACTTTGTTAGTTATATAAGTTGTACGTATCGATTCTGTCACAGTTTCGTTATTTTTTTTTATAAAATTTAGTAATAAGGAGAGTCCATGGGTTTAGTAATGGGTTTTTAGATCCCATTGGCCCGTTTTCTAGTAAAATGCATTATTAAATAAAATTCCCAATTTTGTTTTTCTAAAAGTTGATGAATTATAAGAAAACATGAAACCAAGAAATTATGCGTTAAAGAACGAGATTTCACCAAAGTTCATGTAATTACACACAATGCATGTTAATACCGAAAACATATAAATTCACATAATATATTCATTTAACTTTTTCGGAATTATTATTTCACTTAATCACCAACGTTCGGGGACAAAATCGTGTGCGGTTCGTTGATTTGTTTAATTTACCGAATTACTATTATGTTGGTGTTCGTGTACTAACTACTAACTGACACACTTAATTAAGCCTAATCAAGTGTAATGCAATAATTAATGTTCGCGATAGCGTTAAAGATAACAAATTTGTGTTAATGAAGTTAACCTAGAAATGTGGGGTGTCACATCGACAATTGTAATATGTTTGTCCGTGTGTGTGATGGGGGGAGTTATTTTTGAACTTTATATATTGCGAGAATAAGTGATAACTCATGAAAAACTCAATCAAAATCAATTTTTATCCTACTACTATTATTATTGTTATTCTTATTATTAAATGACAATAATAAAAAAAATTACTCCTTAAGTAATTCATGGTTGCTCCTTTGAGAACTACTCTTAATATATTTTACACATGTGTAAATAAAAGATTACACGTGTGGATTTTTTTTATTTACCAATACATGTAAATTTACATTTTAGTAGTGTAGTCTAATAATAATGATATGTGAATTTTTTTTTTTTGAATTTGAATTGTTTTGAGATAAGTTCTGGCTTCTCACAAAATATATGAGTTCTCAAGATAACTTTCCCTATACATACACATATGTGTAAAGAGAGAGAGAGAGAGAGAGAGAGAGACTTAAAATCACTATACACATGTAGGTATAGACCCACACGTAGTGTTAGTTGTAAACATACATAATGGATGATATCTAGTTGTGCTTTTCTTTGTCTCCTCCAAAATTATATAAGTTCTTTTCAATCATCCCTATATCTCGTAGGAGTACTACAACTGAAGCCTAGTAAACTGATGAGGTTCATGGAATCACATGTGATGGTTGTTAGTATAAGTTTTCTATTGTTGTTTGTGGCTCATCGGTGTAAGTTCTCTACCTATAACACTTAAACAATGTTACGCTTTTATATATACATCCTGATTAAATATATCATTTCGGGATCTATAGGTGCAAAAAATGAACTTGGTCATATGGGAGCATTTAGCGTTCCAACTCCAAAAGATTGTGTTGCGCGTTGTGTTCAATCACCAGATACTAATTATTATACATGTTGCGGTAAAAAATATGGTAGAAAAAACTCGTGTGAACAGAATTGTCAAGTAAATAAAACTTGTTGTAAAGAGAATAAAACTTGTTGTAAAATACAATCATAAAGGAAACTATAAATGTGACAACCCGTACTAAACCAGGTATCCGTACGACTTAATTACTGATTAATTACTGCTAAATTACTGTGCTTGATTGAACTAGCTGATGAACTGCTACCTGCATACTGATACATGCACTTACTTGCATCATACTTTATTTGCTGTCACTACATTGTTTACATACTGGACCCTAGTGACAAACATGATGCACAAAAAGCACAGTAGCACTAAACGGATACACAGTGAACATGCTGATATAACCAGCATCAGGCAGACACTGCCTCTAAGGCCTGTTAAGAGCCTCAAATATTTTGGCTACACTGGTAGTGAGTGTAGGGATATAAGGGTTGTGGTACTGCGTCTCTAGGAATAAGATACACTGATTCGGATGTGCCTAAAACGTACTTTAAGTACCAAACACAGCACTTTAATAAATAAACCAGCTTCTAGCTGACTAATAAAGTGCCAGAACATGAGAAAATATTACTAGACACTTTCTAAAGTGTCGGGAAAACAAATTGTGTCACTAAAAATGTTAATAACGACACTTTAAAGCGTTACAAAAGGCTTTAACGGATTACTATCCAACCGGACACCCGGACTTTACCCGGAACATGAAAATAGTAATATTTTCACTATTTATATTTTTCTGAGCCAGTTAGGGTCCCTGATTACCCTAACACCCGTCATAATACGTAACATACGACTAACGAGGTTAACACTTAACAAACACAACTAACCTCCCTAACTAGTACTTAAAATCGAACCAAGACCCCCCCCCCCCCCATAACCGAACTCGGTCACCAAGTGACCCCACCCTTGTACCATGTGATTTTACTAGATCATGTATGCTTAAAATCTAGAGAACATAACTTCCATTGGATAATACCCTCTAATCTTGTCTATAAGTATCACCACATAACACAAGAGTTATTACACTTCACATTTCACAACTCACTCACACTCTCTTGCTCCCCCTACCTCTCGGCCGAACACCCCAGCCCCCCATACACCCACCTTCGGCTCTTGATCTCTCCATTCCAACAACATACACACTTCAAGGATCACGTATTAGGAGCCTCGGAACAAGCGGAACACGAAGGACCTCTACCGTTAGCTTTTATCCACCTCTTTTTCGCCAAAGATCTTCCCTAGCCTTGAGCTAGAGGTATAATGTTTAAAACTTGTTTATAATCCTATCTAAGGTGGTTAAAAGGAATATTGTCGGTTGAATCTCGTTAAAATGAAAGATGATGATTAAAAGTCTACTAAAAATACTTAAAATGGTGGTTAAAGACATATAACTTGTGTAAAAGTTGTAGGACTTGAAAATTGTTATTTTTGAGACCCGATCTATGATGTGGTAGCTCGGATCACCGTTTAACCCGACTTTGTAAGATCATGTATCTTCACATAAGCTCGTTTTTGAAAGATACAAGGGTTAAAAGGTGAAACTCTACCACACAAGATACATGAACTTGTGTAGAAATATTTTACTTGTGTAAAAGTGATTTAACCGGTAAGATGGTGTTTAAAACTAGCGGATCTACGCATCCGCAAGTGGTATCTTCAAAGAACCACACATTTAAGAAACCATGTATTTTAAAGAAAGGATCTTACACTAATAAATATGGTTTTATAAACCACAAGTGTGTAAACACTTGTGAAACAAAGAGATCCGACAAAGAAGTAAATTTATCACTTGTTACTAGAAGTTGTAAAGACGGATTTCTCTAAACACGAGGTTTTTATGAGATTAAAGTTACTTTATATAAAGATCTACATATATAAAGGGTGTTTACACTATAGATTCGGAAAAACTGCAAGTTCATGCGATTATGCGATTTACATACTTGTCGGCTAGTTTGATGTGTCGGAAATTGTTTGATTGAATAAAGAAGATTGTTGAATTGATTTGTTAAAAGAAAATGATACGCTTGAAAGCGTGGCCACCTCCAGTTACAGAGGAAACTCTGGCGAAATTTTCTAAAAACCTAACACTTAGACTTTTTACACAACAAGTGTTAGAACTATCTTTGGACATATTTTCAAAACATAAATTTCGCCAGCACTATATTTTACTAAATATTCGGAGGTGGGATTTTCACAAAGATTAACGTGATAGATATATTTGTCACAACACTGTTTATGATTATTTTGTGAAAATACATAAATATTATTTTAGAGTAAAAAAAATATTTGCAAGCGTTAATGATTCCAAAACTTTACGAACGCTTCCACAAACATATAAGTTACACCGGTAATTACATTACCACAAGGTTGATAAAACGTAACTTACGCACATGTATTGTATCCCCCATCCTTGGGAAGAAGTATAACTACCAAGTGTATACAGAACATAAACACGAAATAGTTGACTAACTATTTCCCAAAGACATAAACTGTAAAGCTAAGGCACGGCCGTCCGTCTAATAGATTTAGCACTTGTAGGTCGTTGCACAGCTTACTGTATTGGAGACACTTGGTAGAGACGCGCATTCACTGTGAGTTCATGTCCCCCTTTTCTCTAACGGTTTTCAGTTTACTTAACTGCGGGGGTGAAATACATGTTACTTTGTTTACAAGTACTTTATACACGGTATGAATAACGTAAGGAGGTTTAGATCATGTGGATGGGTAGTTAGAACACCGAGGGACTCGAGCGGTAGATCTATCTGGGTGTAGCGAGCCCAGCTCCCGGCCCAACAGAACGGACCTCTCGGAGGACCAACAGAACGGACCCGGAGTGACTTGGTACCCAACGCAAAAATCGGCTAGGGTTGTGTCTACCTACTTGCATTTCACAACATGCTAATGGCCTTGCAAACCATTGGTGATCACAAGTCTTCTTACACTGTTACATACCAGGAAACTTTTATACTTACAAGTGTTTTACTTACTCACTTGCACATGAACTCGCTCAACATTATTGTTGATTTTTCAACTCACATGTATTTCAGGAAATTAAACGGATCTGGCACGGTATGGAACGTTTTCCGCTGCACTTGTCATGAAGTCATCAGGGTTTAGGGGATGTGTCTCTTTCCTGGACAAGACACAATCCTTAAACCACGTTTATGTTATGTTATAAGTTGTAATGTCTACTGAACAAGGTTATGGTTGTATGTTAAAACAATGGTAATGTGTTTGATTTTCAAAGCTTAATGGATGACTTGCATGGTTTTTAAATTCATATAGCTTGTTATGGTTAAGCTATGGTATTAAGAAGTCACACCAAAATTAACCACGCTTCCGCAAAGCCAGGGTGTGACAGCTTGGTATCAGAGCTCTGATCATAGCGAACTAGGATTCCTCCTCGAGTCTAGACTATGATCACTAGGGCTCTCACGAAAACATTTTTCTGCATACCACTTAAGTCCAGATCCACACTTTTTACAAACAAATGTTGAGCACGTTGGTTTGTTATAGGATCGATCTGGAGGATCGAGGTGATTAAGGTAGTCGAGCACGTTGGTTTGTTATAGGATCGATCTGGAGGATCGAGGTGATCAAGGTAGTCAAGCACGTTGGTTTGTTATAGGATCGATCTGGAGGATCGAGGTTTGGTTTAAGTGAAGGATAGAGCAGTCTTGTAGACTGGATAATATTGGCTAGTAAGACTAGGAGGATTATGTGATGCCTTACTTGATGACTTATGTGATTACTCGATTTGTGATTGACTATTTGTGCATGTTTGTGTATATGTTACAGACACATGGATTCTGCAGACACTGGTGGTTCAGGCACCACAGGCCCGAGGCCTATCGTTTCAGACGACATTGAGTCATCGGAGCACGAGGTTTATACGTCAGACTTCACCAGCACGGATGATGATGACTTTCAGCCATTCGCCTTACCCGACGGCGTTGATGAGCCCCCAGTTGATCTTCCAGCCGGGGATCTACCACTCGTTGTGATCCCTGCTCCAGTACCCCTTGCATCATACCCTGTTTTACCCATCGACGACGAGGAGGACGACGTCGATATGTTTGAGGAGGAGCCTTTGGAGGATGCTCAGGGCGAGGCCCTACCTGCTGTTGCTCCCTTACTGATTGCAGATGCTCCGGCTGCGGAGTCACCTGCTCATTCCCCAGTCGCGGACTCCTTTGAGTCTGTGGCTTCTGTACCCACACATGCTCATAGTGCGCAGCACTTCTCCCATGGGTCCGATTCTGACCAGGCTTTTTCTGTTGCTTCCATACCTGGACTTGTTTTTGACCATGACGACGAGGGGGATTCAGATCCTGTGTTCCCACCAGGATTTGATCCTGACCGTGATTTAGAGTTTGTCCCGATGGACGAGTTGATGGAGGATCCAGCAGATCCTATTGACCCTTTTGATCCGATTGATCCCGATGTTGATTTTGACATGGCGTTTGATGATCTTGAGCCTGCCATTGCACCTGAGCAGGCAGCTGCCCTTGACCCTTTACCAGAGCATGACCCTGTGCATGCTGATGTACCTTTTGAGCCCATTGCTGATGATCACCACATAGATGTTCCTGTTGATCCCATTGGTCCTTTACCCATTGTTGCTGTACCAGTTGACCCCCCTTTCGAGCACTTGGCACCCGTTCACCCTGTTGTTGCTCCCTTACTTGATCCCGTTCCCCTAGAGCCCGGACATGCACTGTTCGCGGCACATATGGATCCACCGGATGAGTCCGCACAGCACGGGTGGATACCGGCTGATGAGGACGTTCCACCGTTACACCCACAGATCCCAGACACTCGACACGTTGACTTTTCATTTCAGGTACCTATGTTTATACCTCCAGCAGGGCCTGGAGAGGGTTCTTCAGCTCACCCTGATGGGCATGTACCGATGCCCATGCCTTTCATGCCTCAGATTCCTTTTGTTCCACCCACTACAGCTCCTTTTGGTGTGGCACCCTTTGACCCCACACGTGAGCCACTGCTGTGGTCACCGTTTTCCCCCATGCCACCCACTGATCCATACCACAGGTCCTACGTGGGACATACCATTGAGGATGTATTGATGTCGTTTGTATACCAGCATGAGTCGCATGAGCAGCGACTACAGGAGTTGGAGAGAGCCCATCTGCAGCCATGTCAGTGCCATGGCCGGGTACCCTCTCCGTTACAGCCGTTTCGACCATTACCCCCTGACTATGCTGCTCGTCTTACTACTTTGGAGCAGCAGATTGCTTCCATTATTCGCATACAGCAGGCGATGGAGGCGGACTGGTTACAGTTGCGCCGTTTGTTTTATACCCGTTTTCCTCCTCCTCCACCACCATCTGCTTAGAGCTCATCGGTGCCACTTGGGTAGGCGAAGTGAGAAGGCGGCGATTGCTTTTTGACTGCACAGCATTTTGAGGAGACTACGTTATGACTTGACTTTTGTTATGTACTTGATGTTGTATTGATACTGATGTAGCTTTTGACAGGGGTGATGTAGCCCCTAGTGATTGATGATTGTATGTATACACTTACGATGTGGTCTCATTTATATGGCAATCGCAGTTTTCTCACCATATTTGGATTCGCTTGATTACTTGTTTATATTTTTTTTGACATGGGATGTTGTGTGATTGATATTTGTGATGTGTGATAACATGAGATGTTATGTGATTATATTATTACTACCGTTATATACGTACACTATATTACGAACTGATTTACGTATTATAACAACGGAGCCTTACTATGGCCTAACCAACTTAAACCATCTTTTAGAAGATGTCGCCAAGACGCGAACCAAACATGCCAACAAATGAGGCAGAACTCCAGCAGATTATTGCTGCTGCCATAGCACAGTACGCAGCATCTCAGCCAGGAGCAAGCAGAAGTGTTAACCAAGGCAATAACAATCCACCTCACGGTAATACCACGCCATTCGAACCTACCATGAACTAGTTGGAGATTTTAGCGGTGATGCTAATGCCAAACACATGTTTTAACATACGTGCAGGATGCACCTACAAGCAGTTCTTAGACTGCAAACCAGTTAACTTCGATGGCACAGGAGGTGCAGTTGCCTTTACCCGCTGGGCTGAGAAAACCGATTCTGTTTTACGCATGAGCAAGTGTGCAGAGGATCAGCAAGTCACATACATTTCAGGGCTGTTTCTAGACGGAGCCCTATCTTGGTGGAACCTACAAGTACAAACTCTAGGCGAAGCTGCCGCCTACGCCCTGACTTGGGCCGAATTGAAAGAACTGATGCGCAAAAAGTACTGTTCACGCGCAGAAATTCAAAGGTTGGAGACTGAATTTTGGCACTTAAAGATGGATGGACCAAAGATTGCGGAATACGTCCAGAGGTTTCACGACTTATCTCAAGTGGTTCCTTACATGGTTACGCCTGAATACAAGCGAATCGAGCGCTTCATTTGGGGTTTGGCTCCCCAAATAATAAGCATGGTAACCTCCTCCAAACCGGCGACTATCACTGAAGCCATCGATTTGAGCGTGGCTCTCACCGAGGAGGCGATTCGTCTAAACAGGTTTGGTGATGCTAAGGCAAAGGAGAAGGAGACTCATGTTGAGTCGTCAGGAAGTAACAAAAGAAAGTTTTCGAACTTCAAACAAAGTGTTAGCGGTGATGGTAAGAGAGGAGCACCAAACACGCCGGCTCAGGGTACGACTGGCAGTGGAAGGAAAGGAAGGGGATATATGGGCACCCAGCCCAAGTGTAACGCCTGCCAGCGTCACCATTCTGGTCAATGTGGGCTAAAAGTATGTGAAGCGTGTGGGAAACGTGGTCACTCTAAGGATACTTGTTGGGTCCCTGCCGGCCGCGGAGGCCAGGGAGGATATGGATATAGGAATGATAACCGTGGTGGAAATGGAAACCGCCTACCAGGAAACTTTGGAGGAAACAGAAACCGAGGCAACAATGCAAACCAGGCTGGCAATGCCAACCAGAACAACACCCCAGCTGGAAATGGGGATGGAAACGGGGCAGAGACTCGGATGCTATAACTGCGGGGAAATCGGGCATTTTAAGAAGAATTGCCCAACACTGAATCAAGCCCGTGGTAGAGTGTTCCAACTCGAAGCTAGGGAAGCACGCCAAGATCCAAATGTTGTTACGGGTACGTTCCCTATCAATCAACGCTATGCATCCGTTTTATTTGATACTGGTGCCGATTATAGCTTCGTATCGTTAGAATTTAAGAATATGCTTGGGTTAGCTGCTAATAAGTTAGACATTCCCTACTCGATCGAATTAGCTAATGGAAAGTTAGTTGGAGCCGACGAAGTAATCAGAGGTTGTGTGATAGAATTGGGAGAACGCGAGTTCACTCTGGATCTACTACCAGTCCAATTGGGAAGCTTCGACGTGGTGGTAGGAATGGATTGGTTATCCGGAAACAAGGCTGAGATAGTATGTCACGAGAAAGTTGTTCGTATCCCAACTGATGATGGTGAGACAATTGTGGTTCACGGAGAGAAGCGTGACACGCCGCTGAGATTTATCAGCTGCTTGAAAGCAAGGAAGTGTTTACAGAAAGGATGTGTTGCTTTTCTGGCACACATCGTAGACAAGAAGGCTGCCGAGCCAAGGATCGAAGACATCCCTGTCGTAAGGGAGTATCCCGAAGTCTTCCCAGAAGACTTACCTGGATTGCCGCCTCTGAGGCAAGTGGAGTTTCACATTGACTTAGTTCCAGGCGCCGCGCCTGTGGCTAAGGCACCGTACAGACTTGCTCCGTCTGAAATGCAGGAATTGTCGACACAACTTCAAGAGTTGTTAGACAAGGGTTTTATCCGACCAAGCTTCTCGCCTTGGGGAGCTCCGGTCTTGTTTGTCAAGAAGAAGGACGGAAGTTTCCGCATGTGTATTGACTACAGAGAATTGAACAAGCTGACGATCAAGAACAGGTATCCTCTGCCAAGAATCGACGATCTGTTCGATCAACTTCAAGGCTCAAGCTGTTACTCTAAGATCGATCTTCGATCTGGATACCATCAATTAAGGATACAGGAGGAAAGTATCCCGAAAACAGCCTTCCGAACTCGTTATGGACACTACGAGTTCCTCGTTATGCCATTTGGTTTGACAAACGCGCCTGCGGTATTCATGGATCTAATGAATAGGGTTTGCAAGCCATACTTAGACAAGTTCGTGATTGTATTCATCGACGACATCTTGATTTACTCAAAGACGAAGGCTGAACACGAACAACATCTTAGAACCATACTGGAGCTGCTAAAGAAGGAACAGCTGTACGCCAAATTCTCCAAGTGCGAGTTTTGGCTACGCGAAGTCCAGTTTCTTGGACATGTGGTTAATGGGGATGGAATTCATGTTGATCCCGCAAAGATCGAGGCAATCAAGGATTGGGAAACGCCGAGGACGCCAACCGAGATTCGGCAATTCTTGGGTTTGGCTGGCTACTATCGGAGGTTCATCGAGGATTTTTCAAAGATCGCTCAACCATTGACGCTCCTCACACAGAAGGACAAGACGTTTGATTGGGGAATCAAACAGGATGAAGCATTTCAGATATTAAAGGGTAAGCTTTGTAACGCGCCAATCTTAGCTCTACCAGAAGGTACTGACGATTTTGTGGTATACTGCGACGCATCGCGCCAAGGATTGGGTTGCGTGTTGATGCAACGCCAAAAGGTCATTGCTTACGCATCGCGTCAACTAAAAGTGCACGAAAAGAACTATACCACACACGATTTGGAGCTCGGCGCAGTGATATTTGCACTAAAGATCTGGAGACACTACCTGTATGGTACGAAGTGCACAATCTTCACAGACCACAAAAGCCTACAGCACATATTCAACCAGAAAGAGTTGAATATGAGGCAAAGACGATGGGTTGAATTATTAAACGACTACGACTGCGAGATAAAGTATCACCCAGGGAAGGCGAATGTAGTTGCCGATGCCCTAAGTCGTAAAGAAAGAATCAAGCCCATAAGGGTTAGAGCTTTGGAAATGATTATACGAACCGACCTTTCCTTGCGCATTCGTGCTGCACAAAAGGAAGCTCTCAAGGAGGGAAACCTTGAGGAAGAATATCTCCGTGGAATGGGGAAGCTTTTGGTACCAAACGAGGAAGGGACGTTATGTTTTGAGAAAAGGATTTGGGTTCCTCTGTTTGGTGGATTAAGGGAAGTTATTTTCGACGAAGCGCACAAGTCACGATACTCTATCCACCCTGGATCGGATAAGATGTACCAGGATCTCAAAAATTACTATTGGTGGCCTAGGATGAAAGGCGATGTTGCTATTTACGTGAGCAAATGTTTAACGTGCGCTAAGGTCAAGGCAGAATACCAGAAGCCTTCGGGACTTCTGCAACAACCTGAGATTCCCAAGTGGAAATGGGAACAAATCTCAATGGATTTTGTTACAAAATTACCAAGAACGCCAAGAGGCCATGATATGATTTGGGTGATTGTTGACCGCCTAACAAAATCCGCACACTTTCTGCCAATCAAGGAGAAAGACAGTACTAGTAAACTTGCGGAAATTTACTTGAGAGAGATCGTAGCACGTCATGGAGTACCACTCTCGATCATCTCTGATAGAGACGGAAGATTTGTGTCAAGAATATGGCAATCTTTCCAAGAATCTTTTGGCTCACAATTGAATCTGAGCACTGCGTTCCATCCGTAAACTGACGGCCAGAGCGAGCGAACGATACAAACTTTGGAAGACATGCTGAGGGCATGTGTTATGGATTTAGGCGGTAGCTGGGATAAACACTTACCTTTGGTCGAATTTTCATACAACAACAGCTACCACACCAGTGTTGGTGTCGCGCCATTTGAGGCCCTATACGGACGTAAGTGCCGATCACCACTATGTTGGTCTGACGCAGGTGATAGGCAGCTTGTTGGTCCCGAGATCGTCCAAGAGACGACAGACAAGATCGCGCAAATTCTTAAACGCATCGAAGCTGCTCGCCACAGGCAAAGGGCCTACGCGGATCCAAACCGGAAGCACGTGGACTTCCAAGTCGGAGAGATGGTGTTATTGAAAGTTTCACCCTGGAAGGGGGTGGCACGCTTTGGAAAGCGTGGGAAGTTAAATCCGCGCTACATTGGTCCTTTCAGAATTCTGGAAAGAATTGGGACAGTAGCATACAAGTTGGACCTACCTGCTGAACTAAATGGTGTTCACGATACATTTCATGTATCCAATCTAAAGAAAAGTCCAACTCAAGTTAACGTTGCCATTCCCATCGACGAGATTCATATTGACGACACGCTCCACTTTGTTGAAGAACCTGTCGAGGTCACGGATTGGAAAGTTAACAAGACCCGCCGGAGCAGTGTCAAACTCGTCAAAGTTCGTTGGAATGCCAGACATGGTCCTGAATTCACCTGGGAACGTGAGGACCGGATGAAAGAGAAATACCCCCACTTATTTCCTAAGAACCCTGCTTCTACAAGCAGAACTTAAATTTCGGGACGAAATTTATTTAACGGGGGGGGGGGGGGGGAATGTGACAACCCGTACTAAACCAGGTATCCGTACGACTTAATTACTGATTAATTACTGCTAAATTACTGTGCTTGATTGAACTAGCTGATGAACTGCTACCTGCATACTGATACATGCACTTACTTGCATCATACTTTATTTGCTGTCACTACATTGTTTACATACTGGACCCTAGTGACAAACATGATGCACAAAAAGCATAGTAGCACTAAACGGATACACAGTGAACATGCTGATATAACCAGCATCAGGCAGACACTGCCTCTAAGGCCTGTTAAGAGCCTCAAATATTTTGGCTACACTGGTAGTGAGTGTAGGGATATAAGGGTTGTGGTACTGCGTCTCTAGGAATAAGATACACTGATTCGGATGTGCCTAAAACGTACTTTAAGTACCAAACACAGCACTTTAATAAATAAACCAGCTTCTAGCTGACTAATAAAGTGCCAGAACATGAGAAAATATTACTAGACACTTTCTAAAGTGTCGGGAAAACAAATTGTGTCACTAAAAATGTTAATAACGACACTTTAAAGCGTTACAAAAGGCTTTAACGGATTACTATCCAACCGGACACCCGGACTTTACCCGGAACATGAAAATAGTAATATTTTCACTATTTATATTTTTCTGAGCCAGTTAGGGTCCCTGATTACCCTAACACCCGTCATAATACGTAACATACGACTAACGAGGTTAACACTTAACAAACACAACTAACCTCCCTAACTAGTACTTAAAATCGAACCAAGACCCCCCCCCCCCCCATAACCGAACTCGGTCACCAAGTGACCCCACCCTTGTACCATGTGATTTTACTAGATCATGTATGCTTAAAATCTAGAGAACATAACTTCCATTGGATAATACCCTCTAATCTTGTCTATAAGTATCACCACATAACACAAGAGTTATTACACTTCACATTTCACAACTCACTCACACTCTCTTGCTCCCCCTACCTCTCGGCCGAACACCCCAGCCCCCCATACACCCACCTTCGGCTCTTGATCTCTCCATTCCAACAACATACACACTTCAAGGATCACGTATTAGGAGCCTCGGAACAAGCGGAACACGAAGGACCTCTACCGTTAGCTTTTATCCACCTCTTTTTCGCCAAAGATCTTCCCTAGCCTTGAGCTAGAGGTATAATGTTTAAAACTTGTTTATAATCCTATCTAAGGTGGTTAAAAGGAATATTGTCGGTTGAATCTCGTTAAAATGAAAGATGATGATTAAAAGTCTACTAAAAATACTTAAAATGGTGGTTAAAGACATATAACTTGTGTAAAAGTTGTAGGACTTGAAAATTGTTATTTTTGAGACCCGATCTATGATGTGGTAGCTCGGATCACCGTTTAACCCGACTTTGTAAGATCATGTATCTTCACATAAGCTCGTTTTTGAAAGATACAAGGGTTAAAAGGTGAAACTCTACCACACAAGATACATGAACTTGTGTAGAAATATTTTACTTGTGTAAAAGTGATTTAACCGGTAAGATGGTGTTTAAAACTAGCGGATCTACGCATCCGCAAGTGGTATCTTCAAAGAACCACACATTTAAGAAACCATGTATTTTAAAGAAAGGATCTTACACTAATAAATATGGTTTTATAAACCACAAGTGTGTAAACACTTGTGAAACAAAGAGATCCGACAAAGAAGTAAATTTGTCACTTGTTACTAGAAGTTGTAAAGACGGATTTCTCTAAACACGAGGTTTTTATGAGATTAAAGTTACTTTATATAAAGATCTACATATATAAAGGGTGTTTACACTATAGATTCGGAAAAACTGCAAGTTCATGCGATTATGCGATTTACATACTTGTCGGCTAGTTTGATGTGTCGGAAATTGTTTGATTGAATAAAGAAGATTGTTGAATTGATTTGTTAAAAGAAAATGATACGCTTGAAAGCGTGGCCACCTCCAGTTACAGAGGAAACTCTGGCGAAATTTTCTAAAAACCTAACACTTAGACTTTTTACACAACAAGTGTTAGAACTATCTTTGGACATATTTTCAAAACATAAATTTCGCCAGCACTATATTTTACTAAATATTCGGAGGTGGGATTTTCACAAAGATTAACGTGATAGATATATTTGTCACAACACTGTTTATGATTATTTTGTGAAAATACATAAATATTATTTTAGAGTAAAAAAAATATTTGCAAGCGTTAATGATTCCAAAACTTTACGAACGCTTCCACAAACATATAAGTTACACCGGTAATTACATTACCACAAGGTTGATAAAACGTAACTTACGCACATGTATTGTATCCCCCATCCTTGGGAAGAAGTATAACTACCAAGTGTATACAGAACATAAACACGAAATAGTTGACTAACTATTTCCCAAAGACATAAACTGTAAAGCTAAGGCACGGCCGTCCGTCTAATAGATTTAGCACTTGTAGGTCGTTGCACAGCTTACTGTATTGGAGACACTTGGTAGAGACGCGCATTCACTGTGAGTTCATGTCCCCCTTTTCTCTAACGGTTTTCAGTTTACTTAACTGCGGGGGTGAAATACATGTTACTTTGTTTACAAGTACTTTATACACGGTATGAATAACGTAAGGAGGTTTAGATCATGTGGATGGGTAGTTAGAACACCGAGGGACTCGAGCGGTAGATCTATCTGGGTGTAGCGAGCCCAGCTCCCGGCCCAACAGAACGGACCTCTCGGAGGACCAACAGAACGGACCCGGAGTGACTTGGTACCCAACGCAAAAATCGGCTAGGGTTGTGTCTACCTACTTGCATTTCACAACATGCTAATGGCCTTGCAAACCATTGGTGATCACAAGTCCTCTTACACTGCTACATACCAGGAAACTTTTATACTTACAAGTGTTTTACTTACTCACTTGCACATGAACTCGCTCAACATTATTGTTGATTTTTCAACTCACATGTATTTCAGGAAATTAAACGGATCTGGCACGGTATGGAACGTTTTCCGCTGCACTTGTCATGAAGTCATCAGGGTTTAGGGGATGTGTCTCTTTCCTGGACAAGACACAATCCTTAAACCACGTTTATGTTATGTTATAAGTTGTAATGTCTACTGAACAAGGTTATGGTTGTATGTTAAAACAATGGTAATGTGTTTGATTTTCAAAGCTTAATGGATGACTTGCATGGTTTTTAAATTCATATAGCTTGTTATGGTTAAGCTATGGTATTAAGAAGTCACACCAAAATTAACCACGCTTCCGCAAAGCCAGGGTGTGACAATAAAGTGCTAAATATATAATGAAGATTAAATATATCTTTACTTCACATATTCATATTGTTAACAAATATTTATGATATGAAGTATGCATATAATTTATGAGGGTTGATGAATAGTATTTTACTATGATTGGTAGAAGTGGTGTAGGTCCCCTAGTCCTTGTATCTTGACAAGATTGCAATCCAATCTAGAGTGATGAATCCTCTAGATCAGACAAAATTAGAAAACGAGTAGAAACAGATTGATGGTTATGCAAGTTGATATTTTATTGATTCTAACATAAGTGTTTACAATAAAACTAAGATCTCCAACTCTCACCAAATTTGACCCTCTCTAATTGCGAATTCTCTCTCTCTAAACCAAGTTCATTTCTTGCACCTATTCTATAGGTGCAAGAAATGAACTTGGTCATATGGGAGCATTTAGGGTTCCAACTCCAAAAGATTGTGTTGTGCATTGTGTTCCATCACTAGATAGTAGTTATTATATATTTTGCGGTAAATAATATGATTTAAAAAACATGTGTGAAAGGTATTGTCAAGAGAATAAAACTTGTTGTAAAATACAATCATAAATGAAACTATAAAGTACTAGATATATAATGATGATTAACTATATCTTTACTTCATATATTCATATTGTTAACAAATATTTAGATATGAAATATGAATATAATTTATGAGGGTTGATGAATAGTATTATACAATGATTGGTAGAGGTGGTGTAGGTCCTCTAGTCTTTGGATCTTGACAAGATTGTAATCCAATCTAGAGTGGTAAATCCTCTATATCAGATAGAATTAGACAACGAGTAGAAATAGATTAATGGTTACGAAAGTTGATCTTTTATTGATTCTAACACAATTGTTTACAATCAAACTAAGATCTCCAACTCTCACCAAATTCGTCCCTCTCTACTTTGTGAATTCTCTCTCTCTCTCTCTCTAAAACTATTCTATGGTTGTGTAACCGAAACCCTAATGCAAGACCGTGTTTTTATAAGCATGCATACCAGACTAGGTTTACATGGGTTACTGTAATACCTGAATTTTTTTAAAACCATAAAGTAATAAATCTGGATTAATAATGTTGGTTCTAAATGGATTAAAAAAAATATTATTTCACTAAACAACTATTGTTTCTGACCGTACGTTTTATTTAGTAGATATTACTTAAGATTTTATATATCATTTTATAAAATAAATATTTGAGTACCAATAATCACATTTATTTATTTATTCTTAGTATAAATATAGTCATAATTAGTTAAGGCCATGGGGTATGGGCTTGGGTTGGGGTGTGGGTTGGGGGAAAACGCCCAAGCCACCACCCCGGGTGGGCTTGGGTTTGGGCGTGGCCCTTGGGGCTTGGCTTTCAAGCCGGACGTGGGGCGGTATGGCCATGCTAGCTGGCTGCCTCCTATTCGCTCACCCCGCCACGTCAAGCGGACTTTTCAAATTTTGAATTTTAAATTTTAAATTCAAACGGTCCCCCCATACCACCAAACCGCCACCCGGGTCTCCCAACATCCCCTATATATTGTAACCCCCAACCCACTGGTCCCCCCATCCCACACGAACCCAACCCCACCGGCTACCCACTTCTCTCGAACCCGCTAACCCACTGGTCCCCCCATCCCACGAACCCGCTATGGCATCCTGGACCCATGAAGAAGAAATTGTTCTCGTCACAAGCGTCGTTGACGCTATGAAGGGGCGGCCACCGGGCCAAACAAAATATTGGTCGGAAGCATTCGGAGCCTACCGACAAAACGTCAGTAACGACCGCCACAACCTCAACGCGTGCCAACATAAATGGCGCAAGCTACGGCCCAAGCTCGAGCGTTTCAAGTCTTACTACGAAGCCGTTCCCGGGGGCGAGTTAAGCCACGAGGACCAGGTGGCGGTGGCAAACATAGAGTTGCGAGGCAAGGAAAAAAAGGCGTTCGACAAGATCGAACTTTTTGAAATTTATTTAACGCTCTAGGTTTGTTATTTTGTAATTTTTAGAGATTATGTAATTTTTAGGATTATGTAATTTTTAAAATTTTAATGAAGTTGTAGGTTTTTTTTATAAATGTTGTGCGATTTTTTATAAATTTTTTGTTATTATTTTTTTTAATTCTGCCACGCGGTGCACCCAACCCAAGCCCAACCCACGCCCCGCCATACCCCGCGGACACGTAACCAGGCGGTGGGGGGCTCCCATTCCACGTGTCAAGAAATGCTCCAACTCAAGCCCTACCCAAGCCCCACCATACCCACGGCCTAAGGGTCAATTAAATTTTTTAAAACTAAACTAAATTGTCTAATACTCTAGGGTAGAATTTGAAAATTGTAAATAAATAAATATCCTCTTCTTCCCCATTGAGGGAGAGGAGTGTTCGTAACCTAACAGCCGCCAATCCGTTTTCACCTTCGTCACCGAGCTCACCACCATACACCCTTAACCGGGCGTCAGACTTTGCCAATGAACAAGCTTCATCTCAATCGTAACACCACCGTCCGCTGCCAACCAGAAACATCCCATCGTGACCACCATAGCATCACAACTCGCAACCTTCTGTTTGGAAGCATGGATCGTCTCTATTCTATACGAGTTACTGGTCATGAGTTCGTCCACCGCCGCCACCGTAATCCGTCGTTGCCATCCTCTGTACCGAACCGATTACCATTACCACCATTGTTACCGCCGCACACTGCCACTATCCCCACCATCTTGTTCCGTTCCATTCTGTAAGGTATACGAATAGTTTACCCTTGTTTATATGAAGTCTTCGGTTAAGATTTCTGATTTGGGTTGGGTTTTTAAGCTTTCCGCGACCGCGGATTTGGGGTTTGGTTTGGGTTGTTTACTGGAAATTGTGAAGAAAGGCAAGAGAGAGCACCACTGATGGTATGTTGTTGATATTGTGCGTATTACGTCGTGTGTATGTTTGGTTTATATTAGTGTGAATGGTGCACGATTGTTTGTGTGATAAATAGAGATAGGACCCGTGTGTATGAAAGTGATTAGACTAAGCAGTATGGGGCCGGCTTAGGCCGGCGAGGCCCCGCGCCGGTCCCCCACACCGCCCCTGCTTCTGTCCCGGCGAATCCAGCTCCCAACAGACGAAGTCGACGGCCCAAATTTCAAAAATATATCCGTTACTAACGGATAGTTTTAATAAAAAAAATTAGCTTTTTCACTTTAAATATATATCAACTTCATCCATTTTTTTATACAATTCACATCTATTTCTCCCATTCTTCTCCTATTCTTATCCATTTTATAAAAAACACTCCCATTTTTTATACCATCATGAATCCATTCAACCCAAACAACCCCAACCAGAACAATCCTAACTTTTTTTTCGAGTCCCGCTTACACTCCGAGTATGGATCCTTCGTGGGGGTCTCCACATAAGTAAATGAATTTATTTATGTTGTATTTTTTAATTTTTATAAAGTTTTTATTAAGTTAATAAAAAAAACTTAGAAAATTATAAAATATTTAGGTGGGGTAGCCTCATCCTCCACCCCCCTCAAAAGTGAAGGAGGCCCATCCCCCATGAGCCGGTGATGTGGCGCCTACGTGGCGGCCCATCCTCATAGGGATGAGCCTCACCATACCCTCTAGTCTTAAAGATGCGTGTGTGTATGAATATGTGTTGTGTGTGTGATTGAAACTCTAGTTTGTGTGGGGGTGTTTGTCGAAGTGTGTGTCATGGTGTGTGTGATTTTAATTTGTATGGGCATATGCATGTACATATGTGTCGTGTATGTATGTATGATCTGGGTGATGTGTGTGTGCTGAATGCATGCGTGAGGTTTGATGTGTGTAATTGTGTTTGTGTGTGTTATGCATGTTATATATTATATATATTATGTGTATGTGCATAGTATGTATAGATACTAGGATATTATGCATGTGTTGGTTCTTTTTATTTTGGAAGTTTATTTGGCTAAGAAGCCTAGGAAGTGATCTTGACCATTCATTTAGTTAATCAAGGGCTAAGATTAAATGATGGAAATTGAAGGGAAGAAAAGAGGCGCGTGAGTTTGCTTAGGGGTATTCTAGTCAATGTAAGGCAATAGTTTTTCTCTCCTTCAATTCCCCCCCCCCCCCCCTTTTTTAAACGTTAATAACTCTTTCATACGACATTATTTTTTTATAAAAATTGCACCAAAAAAAACGAGCGTTTTTATCTTTAAAACGAGTATACTATTGCTATATTTAAAAAAAAAATTAAAAAACCCAGTTGCGTGAGACGCAATAGAAAAACCCCCAGTTACGTAAAACGCAATGAAAAAAAAACCTAAAAATGACATTTTTCTAAAACGCAATGCACAAAAAACACAAAGAAATGTATTATTTGTAAAACGCAATGGCCAGAAAACACAAAGAAATGTCTTATTTCTAAAACGCAATAGCCTAAAAACTCAAAAGAAAATGTACTTTCTAAAACGCAATGGACTAAAAACACATAAAAATAAACACATAAAAATGTGTTTTACCTAAAACGCAATGCACCAAAAACACATACAAATGTCTTATTTCTAAAACGCAATGGACAGAAAACACTTAAAATGTCTGTTTTCTAAAACGCAATGAACTGAAAACACATAAAAAAGTGTTTTACCTAAAACGCAATGCACCAAAAAGCACAAAAAATGTCTTATTTGTAAAACGCAATGGCCAGAAAACACTTAAAAATGACTCATTCTAAAACGCAATTGCCTAAAACACAAAAGAAAGTGTTCTCTGTAAAACGCAATGGACTGAAAACACCTAAAAAAGTGTTTTACCTAAAACGCAATGCACCAAAAACACTTCAAGAATGTGTTTTTCTAAAACGCAATGGCCAGAAAACACATAAAAATGTTTTAGTTCTAAAACGCAATTGCCTAAAAACACCAAAGAAAGTGTTCTCTCTAAAACGCATTGAAACATGATAATCGTTTTGTCTGTGCTGTGAATTGTCTGTGCTGGAACTGTCTGAACCAATGCAGTTTACGAATGCAGTTTCCAGAGACAATTTACAGAAAATCAACCCCAGCCAGGGGCTCTGCCCCTTGGACCCCGCCAGGGGCTGCCGCCCCTGGGACCCCGCTACCAGGGGCGCTGTCCCCGGACCCCCGCCAAGAACGTAAAACGCAATGACTAAATCAAAAACCCAGATCGTAAAAATGAAATTAAAGAATTTCTTACATGGATCGAAGTGATTTCTTCAACAATTGACGAATTTTGAATGATTGAAACACTTATCAGCGCTCGAATCGAACGGATCGAGTGATTATCTTCAAAATCACCGGAAAAAACGAGATTTTGTATGAAATTAAACTGGGTTTTCTTCAAAAAAAAACCCGAAGAACACGTTGATCGGGTATTTGAATCATTGATTGGTGATGAAAATCGCACTATAATGTAGTGATTATTGAGATAGAAAGTGAAGAAATGGTTGAAGATGGTGAGTTTTGAAAATGGAGGGTTTTGAAGATACTGGGTTTTGAAAAGGAAGAAGAAAGGGTTAGATTGACTAAAATACCCTCTTCTCTTTATTTTAAATGTTGCCACATGATCTAATCTTATTACTTCCTACACTTCCTAGCCAAAATAAACTTCCTATTTGATATTTTCCCTCTTTTTATTTGCATAACAGTAAGAACTAATAAATTAAACATATCATTCATCAACTTATATATATATATATATATATATATATATATATATATATATAGAAAGAGAGAGAGATATGTATATATAGATATATGTATATATATAAACACTATATTTTTGTTACGAGTAAATTACTTTTGTGAATGTTAATCAAAAGTGAGCGCCTCGATAAGTTAATACAGGTAAGTTAGTTCACGGTCGTTGGGAAATCTAACAAAAGATCATTTAATTTAAATAGGGCCACAATATAATTAATCTCTTAAATGTGGGGTTCAGGTTTACATAAATTTTCAGGACGACTTGATTTATGGAGTTTTGCTTTTGCTTTGCTCTACTAAGGTACGGATTCCGTTTCGTTTACATCTTAGTATTTTTATTTATTAGCTTACGCTACTCTTCGGTACGGATTCTGTTTCATTTTCATCGTAGTATAATTCCGAGTACGAATTCCATGGTCTCTTATTTTTTAGAATTATATTATTTTTAGTTGTTCTCGCACTGTGCTGATTGTGGTTCTCTACTATTAGTATAAGATTGTCGTTTGTAATCGCTACTTGAGCTTTTGACTATGGTTTAAAATACACGAATGGGTTTCCCAAAGAAGTTGTATGCCTACTCAACAACTGGTAGAGGTTGTAGTACCTGCTCAACAGCCGGTAGAGGTTCTAAATACCTGCTCAACGGCTGGTAGAGGCCGTTATACGTGCTCAACAGTTGGTAGAGGTTGTAGTATTATTTCAGCTGCGTGTAGATTATACATGACCTTAGTGTTTGTAGTCACTTTGTCACCCGAGCATGTTTGGCTTGCCGTTTGGGTGTCAACGGCATGGCACTCATCGTGACAATGCGTAATAAAAGTTCACGGCGTCTCTAACATGTGCTTGTGTAGCACCTTGGCCACTTAGAGGCGTATGGATTGATCCTAGATCTGTTTATGACTTCTGATTTCTGCTTTCTAGGGGATGGAATAATGGGTGCACGCCACACTCACCATCTCATTGGTGCATAGAGTAGCTACCTGTGTACCCCTCTGTTTCTGGCTTTGGGTGCTTCTATGTTACAGGATTTATTTTGTTGATATATACCTTTGTCGTATAAGTTAGTATATGCTTCTGTATGTGAATATGTTCAGTATCTGTACTGATATGTCTGATATGTTCTATACGCATCTGGTTATGTTTCCGATCATGTATAGGGTTATGCTTCTGATTATGTTCAGTATCCGATTTTGTTTTGTATCAGTTACGTCTGTTTTGGTTCAGTGTTTGTACCGGTTAGTATCAGTTTCATCCGAGTATCAGTCTCGATTTGGATTTAGATTCAGTGTTATACGTTTAGTTTGTATACGCCAGTACCTATATTCAGTATTTGATTCAATGACTGTTGAATCTGTCTTTCATATCACAAATAATGATGTCAACTCGATGATCTTTGTTTGCTCGTGTAGTAGCAATGATGTCAACTTCCAAGCCTTAATGATCTTTGGCAAATGGGTTTAAAAGGGGTCAGATTGATAAGTTATTATCGACAGTGTAGTAGAAAATCATCCTTTTTTCTCTTAATGAAAAGTGTATTATCGATCTGACCCCTTCCAAAGCCATTTGCCAAAAGATGAGTCGACAGTGTCTCGTACCACTGTATCGGTTTCTCATGTCTATTTACAAATTATCATACGTATTACATTTTGAAAAACTAAATTATTTAAACTATTCTATTGCTTAAATATAACTTTTTAGTACTAGAAAATTAGTCATTTTATCTAATTATGTATTACTATCAAGTACAATAAATTATTATATTTTGATAAGATTTATACCTTCAATATAAGAAAGTAGTTTTGCCTCTCGTATATATATATTAGCATTATTAAAGAATGTTCTAAAATGAGTTCGTTTATAAAACAAAAAATCTTAATTATCATGGTCAACCATGTCTACATCGGTTTTGTGTCGGGTTCGATATCGGTTATGCACCTTGTAACACCCCAAAAATATGCAATTTATTTATTTATCTTAAAATTAGTTCTAAGAATGTAGTATGATAATCTTAGTTAAATAACTAAGTTAAATAAATGAAATGATAACATAGAAAGAATGAGAATTTGTGCATCAATAAAATAAAGCTAGAACCAAGTTGAACAATTGAATGAAAGTTTTATTAACTAAAATAAAACACACATTTCACACATTCAGTGTGTGTGTGTTGGAGGTCGATCAGAAGAAGGGCAAGAACAACAACCCTTGTTGTTCCAAAATTCTCAAAATTAGAAGGGTTTAAGAAGCCAAATCAGACGCATGAACTCAAAATCTTAATCATCTAAGCTTGTTCAACAAAGTGGTAAGTTGAATTTCTTAAAATGATGAATTGTGAAAAATGGGTTTCAACCCAATCTTATAGTAATGTGAATAATTGTGTATTTGTGAGTTAGAATTACACAATAGAACAAGAATTTTGTTTGAGTTTGGTTAATTGAATGACTTGAAGTATAAACCCACTTGAATTAGGAAGATTGTGAAGAACATGAATGAATTATGTGCATATTGTTGTAATGGTTAAGTGTGAGAATTGTTATTGGTAAATAATTGATAGTTGAAACTGATTTGGTATGATTGTTGTATGAAGTTTTGGTTGATTTTGATAATCTAAGAATGAATTGGTAGAACCATGCTTTGAACACTTGTACTTTATGCTTTGTTGATGTTATGCATACCAAGTGTTTGATGAAATGCCTAAATGAAGAATTCAGCCATGTTAGTCATAAACCTTATGTAATAATCATGACTTGAATGTGCTTATGAAGTAGGCTTAAAAATATATGGCGTCTTATCAAAAGATGTATGTAAATAAGTATAAGACATGCATTCTAAGTATGAATGGTTATGTATAGGTGTAAGGAAGAAAGTTCAAGTCACGTGAAGCAACAAGGAAATCAAGAACGAGGTACGTTACTTGTACGGTTAAAGTTTACTTGTAGTAATGTTTATTGATATATATAGTTGTATTCGAAATGCGTTATAGAATGGTCGTGTAATAGACACATCACTAACGGGTCAAAGAAAAAGAATATATGTTGGAATGTTATGTAGTCGAACCGAATGAACGGGACGCACTAAAATAATGTATGTTGGAATGTTATGTAGTCGAACCGCATAAACGGGTAGCACTAAAGAATGTATGTTGGAATGTTTTGTAGTCGAATCGTATGAAGGGGTCGCACTAAAATAATGTATGTTGGAATGTTATGTAGTCGAACCGCATAAACGGGTCGCACTAAAGAATGTATGTCGGAATGTTTTGTAGTCGAACCGTATGAATGGGTCGCACTAAAATAGTGTATGTTGTTTTATGCCTTCTAACTTTAATTGATGATTTATCGTTTGCACTAAAAATCATATTCATGATAGTTTATGTAGTATGTAGAATGATCCACTATGAACGGGTCTTATGAAATAAAATTTTTAGAAAGCAAGTTGTATCATGTTCCCAAAGGAACCGAATGATGAAAGGAAGAAATGAAAGAATGATAATAATACTCGACCCATTATATTCGGGTCGGAGTGTAAAGAGAAAGAATGAAAGGAAAGTCTTAGTTCATGTTCAACGGACCGAATGAAAGTTATGACAAGAATGTTATTATCCGTTACTAACGGGTAAGTAAGGAATGGGATTTTTCATCTCTATTTTGAGACGAGAATGTAATGACCCGTTCAACGGGTAGTATGTGCAAAAGAATGTTGTAAAGGCAAGAGATGGATAAATTGGTTTATTTGAAAGAGATATATGTGCTTCCGCTACTTTTAGTAACAATGGTTATGGTCAAAAAGTATTTTGTTGTAACTAGTTTTGTTTAGTAGCTAGACTTCTGAAGTTTGACTTGATGGATCTTTTAAAAAATTTCTAGATGTTGGTAGACATTTAAAAGTAATGTTATGGTTTTGTTAAGTCTTTTGAAAGTGTTGTTAATTTACTTGAAATAAAGTTTGCCAAAAACAGGGATATGCTCATGTTACGATCGGGTCATGCCGAATTTTCTAAAATTAATTGTTTATAATTATCTAAGTCTAAAATGTAAAGAAATGGGCGTTATATAAAAATGAAAGTTTTAAACTAACGACATTTTTACATGTTGTTTTGACCGTATGTAAAAGTGGGTGTAACACACCTGATTGACTTTTGTTTCCATATCAGTTTTCGTTACAGTTTCAGATCGGTTTCATGTATCAATTTTTGTATTTGTCCTGTGTCTTTATCTGTTTTTAGTACTCGTGTCATAAGCTGATTTGAGTTTAGTCCATTCCCGTTTTGTTGTGTTTTTCCTTTCTGCTGATTTGACTTTACTTGTACTGTTGATCTCTCCGTTACTGAGTAACTTTTGGCTCATCCACAGTTTTCTCTTGTGTTTATCTTTTAATTCTGCAGGTAATCTGGGACAAGCTAGGATTTAGTGAGGAGCGTTGGGAAGTTGCTGACCAAGATTCTTTATTTCAGTAATGTAATAAAATGTAAATAGGATTTTTTTTTATTTAATGTTAAGGATTGGTTTTAGTTTTGATATCTAAAAGAGTGACACGTCAGTCTAAGCAGGGTTGGGGTGTTACAGTTGCGAACTGGACTTGCAGGCCTAGTCACTAAACATACAACATATGCCTGTTTAGTGGCCCAAACTCTTCTACTTTACTATTGCAATGCTAAACCCGCTAACCATTTATTGTTTAGCAAATTATAAGATTTCTAAAGACCTAAACTAATAAGTTGTTGTCACAATATGTACCAACCAACTCCCCTGACAATAACTTCATAAGGTAGCTATGTCGTTAGTCTTCTTGTACTCATCTCAAACTTACTTTTCATCACCATCTCAAACTCATGACACATGCTCTAATCGAATGAACCAAAAATGATGTCATCCATGTATACCTGTACCAACAGAAAACCTTACAATTAAAGTTATTCAGATTACAAATAATGATGTCAACTCGATAATCTTTGTTTGCTCGTGTAGTAGCAATGATGTCAACTTCCAAGCCTTAATGGTCTAGGGTGTTCTAAATTCATTAATTAAAGGAACATCCATCCAATATCCATCACTCCTAACTTGAGTGTTGGATTTCTAACCTGTTGATTGAAATCGTTTTTGATTTATACTAGGTCTCTAGTCCTGAGGGTTCCTACATGTGACTTTTGGAAATTTTGATTTTGAAAACTTCCAATTTGATTCACAAATCCTGAGTCATGATGAACTCACAATTGAAAACTTCCAGTTTGATTCACAAATCTAGAGTCATTATTATAAAATTTTCGACCACCACCGGTGGGATATCGATTTTGTTGTGGACTTTGACCTCTGAAGCTTTTAGATTGACAATTAAAGTTATTCATTCTAGGTGAAATACTTCAAGGTCTGTCGAATCTACCTGATGTAGACGCAGGCTAAAACTTGGTTGATTTCTTTGAAAACGAGGAAAATATTGATTTCATGTTTCAGCCTTTTCTTCAACAACAAATTTCATCTGTGAGTTTGGTTTTTTCAACTCACAATCACCCTTCTTTTCTGGTGATTTGTCTTTCTTTATTTCTTTCAAAGGCGCTTCACCCTTCTTGTAAGGACAACAACTAACTACATGCCCTTTTGTATGACAATTAAAGTATGACCTTTTTGCAAAAGATTTCTTATTTGAAGCTTTTGGACTTGATGGTTCTGATGAGGTGGGTGACGTTTTAGAAGGATCGGCATTTGTTGTTTGTGATTTGCCATTGCCCAGTTTATCTTTAATAAACTTTTCATTTGACACTCTTTCGATAACTATTGTTTCATTTTCATGTCATCCCCTTTCACAAAATTCATCTTTTTAACATAATTTTGTTTTTTAGATTGGAGAGTTACAAATTTATTTTTATTTTTCAAAACACTGTCTCTTTTGGTTTCCTTATTAACATCAACCACTTCATGCTGAGATACACCATCATTTTCAGACACGGAATTAACAGGTACTTTGACAGTCATCAGCTCAACCACACCTGCTACACCATACACAAAATCTGTTAAATCTCTTCATGTGGTTAAAATCTATAGTCCTGACGAACAGGAGGACGAACTTCATTAAATCCCATCATTGTTCGATAATTACTCTTTTTTATGTTTCCCATCACGTGATTCATTACGAACGATGTGTTTCTAAATTGGTCTATTTTTCTTTGAAGTTCAACAATCTTAACTTGTGCACCAGATAACTCTTTAGATAACTCTTTGTACTTGTAAGATAGTTCTTTTGTTTTATCTCTCATTGGCTCCTGTGTTAAATCTATCACTTGAAGCTCTTTATTTAGATTTTTAATCAAAGTTTAAACTTTAGCTTCACATGATTTTATTTTCTTTAGATATTGAGATTCCTTTTGTCTTTATGAAAAAGTGTAATTCTTTTAGACCATTTAGTTCCTTTATCAGGCTTTTGTTGTACGTTGACAACCTGTCGACTGTACCATATAGTTCACCGAAACTCATGCAGATAGAACTTACTAGTTTTAAACTTACATCACCAGTATCTTTGCTCAAGTTGGCCATAAATGCAGTAAAATCAGTTTGGCCATCTCTTCTTCTTTAGATTGCACCTGCATGTCACCAGTTTTTAGCATCATTTTGTTCTTTGGCAGCTTAAGTTTCTTCACTTGCTACCTATTCTTCTACGATCTTCTTCTAAGAAGTCTCTTCTTTAACTTCTTCACTATCTTCTCCTTTGACTTCTTGACCGTCATTGATCACTGCAACGGTCTCGGCCATTTGAGCTTGTGTTATGGTTCCATCATCTTATAGGTGAAGAATCCAATCATATGAACCATCAGGAAAAGTAGTAGAAACCAATGTCGGTGATGCATTGTTGGTTGAACTCTAACAAGATGACTTATGAAATGTGGAAAGTTGTTGTCATTCTCCTATTTTTCTTTGACATTCTCTAGCGAAATGTCCAAGATTTTGACATTTGAAGCATCTTACCATGGATTTATTGAATCTAACCTTCTTCCCAATGAACTCCCTGCCAGTTCTGCTCATGAATCGTGTAGTCCTGATAGATATCATGGCCATCTGCCACTGAATATCCATCTCGTCCAAATCGTCTGGATCAATCTGCTCATAATTTCCATCCAGTGCTGCTGGATCGGTTATCTTGCCTTCTATATAATTCTGATACAAAGCAACAAAAGAGACAACGAGATAGAAGTGATTCTCAGCTGATTCAACACTCATTAGCATGGACTTGGAAATTCTGCTATTCGATCCAATGGGTTGCCCCTGCTATGTCTTTCCTGCAGTTTAGCCTCCTGATGAGGCAACACAGTGTGACAACCCTCACCAAACCAGGTATCCGTACGAATTAATTAATATTTAATTAATGCTTAATTAATGTGCTTACTTACAATTATGGTGACAAACTTGATGCACAAAAGCAAAGTAGCACAATGAACGGATAACCCAGTAAACGTGCTGACATAGCCAGCACCAGGCAGACACTGTCTCTAAGGCCAGTATGAGCCGAGAATAGATCACTACACTAGTAGGGAGTGTAGAGAGGTGAGGATTGTAAAACTGCGTCACTAGGTGCCTAAAACATGCTTTAACTACAAAATTATGCACTTTAATATAAAATTCAGCATTTAAGCTAACTAGTAAAGTGCAAAAACATGGGAAAATAATACTAGACACTTTCCAAAGTGTCGGGAATTCATTGTGTCACTAAAACTAATATTAACGACACTTTAAATGCTTATTTAGCACTTTAACGGATTAATATCCAACCGAATAAACGGACTTTACCCGGAACCTAAAAATATTGTCAATGACTTTGTTTTTTCCTTTTCTGAGCTAGTTAGGGTCCCCGAATACCCTAACACCCGTTAAAATACATAAAACACTAGTAACTAATCTAAACACCTAATTAACATAACTAGTGCTTAACTAAATGGTTGAAATCAAACTATGAAACCCCCCCCCCCCTAACCGAACGGTCACCACAAGGGTGACACACCTTTGAATTGTTTGATTATTTTAATCACTTTGCTAAATATCTAGGGGACACTTTGTATAATGGTTAATAGAAAATTGGTTATAAATAAATCACCAAAGGATAAGACTTTCATTTCATCAAATCACACTTAACCAACTAGCTCTCTCTTTCCTTCTCTCTTGTGATCGGCCGAATCCAACACCCACCATCTCTCCATCATTCAAGTTTGTTCTAGCAATTTCACTTACATACAAAGGTTAAGGGTCACATACAAGGAGGCTCGGTGCTTACGGAATCACAAGGACCTCACTACGTTTCTTTTATCCATAGTTTTCGCCTTGAATCTTCCCTAGCCTTGAGCTAGTTGTAAGTGATTCTAAACACTCTCTTGATCTTGTTTAAAGTGGTTAATAAGAAGTCTAACGGTTAAAACTCAAGAACATGCGAAAGCAAAACTTAAAGTCTTGTAAGAAAGATGAACATGGTGGTTAAAGAGTAAATAATGGTGTAAAACTCATGAATCTTGTTTTGTTATGGTTATTTTATGTTGTTGGTTACTAGTAGTGGAACGGATCGTCATCTAACCACGCTAGATCATGTTCTTGGAACATGAACTAGCATTATGTTAAGTAGGAAAGTTACAAGATGACGAACCCTTTCATACATAAACATTAACTTGTGTAAAAATAGTTTTTCTTGTAAAATGGAGTTCTAAACTAGTAGATCTAAAGATTTACAAGTGGTATTTTCGAAGAACCAAGTGTAAGATGCAAACCCCGTTTAAAAGCCGGATCTTTCATAAACTAAAAGTGTTTTTGTGAACAAACAAGTGTGTAAACACTTGTGTGACAAAAGGTTTTAACAAAGAAATGTTTTCGTAATTTATGACTAAGAAGTTGTAAAGTTACATTTTCTTCGAAGATAAGATTTCCAAGAAACCGACTTTATTTTTAGAAATAGAAAGATCTACTAAAAATATTGGAAAGTTACTACATAATTTTACACCACTTACAAGTTCATGTGTTTGCGATTTATGCTTATTTTTTACTAGTTTGATGATTGAGTATTGAATATTGATGATTGAAAATTGATTGATTGAGTTGTTAAAAGAAAATGATACGCTTGTAAGCGTGGCCACCTCCAGTTACAGGGGAAACACTGGCGAAATTTTTCCAGAAATTAACACTTAGAAATATTTTTGTGACAAGTGTTATGAATATGATTTTAACTTGTTTTCCCAAATAAAATTCGCCATGATTTTTACTACAAAATTTCCAAGTGTCGGAGGTGGATTTTCGTAAATAAAACTTGTTAAATATATATTTAGAATATATATTTCATAGTAAAACGCTTGTGTTATTTTATGATGATTTTGTGAACTATGTATATTATTTTTAGAGTAAAAATAATATAACTCGAATACACTAAAAAGTAACGACTCCAAAATAATGCTAACGCCTTCACAAATAAACGTCTGAGTTACACCGGTATTATTATTACCATCCGAACTTTAAATGTAACTTATGTATTTTGGAAAAATACTCTTAAATGCGTATTTTGATAAAAGTGTTATTTTGGAAATTGTAAGGTATAAAATATAATATTTTTGGGAAAAATATATATATTTTGGAGATAGAATATTTTAAGCAAATGAATTAAAATATATTTTATTAAGTGAGACTTAGTAATATATTTTTGGAATTACAAAAACGCACATGTATTAAAACCCCCATCCTTGGGAAGGAATACATTTATTAAATAATTACGAAGTGTAAACACGAAATAGTTGTCTAACTATTTCCCAAAAACGTTAAACCTTAAGCCAAAGCACGGCCGTCCGTCTAATAGAAGTTAGTACGTGTAGGTCGTCACGCAGCAGGTTGATTGGGATTTACTATTTCGAGACGCGCTTCTGTGAGTTCGTGTCCCCCTTTTCTCTTAACTGTTTTCAGTTTTTATACTTCGGGGGTGAAATACATGTTACTATGATTACGAATACTTTTTACATGGTATGGTTAGCGTAAGGAGGGTTACTACTTAGATCATGTGAGTGGGTAGGCGGGAACTGGAGGCCATTAATCCTCATTGTAGGACCGAGGGTCTTTAGCGGTAGATCTATCTGGGTGTAGCGAGCCCAGCCCCAGGCCCAACAGAACGGACCTCGGGGTGACTTGGTACCCGACGCAAAAATCTGCTAGGTTTGAGTCTTCCTACAGCACTTCACACATATCAATGGCCTTGAAAACCATTGGTGATCTCTTTATTTCCTTATTTGCTACACACCAGGGAGTTTTATACTTACAAAGGTTTTACATACTCACTATACATGAACTCGCTCAACATTTTTGTTGATTTTTCCAACTTACATATATTTCAGGAAATTAAGGATCTGGCAAGGTATGTTATGTTTTCCAGCTGCGTAAGAAGTGCGATGTCATCCAAGTTTGGGAGTTGTGGCTTTTACCTGGACGAGTCACAAGTCTTGAGCTGTGTTTGTTTCATGTCTGTGGTTGTGTCTCTTGAACAATGTTTTTAGTTTGTTATGTTGCATTTTCGTTGCATGTGTCGACATTTCAAAACAATGTTGTGGTATTTTGTTTTTAAAACATGAAGTAATGGATGATCATCGTGGTTTTAAATTCATATAGCTTTGATGTGATTAAGCTATGGTATTAAGAAGTCACACCAAATAAACCCACGCTTCCGCAAAAGCCAGGGTGTGACAGCTTGGTATCAGAGCCTTGATCATAGCGAACTAGGATTCCTTCTCGAGTCTAGACTATGATCACTAGGGCTCTCGCGAAAACATTTTTACATTGCATACATTACGTCCAGATCCAAGGTACAAAACATTTTTACAAACAAAAGTTGAGCATATTTTTAAAATTTTTGGTTGGTCGGGAGACCAGGGAATTCAGCCAGGTGGCTGGTTCTGGTCGGGAGACCAGGGAGTCAGTCTGAGAGACTAGGAGATTCAGTCTGAGAGGCTGGGAGGATAGTCTAGTGCGACTAGGAGATTCAGTCTGAGAGGCTGGGAGGATAGTCTAGTGGGACTAGGAGATTCAGTCTGAGAGGCTGGGAGGATAGTCTAGTGGGACTAGGAAGTTCAGTCTGAGAGGCTGGGAGGATAGACTAGTGGGACTAGGGGAATTTCTTGATTGCTTATGGGAGACTAACATGTTTATTTGATTATATGATTGATTATTTGTGCATGTGTGTGTTTGTGTTACAGACGTCATGCCTTCATCAGGTACTGGGGAGTCGGACACTACAGATCCCATGGCCATAGTATCAGGCGACATAGTTTCATCGGAGCACGAGGTGTACACTTCCGATACTACCAGCACAGACGATGACGACTTCCAGCCCTTTGCGCTGCCCGATGTCGTAGCAGAGCCTGCTGATGGCCATCTTGTTGGGGATTTGCCACTCGCGGTGATCCCTGCTCCTGTGCCCCTTGCCGCTTATACCGTTGTTGATATGCCCCTCGACGTTGTCTCTGACGACGATGTCGATTTATTTGAGGAGGACCCACTTGAGGGCGAGGCCCATATTGCTGCCGGTGCTATCCTACTTCTTGCTGATGCTCTTGTAGAGGAGGCTCCTGTTCATTCACATGTTCCAGACTCCTTTGAGTCTGTGGCATCCGTACCTTCGCACACACAGGGAGTGCAGCACCACTCACACGACGCCGACCCGGACATGGCATCATCCGCTGCACCTGCTCTTGCGCATAGCTTTGAGTTCGATCATGATGTTGATGACGATTCAGGTCCTATTTTTCCACCTGGCTTTGATCCAGACCAGGACATTGAGTTCGTACACTTAGACCAGCCCTTGGAGGATCCTGTAGCCCCTGTCGACCCTATGTTTGCTGATCCAGCTGATTTTGAGATGGAGTTTGTTGATCCGGAGCCTGCTGTGGCCCCTGAGCCAGGCGTTGCTCCTGACCCCGCATTGGAGCATGACCCTGTTCATGCCGATGCACCTGCTGTTGCTCCTTTGGTTGATGATATACCTGTTGATGATCATCCTGTTGTTATTCCACAGTTGATGTTCCATTTTTGTTAGAGGATCCTATTGTTGCTCCACTGTTGTTAGAGGATCCCGTTGTCGCACCAGCTCTCGCACCACCCGTTGCGGACCTACTTATTGTCGTACCACATCCTGAACCTATGCCAGTGATGTTAGACCATGCACCTTTCGCGACCCATATTGATCCACGATACGCTCACACTCACAATGGGTGGATAGATGACGACGATGATTACCCACCTTTCGTGATACCAGTTACACCACCTGTAGCCCCCGTTTCAGCTCCTGTGTCAGCTCCCATTGATGTTCCTTTGATTCCCCCACACACCACAGATACTCACCGCACAGATCTTCCAATCACTTATCTCCAGGACATCCCTCTACCACGTCCTTGGGAGGGTTCGTCACGTCATCCGTTTGGTCATACACCTTTTGTGCCAGGAGGAGGCCAGTTTGTGCCTCAGAGTTCTCATCCTTCTGTTATTCCCACTGTTGCACCATTTACTATACCATCCTTTGCTCCATCTAGTGAGCCGTTCCTCTGGACTACGCCCCCCCCCATTATGCCACCGACGGATCCGTATCACCCATACCACGTGGGGTATTCTACGAAGGATGTTCTCACATCTTTCATGGTACAGCATGACGCGCTGACGCGTCATGTCCAGGTCTTGGAGTCAGCTCCACCGTGTAGTTGTCAGACTCCATTCGGAGCACCTTATCCTCCACGACCATTATCCCCTGACTCCTTCGCCCGTTTTTGGACACCGGAGCAGCAGTTAGAATATGTGTTGCGCTCTCATCGGGCAATGGAGGAGGATTGGCTTCAGATGCGCCGTTTGTTCTACTCTCATTTTCCCCCTCCTCCACCGCCATCAGCTTAGACCTTTTGTACGACGCAGGTAGACTTTTGATGAGAGGACGGCGATTGTGCAGATTACACAGCTTTTGGAGACCGCATTTTTGATGATTGTGACTTTTGATGATTTGTATATTTGATGTTGTTGTCACTGACTAGATAGTTTGGACTAGGGCGATGTGGCCCTTAGTCACTGATGATGTATGATACAGTTATGAACTTGTAAACCTTACATTGTGGTCTTGATTTATGACAGCGCAATCGCAGTATTCTCATTATATGTTGGGTTGATTATTGATTGTTTATGTTCTATAACATGAGATGTTATGTGGTTGATTTATTTATAACATGAGATGTTATGTGGTCGATTTATCTATAACATGAGATGTTGTGTGTTGATATTGTTGAATACGTATGTACACTTTACTTACTACGACCTAACCAACACGATCATCTTTTAGAAGATACCACCGAAACGCGATCCGCGCATGCCTAACACCGAGGCAGAACTTCAAGGAATCATTGCTGCCGCCATAGCGCAGTACGCAGCCTCACAGGGTGGAACCAGTGGAAGTAATTTGAACAACAACGGCAATAACAATCCACCTCATGGTAACGTTAAGTCGTTCGAGACGTATTACGATACATTTGGATATTTATAGCACGCTCGCTAATACCATTTGTATATTCTAACGTATGTGCAGGGTGCACTTACAAGCAGTTCCTAGACTGCAAGCCCGTAAACTTCGACGGCACCGGAGGTGCTGTTGCTTTTGTAAGATGGGCCGAAAAGACAGACTCTGTTCTTCGAATGAGCAAGTGCGCTCCATACCAACAAGTGACTTACATTTCTGGGCTATTTTTGGACGGAGCCCTGTCCTGGTGGAACTTACAAGTGCAAACTCTTGGTGAAGCTGCTGCTTACGCATTGACTTGGGCTGAGTTAAAAGAGTTAATGCGAAGGAAGTATTGCTCTCATGCTGAGATACAAAGGTTGGAAACTGAGTTCTGGCATTTAAGGATGGATGGTCCCAAGATTGCGGAGTACGTTCAAAGATTCCATGACTTATCTCACGTTGTGCCGTACATGGTCACACCAGATTATAAGCGGATTGAAAGGTTCATCTGGGGTTTAGCTCCACAGATCATGAGTATGGTCACTACTTCCAAGCCTGCAACAATCATAGAGGCCATCGATCTGAGCGTAGCTCTTACTGAGGACGCCATCCGCCTGAAAAAGTTCTCGAATGTTGAGCCAAAGAAGAAAGAGACTCACGTAGAGTCGTCTGGTGAGAATAAGAGGAAATTCTCGAACTTCAAGCAGGGAACTAGTAATGTTGGTAAGAAAGGAGAATCAAGCGCACCGGTCCAAGCTGCAACCGGTATTGGAAAGAAGGGGAAAGGATATATGGGTACGCATCCCAAGTGTAACACCTGCCAGCGTCATCATTCTGGCCGATGTGGGCCAAAAGTATGTGAAGCTTGTGGAAAAGTTGGCCACCTGAAAGATAACTGCTGGGCTAGTGCAGGCCGGGGAGGCCAAGGAGATTTTGGTAATCGGAACAATAATCGAGGTGGCAATGGAAATCGTGTACAAGGGAATAATGGAGGTAATGGAAATCGAGGGATTAATGCAAATCAAGCTGGGGACTCGAATCGAAACCAAAACAACAATCAAGCGGGGAACGAAGGAGGTAATGGTCAGAAATTGGGTTGTTTTAACTGTGGTGACATTGGGCACTTTAAGAGGGACTGCCCAGGATTGAATCAAGCCCACGGAAGAGTGTTTAACATTGGCGCCAGGGAAGCGCGCCAGGATCCCAATGTTGTTACTAGTACGTTCCCTATAAACCAACGCTTTGCATCCGTTTTGTTTGATACTGGTGCCGATTATAGCTTCGTGTTATTAGAATTTAAGAATATACTTGGGTTGACGCCTAGTAAGTTAGACGTGCCGTACTCCATTGAATTAGCAAATGGGAAACTAGTTGAGACCAGTGAAGTTGTCCGAGGATGTGTGATTGAACTAGGAGGGGACAAGTTTACGCTAGACTTACTACCTGTCGAGTTGGGAAGCTTTGATGTGGTAGTGGGAATGGATTGGCTATCAAGTAACAAAGCCGAGATAGTTTGCCATGAGAAGACCATCCGCATCCCACTGATGGATGAAGAAACGATTGTAGTGCACGGAGAGAAGCATGATACGCCGTTGAGAATTATTAGCTGTCTAAAAGCTAGAAAGTGCTTGAAGAAGGGATGTGTTGCATTCTTAGCACACATCGTGGATAAGAAGGCTGCTGAGCCGAAGATTGAAGACATCCCTGTCGTGAAAGAATATCCGGAAGTCTTTCCAGAAGACTTGCCAGCATTACCGCCTCAAAGGCAAGTTGAGTTCCACATTGATTTGGTTCCAGGCGCCGCGCCTATAGCCAAGACACCCTATAGACTTGCGCCATCAGAGATGCAGGAGTTGTCAACACAACTCCAGGAGCTATTGGATAAAGGATTCATCAGACCAAGCTTCTCACCCTTGGGAGCTCCAGTACTGTTCGTTAAGAAGAAGGACGGTAGTTTTCGTATGTGTATAGACTACCGTGAGCTTAATAAGTTGACCATCAAGAATAGTTATCCTTTGCTGAGAATCGATGATCTATTTGACCAGTTGCAAGGCTCAAGCTTTTATTCAAAGATCGATCTTCGATCTGGATACCATCAACTTAGGATACAAGAGGAAAGTATCCCAAAGACAGCCTTTAGGACTCGTTATGGACACTACGAGTTCCTAGTTATGCCGTTTGGGTTGACAAACGCACCTGCAGTTTTCATGGACCTAATGAACCGAGTGTGTAAGTCGTACCTAGACAAGTTTGTGATTGTGTTCATAGACGATATCTTGATTTACTCGAAGACAAAGGATGAGCATGAACAACACTTAAGAGCTATTCTAGAGCTACTTAAGAAGGAGAAATTATACGCCAAGTTCTCGAAGTGCGAGTTCTGGCTGCGTGAAGTCCAGTTCCTTGGACATGTGGTGAACGGAGATGGGATTCATGTAGACCCCACAAAGATCGAAGCGATCAAGAATTGGGAGACCCCAAAGACGCCAACCGAGATTCGACAGTTCTTGGGTTTGGCTGGTTATTATCGAAGATTCATTGAGGATTTTTCTAAAATCGCTCAACCTCTGACCGCGCTCACACAGAAAGATAAAAAGTTTGATTGGGGAATCAAACAGGAAGAAGCGTTTCAGTTGTTGAAGAACAAGCTTTGTGATGCGCCGATCTTAGCGCTACCTGAAGGAACCGATGATTTCGTGGTATACTGTGACGCCTCGCGTCAAGGATTGGGTTGCGTGTTGATGCAACGCCAGAAAGTTATAGCTTACGCTTCACGCCAATTGAAAGTTCATAAAAAGAACTATACCACGCATGATTTGGAGTTAGGCGCAATGGTATTTGCGTTGAAAATTTGGAGACATTATTTGTATGGTACGAGATGTACAATTTTCACGGATCACAAGAGCTTGCAACACATTTTCGACCAGAAAGAGCTGAATATGAGACAGAGACGTTGGGTCGAATTGTTGAACGATTATGACTGCGAGATCAAGTATCATCCATGGAAGGCGAATGTGGTCGCTGATGCCCTGAGTCGAAAAGAAAGGATTAAGCCCATAAGGGTTAGGGCTTTGGAGATGATTATCCAGACGGATCTCGCTTTCCGCATTTGTGCCGCGCAAAGAGAAGCGTTGAAAGAAAGGAATATTGAAGAGGAATATCTTCGTGGGATGGAGAAACAGTTGGTACCAAACGAAGAAGGAACGCTATGCTTCATGAAACGAATTTGGGTTCCTCTGTTTGGTGGTTTGAGAAAGGTTATTTTTTAGGAAGCTCACAAATCATGGTACTCTATCCACCCAGGAGCGGATAAGATGTACCGGGACCTTAAGGATTATTATTGGTGGCCTAGGATGAAAGGCGATGTTGCTGTTTATATGAGCAAGTGTTTAACGTACGCCAAGGTAAAAGCTGAATACCAGAAGCCTTCATGACTTCTACAGCAACCTGAGATTCCCAAGTGGAAATGGGAGCAGATTTCAATGCACTTCATAACTAAGTTGCCAAAGACGCCCAGAGGTCATGACACTATTTGGGTAATAGTTGACCGTTTGACAAAGCCCGCACATTTCTTGCCGATCAAAGAGAAGGATAACACTAGTAAACTGGCGGAAATATACATGCGAGAGATTGTTGCACGTCGTGGAGTGCCTCTCTCGATCATCTCTGATAGAGATGGACGTTTCCCATCAAGGATTTGGCAATCCTTCCAAGAAGCTTTTGGTTCACAGCTGAATCTGAGCACTGCATTTCATCCGCAAACTGATGGCCAAAGTGAACGAACTATTCAGACATTGGAGGATATGCTGAGAGCATGTGTAATGGATCTTGGTGGTAGCTGGGATAATCATTTACCATTGGCCGAGTTTTCCTACAATAATAGTTACCACACAAGCATTGGAGCCGCGCCATTTGAAGCTCTTTACGGACGCAAGTGTCGATCACCATTATGCTGGGCTGATGTAGCTGATAGGCAGCTTGTTGGTCCCGAAATAGTCCAAGAGACGACATACAAGATTGCGCAGATTCGAAAACGCATCGAGGCGGCTCGCGACAGGCAGAAAGCCTATGCAGATCCAAAGAGGAAACCTTTGGAATTTCAAGTTGGAGATATGGTTTTATTGAAAGTTTCACCCTGGAAGGGTGTGGCACGCTTCAGAAAGCGTGGGAAGTTGAATCCGCGTTACATTGGCCCGTTCAAGATACTGCAAAGGATTGGGCTTGTAGCCTACAAGTTGGACCTACCTGTTGAACTCAATGGTGTTCACGATACATTCTATGTATCAAATTTGAGAAAGAGTCCGACACAAGAATCAGTGATCATTCCTGCTGACGAAGTTTATATCGACGACACACTCCACTTCACTGAAGAACCTGTTGAGGTTACATATTGGAAAGTTAACAAAACACGCAGGAGTAGTGTCAAGCTCGTCAAAGTTCGATGGAATGCAAGACATGGGCCCGAATTCACGTGGGAACGTGAGGATCGTATGAAAGAGAAATACCCCCATTTGTTTCCCAAGACCCCTGCAACTAGAAGCAGAGCTTAAATTTCGGGACGGAATTTATTTAACGGGGGGAGAATGTGACAACCCTCACCAAACCAGGTATCCGTACGAATTAATTAATATTTAATTAATGTTTAATTACTGTGCTTACTTACAATTATGGTTAAACTGCTATGTGATTTCTGATACATACATATACTTGCATCATACCTTATTGTTGTCACTCCATTTATTTACACAGAACTATAGTGACAAACTTGATGCACAAAAGCACAGTAGCACAATGAACGGATAACCCAGTAAACGTGCTGACATAGCCAGCACCAGGCAGACACTGTCTCTAAGGCCAGTATGAGTCGGGAATAGATCACTACACTAGTAGGGAGTGTAGAGAGGTGAGGATTGTAAAACTGCGTCACTAGGTGATAGTTATAATGACCGGATGTGCCTAAAACATGCTTTAACTACAAAATTCTACACTTTAATATAAAATTCAGCATTTAAGCTAACTAGTAAAGTGCAAAAACATGGGAAAATAATACTAGACACTTTCCAAAGTGTCAGGAATTCATTGTGTCACTAAAACTAATATTAACGACACCTTAAATGCTTATTTAGCACTTTAACGGATTAATATCCAACCGAACAATCGAACTTTACCCGGAACCTAAAAATATTGTCAATGACTTTGTTTTTCCTTTTCTGAGCTAGTTAGGGTCCCCGAATACCCTAACACCCGTTAAAATACATAAAACACTAGTAACTAATCTAAACACCTAATTAACATAACTAGTGCTTAACTAAATGGTTGAAATCAAACTATGAACCCCCCCCCCCCCCTAACCGAACGGTCACCACAAGGGTGACACACCTTTGAATTGTTTGATTATTTTAATCACTTTGCTAAATATCTAGGGGACACTTTGTATAATGGTTAATAGAAAATTGGTTATAAATAAATCACCAAAGGATAAGACTTTCATTTCATCAAATCACACTTAACCAACTTGCTCTCTCTTTCCTTCTCTCTTGTGATCGGCCGAACCCAACACCCACCATCTCTCCATCATTCAAGTTTGTTCTAGCAATTCCACTTACATACAAAGGTGAAGGGTCACATACAAGGAGGCTCGGTGCTTACGGAATCACAAGGACCTCACTACGTTGCTTTTATCCACCTAGTTTTCGCCTTGAATCTTCCCTAGCCTTGAGCTAGTTGTAAGTGATTCTAAACACTCTCTTGATCTTGTTTAAAGTAGTTAAGAAGAAGTCTAATGGTTAAAACTCAAGAACATGCGAAAGCAAAACTAAAAGTCTTGTAAGAAAGATGAACATGGTGGTTAAAGAGTAAATAATGGTGTTAAACTCATGAATCTTGTTTTGTTATGGTTATTTTATGTTGTTGGTTACTAGTAGTGGAACGGATCGTCATCTAACCACGCTAGATCATGTTCTTGGAATATGAACTAGCATTATGTTAAGTAGGAAAGTTACAAGATGATGAACCCTTTCATACATAAACATGAACTTGTGTAAAAATAGTTTTTCTTGTAAAATGGAGTTCTAAACTAGTAGATCTAAAGAGTTACAAGTGGTATTTTCGAAGAACCAAGTGTAAGAAGCAAACCCCGTTTAAAAGTCGGATCTTTCATAAACTAAAAGTGTTTTTGTGAACAAACAAGTGTGTAAACACTTGTGTGACAAAAGGTTTTAACAAAGAAATGTTTTCGTAATTTATGACTAAGAAGTTGTAAAGTTACATTTTCTTCGAAGATAAGATTTCCAAGAAACCAACTTTATTTTTAGAAATAGAAAGATCTACTAAAAATATTGGAAAGTTACTACATAATTTTACACAACTTACAAGTTCATGTGTTTGCGATTTATGCTTATTTTTGACTAGTTTGATGATTGAGTATTGAATATTGATAATTGAAAATTGATTGATTGAGTTGTTAAAAGAAAATGATACGCTTGTAAGCGTGGCCACCTCCAGTTACAGGGGAAACTCTGGCGAAATTTTTTCAGAAAATAACACTTAGAAATATTTTTGTGACAAGTGTTATGAATATGATTTTAACTTGTTTTCCCAAATAAAATTCGCCATGATTTTTACTACAAAATTTCCAAGTGTCGGAGGTGGATTTTCGTAAATAAAACTTGTTAAATATATATTTAGAATATATATTTCATAGTAAAATGCTTGTGTGATTTTATGATGATTTTGTGAACTATGTGTATTATTTTTAGAGTAAAAATAATATAACTCGAATACACTAAAAAGTAACGACTCCAAAATAATGCTAACGCCTTCACAAATAAACATCTAAGTTACACCGGTATTATTATTACCATCCGAACTTTAAATGTAACTTATGTATTTTGGTAAAATACTCTTAAATGCGTATTTTGATAAAAGTGTTATTTTGGAAATTGTAAGGTATAAAATATAATATTTTTGGGAAAATATGTATATTTTGGAGATAGAATATTTTAAGCAAATGAATTAAAATATATTTTATTAAGTGAGACTTAGTAATATATTTTTGGAATTACAAAAAACGCACATGTATTAAAACCCCCATCCTTGGGAAGGAATACATTTATTAAATAATTACGAAGTGTAAACACGAAATAGTTGTCTAACTATTTCCCAAAAACGTTAAACCTTAAGCCAAAGCACGACCGTCCATCTAATAGAAGTTACTATTTCGAGACGCACTTCTGTGAGTTCGTGTCCCCTTTTCTCTTAACTGTTTTCAGTTTTTATACTTAGGGGGTGAAATACATGTTACTATGATTACCAATAATTTTTACATGGTATGGTTAGCGTAAGGAGGGTTACTACTTAGATCATGTTAGTGGGTAGGCGGGAACTGGAGGCCATTAATCCTCATTGTAGGACCGAGGGTCTTTAGCGGTAGATCTATCTGGGTGTAGCGAGCCCAGCCCCAGGCCCAACAGAACGGACCTCGGGGTGACTTGGAACCCGACGCAAAAATCTTCTAGGTTTGAGTCTTCCTACAGCACTTCACACATATCAATGGCCTTGCAAACCATTGGTGATCTCTTTATTTCCTTATTTGCCACATACCAGGGAGTTTTATACTTACAAAGGTTTTACATACTCACTATACATGAACTCGCTCAAACATGAAGTAATGGATGATCATCGTGGTTTTAAATTCATATAGCTTTGATGTGATTAAGCTATGGTATTAAGAAGTCACACCAAATAAACCCACGCTTCCGCAAAAGCCAGGGTGTGACACACAGTACATTTTAGCATCAGCATCAACAAAAAAAATTTCATTTTTACTTGAGAGAGAAATGCAGTTGCTGAATTACAAGAAGCGTTGTGAGAAGATGAAGATGGAATGCCTTTATATATTCCCGGATCTTGAACCTGATCATAGCCTGTTTCCTTCTTCTTCTTCATGTTGAGCTCATAAGCTCTCAATTCCCAAACAACTTCTTCTAAGTCTTTACCCTTGTAATCAGCTTTACCCTTTATCATAAGAGTACAAATATCCCACTTAGCAGGTAGGGCATCTAGAAACTTAGTGCATCCCTCCATGTCATAGTTCTCTATCTCTGCCATTAGATGCTAGAACCTTGTGATGATATCTTCTAGGGACTCATTTCTCATACATTTAAAGAGAGCAAATTGTTTCTTCAGCAAGTCAACTTTATTCTTCTTCACATCAGCATTGCCCTCATACCGCTTTTCTAACGCATCCCAGAGCTCTTTCGAGGTAGTGTACCTCCTAAAGGTGTGTTTAATGCCAACAGGTAAATACATTTTTATAGCAGCGAGGGCTCTTTTCACATCTTCATACATCTTCTTCTATGCGTCTTCCATATTAACATACGTAGTGACCTGTTGTCTGCCTTCAAACTCATGAGTTGGGTGCACGTACCCATCCTGAATATAGATCTACATCCGTGTGTCCTAATATTCAACAAAAGACTCAAACTTGTCTTTCCACGTAAGGTACAGTTCTACCTTCAACAACTTTGCCAGTTTATTGGTAGTACCAACCTCATGCACCATTCTCAACAGCTCATTCAAGTTAGACATACTCGACATTTGTAACGTAACCGGCTCATTAAAAACGTTTAACAGCTGACCGAATTTTTTTATCAAATCGTACCGTTAGACTTGTCTGGAAAATTAAAATCCAATGATATATGATGTCCAAAACCATTTTCGGGATTATCGTGCCAGAAAGGTGTGGAAATAGATTATACTAAAACCAAACAAACTCATCTTTATTGATTATCTAATTTTTATCAAATCGTACCGTTAGAACCGGTCACTAGAATATGCAGCTTAGAAGACCTTTCAGAGATCTATCTATGATGAGGGCTCGCAGCAGGATGCAGAGAAAGAGAGAGCGTCAACATCGGGAGTTGATGGAACACACTACCCGACTTGACCGGATGCGCCATCTGAACGAGATGATGGAATTAAACATGCGAGATTATGATGAGAATCAGTGGAGGGGGCACTCGGATCATTACCAAGATGTACCGTATGTAGAAAATCCACCATACGTGGGTAACAACAGAGAGCCTCCTTATCAGCCAGGCATGACAAGGCATCTGGCAACGCTAGTACATGGGGCTATGTGGGTGCCCTTAGAGTACACGTCACCACATTACCAGAGCTCTTATTCGTACTAGCTGCCACCATACAAATACCCATCTCAGCAGGAGCAACAGTCGCAGCAGTAGGGAGAGCCAACAGTGGTGAGACTGGTCGATATCTTTGATATGAGTGCATTTTACGAGAGATGCCTAACTAAGGGTAACATGCTTTAGGAATTAAACATGCTACATGTCGGTTACCCTTATTACTTTCGTTCTGTGAGATGTTTGAGCCTACTAGAATTATTAGTTTGTATTGCAATAAATGTTCATTTGTGGAGAGTAACTTGTGTCGTTTGATACATGTTGAGACTGTAGTTTCGCGTATACACATAGATGATAAAGGCATTGGATCCCTTCATTATTTTATCCTTTGATTGTTTATCTAAACCACCTTAGTCACCCATTTTGAGTCGTATATCCTTCGTTTGTTACATCCCATGTGACTCGTTGATTACCAACCGTGAATGACGATGTGTGTTTATATACTTGTAATCCGAAAAAAAATAGAAAAGGCGGCCAAATATATAGGTAAAACAACCAAAATAAGCGGCTGAGAAAAATATGTTAGTATTATATTGTTAATTGGGAATAAAGATTGTTGTGGTTTGGTTTATCCTTCTTTGTTAGCCATAAACATAAAAACCAAAAATTCCTTACTTTTACCCAAACCTAGAAGTCCTTTTGATATGTGCTATGTTATTTGTTACAGTGGAGGTGTGATTGCCATACAAGCTTATGAGTGCAGAGTATCATATTTGGTTTAGAGTGATATATACACTAGTACATTACACGCTAGTCCAGATACAACCGAGAGGAGTGCTTATTGTGAGGGGCGTGTTGGCATGTGTGTAGTATCATAAGCATGTTAGTTTTAGTTAGGCAAGTCTTAAAATTGCTTCAAATATGCATCATTTACTTGTCAAATTGTCAACCTCGATTATAATAGTCTATGGGACGGGTATGACTTGGGATCTTAAATTGTTAAATAGGTAAGGGATTTGGAAGTGATTCGTTAAAATAATAGTCTATGGGATGGGTATGACTTGGGATCTCAAATTGTTAAATAGGTAAGGGATTTGGAAGTGATTCGTTAAAACGGTGAGTAATGTTTGTGATGGTTGCTTGAGGACAAGCAAGGTTAAGTGTAGGAATGTGATGGAGATGGTGAAACACAAGCCTTAATGCCATTATCATAGGTGTTTTATTGTGTGTTAAGTGATTACAAATGTGATAACTATGAGAGATTGTGGTTTTGTAGGTAAATCGCTTAAATCGGTGAAGTTAAAGTGTTTAGAGAGGGAATAGAATATTCGAGGATGATAAAAGGCAAAAGATGGTGTTCGGGACGTGATTCAGCTTAGAAATAGCTTGGATGTGAAAGAAACGTAAGAGAATGAAGTTCAGGGGCCTTTGGGTCATTATATGAAAGTTGAATATGTGAAGGGAGAGCTTGAGCAATCCTGTCGTAGGCTACGGTGGTGATTCCGTAACTTTTGGTCAGGTAGTTTAATAACAACAGCAGCAGCAACTCTCCACCGTATGCTACGGTTGGAGACCATAGCTTACGGTTCAGCGACACAAAAGTAAACAGAATATATCAGCCGTAACTTACGGTAACTTAGTCATAGGTTACGGCGGGTTCCGGAAAGGCGCTTAGGTGTTGACTTTTGGACGTATAAAAAGGAATTTTCAGAACCCTAACAGAGGATTCACTCCAAGGACAAATTTGGTGACCTAGTAGCAGCAAGTTTGGCCCTTTTGCACCCGTCTTCCATCATAATTTCACCATATCAAAGCTATTAAAGATGAAGCCAACTACTATTCAAGTTTTTGAAGATCAATTCACCAAAGATGAGCGGCTAATTTCTTAGTGGTTTCCTCCGAGTGGAGGATTCTTGTAAGTAGACTAATTTTATGTGTTTGAACTTGTACTTAAACTTGGTAATCTATGCATTCGATGCTTTTTACCATTTGATTTGATTGACTGGATTGTAACGATTGGTTTTACTTTAATTCTTAATTCTAATTCATTCAATTCCCAAGAATTCTCTATATTTGATATGGGTTAGGGTTAAAAATTTCAATTGATCGTTCATATGATAACCTTTCATTGTTTTGAAATCAAAGTAAGTAGTCTTTGAATAATCACAACCAATTAATCGAATTATGCAATCAGGTCTATGTGACTGTAGCAACCGAACACATAATTGAAGTTTACTTTGAATCTAAAATCCGGAGGAACCATTGTTTTCTCCTATTGTTACAAAATCGTTTTAGTAATTCTTAGCTTAATCATTCAAACATCTGATTTTATATTTCTTCAATTAATTTCTATTTACTTAATTAATAACGCTTTCCAACATACTCCTCTGGCTTTATACCCTATTTACACTACTTACATAGTTATTTAGGTTTTTGTATGACACTCACGGCAGTCACCAGGTACGTTTCTCGTAAATGATATATTTGCTAGAGTCTTATTTGATTCCGGAGCTGATAAGAGTTTCGTTGACCATAAATTTAGCAAACTTTTATACCTGCCCTTAAGAACCTTAGATGTTACTTATGAGGTCGAAATGGCCAACAGTAGTACAGAAGTAGCCTCCACGATTCTTGATGGATGCGCTATATTCATCAAGAACCAATCTATCACTGTAAACCTTTTACCTATGAATCTCACGGGATTTGATATAGTTTTAGGCACTGATTGGATAGCTCATAACTTGCCCCGCATTGCCTGGGATAAGAAACTTATCGAAATTAAATCCCCATCTGGTGATATACTCACTATTCGTGGAGATCAACACTATGGATTGCCCGAGAAAGCGTCTCTACTTAAGGCATCCAAGTGCTTGAAAAGAGGATGTGTCATTTACATGGCACAGGTGACTAATGATGAACCGAAGCCGAAGATTGAAGACATTCCAATCATCTCGGAGTATCATGATGTTTCCCTGAAGAGTTACCCAGTCTGCCCCCGGACAGGCAAGTCAAGTTTAGAATCGACATTTTGCCTGGATCATCCCCTATAGCTAGAGCTCCTTACCATTTGGCACCCACTGAGATGAAGGAGCTGAAGGCAAAACTGGAAGAGCTTTTAGAGAAAGGCTTTATTTAGTCGAGTTCCTCGCCCTGGGGAGCTCCTATTCTCTTTGTCAAAAAGAAAGATGCGAATGTGCATCGACTACCATGAACTAAACAAGATCACGATTAAGAATCGATATCCTTTGCCAAGGATCGATGATCTATTTGATCAGTTGTAAGGAGCTAGATACTTTTCAAAGATTGGTTTGAGATCTGGTTATCACCAATTGAAAGTCTGAAGTGAAGATGTTCCAGATACTGTGTTTCAAACTAGATACGACCACTGTGAATTTCTCGTGATGCCTTTGGGCTCACGAATGCACCTGCACCATTCATGGATCTCATGAATAGAGTCTGTAAGCCGTACTTAGATAAGTTTGTCATTGTCATAATAGACGACATACTTATCTACTTACGCAACAAGGATGATCATGAGAAACATCTTCGATGTATACTTGGTCTGTTGCAATAGGAGAAGCTCTATGCTAAGTTCTCCAAATGCGAGTTTTGGCTTCGCGAAGTCCAATTCTTAGGACACGTATTAGCGAGAGTGGTATCCAAGTGTATCCCGCTAAGATTGAAGCTATCATAAATTGGGAAGCACCCAATACCCCTTCATAACTCCGCAGTTTCTTAGGATTATCAGGCTAATATAGAAGGTTCATTGAGAACTTCTCTCAAATTGCTACTCCTTTGACTGCTTTGACCCACAAGAATGTAAAATTTGACTGGGGTCGTAAGCAGAAAGAATCCTTTGAGATTCTAAATAATAAAATGACAAATGCTCCTGTCTTACCCTTACCTGAGGGGATCGAAGACTTTATCATGTACTATAATGCTTCACACTTTGGAGTGGGTTGCGTGCTTATGCAGAGAGGCAAAGTGATTGCCTATGCATCACGACCACTTAAGGTACACGAAAAGAATTACACCACCCATGATTTAGAACTAGATGCGGTTGTGTTTACATTAAAGTTGTGTAGACTTTACTTGTATGGCACAAAGTGTATTATATACACGTACCATAAAAGTCTTCAAGATTTTTTTAATAGAAAAGATCTTAACATGCGACAATGCCGATGGATGGAAACTCTAAATGATTATGAATATGAGATTTGTTACCATCCCAGTAAGGTAAATGTCGTTACGGACGCTCTAAGTCACAAAGGAAGGGTTAAACCAATTAGGGTTAATGCAAAAAGCATTGAGCTACGTACTAGCTTGACTGAGAAGATACAAGAGGCTCAGAAGCAAGCCTGCTAGCGGCGAATGCTCAGACTAAAGGATTAGGTGGAACTGTAGAACAGTTGACGCCTGGAAAGGATGAAATCCTAAGACTGAATGATAAAATCTGGGTTCCGATCTATGGAGGACTTAGAGAGCTGATTCTTGAAGAATTACATAGCTCAAAATATTCAGTACATCCCAATGGAGACAAGATATACCAAGACCTGAAAAAGAACTATTGGTTGATGGATATGAAAAAGTTGTTAGGCCCTAAAGTGTGAGACTGACACATCAAATTAACCCAACGGGCTATGATTATGAACTGGGCCTTACCGGGTTAGTTTATATTAGGTTTTGGATCTTTATAGGTCAATTGGGCCAAGCTTTAGGCCATGTGGGCCAAGCAAGCCCAAGGGGAGCCCATGTAGGGAAGTGGACCTGAGTAAGGGGTTGTTTGTTTACCTCTTAATGGTTAGACCTCTTACTGGTTCAGCACTTTATGGTTCAGACTGTTTGTTTCACGAGCAAATGTCTGAATGGTTCAGACATTTGCCTCTGAATGGTTAACATTTTTACAAAGTCTGAATGGTTAAGACCTCTAATCTGAATTGGTCAAACATTTGCCTCTGAGTGGTTAAACTTTATACAGGCTCTTAATGGTTCAGATACTGGTTCAGCACTTAACCATTCAGATGTTGCCAAACAGCCCCCAAGTATATAAACAAGTTTTCAATTTGTTTTAGGGTTTGAGCCTCATTGTTTCAGAATTTCCTATAGAGTCAGAGAGAGGAGATTGTGGTGTAGGATACTTGTACCAGACGTTTTGCTTATTCAAGTAATAGAACATGTGCAAGTATTGAATGTGATTTGGTATTATGTTCTTCGTATTTTTGTGTTTTTCTTGAATCACCTATTGATTGGATTCCGCACAATCAACAGGGTGTTTGATTTCATTGAAAGATCCGGTTTCGTGACTTACAATTGGTATCAGAGCCTTTAAAACCTATTTTAGGGTCGGTTTGATATCAAATATTCAAGATTTGAAATTTTTGTTCATAGTGTTCATCCAGATTTTATTAAAAAAATAGTATATTTTGGTGTTTTAATTTTTGAAAAGGTTGTTAAAAGGATTACTTTTAAATTTTTGAACATATCTTGATTTAAAAAGAGTTACAAAATTTTCGGAGATCTTTTTGACAGTTTGACATTCTGGTGGCTAAATTTTTGAAAAAAAGTTGACACTTTCCATATCATATTTAACATACAGCTGTCGTCGAGATTTGTTTTTCAACACCATTTCCTGATTCAGAGTCGAAACCACCGTTATCGTTCTCCACGATTTCCACTCGCACCACCTCTAAGGTTTTTGAGTCATCTCTCCGATTCCGATAGTTCACCGTCCATCATCGTTCACCATCTCCGATCACCGTATTGAACAACCTGCAATCTTCTTTATCTTTCACATCACCACCTTCGCTGCTGTAACGAAAACGTCACCATTCCGTTTCTTCGTAACATTATCTTCGGTATCTTAAACAATCATTGATTTGGGATAGAAACAAAGACAATCGTCTTCAATCTGATTTATCATCGTCATCGTTCATCTTCTCCTCTGTTTTCGATTCAACAGGTTTCCGACTAAACAGGTTTCGACTCAAGGTTTCGACACAACTTGACGGTTTCGAGTCCGAGTGTTTTGGAGTTATGATTTCGACACCGAGAGATTTCGATAAAGGTTTCGAGCCAACATTCCAAAAGGTTTCGAGTTGTATTCTACCGAGTCGAAACCATCCTCCTGCATCACATCATCATCTGGTTTCGAGTCCTCCTATATCGAGTCGCAACCTCCACGGTCTCGATTCATATCACATGCAAAGGAGTTCTCCACAGGTCTCGAGTCCCATCTCTCAACGATTTCGACTCCCATCTTCCCAAAATAATAGGTTTCGACTCAACTGTGGTTTCGAATTTACAACAGAGGTTTCGAGTTCATCTCTTGTGGTTTCGAGTTCACAATTCTGATTCCGAGTCGCAACCACTGTTCCGACTCACGGTTCCGAGTCACGGTTTCGAGTTATAGCTCCTACGTGTCGCAACCTTCATCTTCTTCTGAGTCGCAATCATTCCAAGTCCGCAACCATCTCTCAGGGTTTCGACTCCGATTTCGAGTAACTATTTTTGAATTGGTGAGTCGCAACCCCCAAGGTCCATTGTTTATCATTTGATTCCGACTAAAGGAGATTTCGACATACATCAATCATCTCCACAGTTCTCCGAAACATCTTCATCATCTCAGTTTATCGTCACTTCATTCATCGTCTCATCACCACCGTTCCGACATCCATCACAAACAACCTTCTTCTCCGGCGACTTCAACTCTCCGGTGACCATCAACATCCAGCTATCATCTTCCCTGTTTCTCTTCGTCACCGACCACCGTTCTCTCCGATCACCTCCTGTCTTCTTCTCCGAACACACTACGTCTCCAGCCAACCTTCTTTCACGTTATCACTTTGAGAGGCTGAATTAGGGTTTGGTGGTGTTTGATAATACAAAACGAAGAAGACAGACGCTATATTTCATTTGTCGTTTAAGATTCTCTAATAATAATAAGGGTGTAAGGGGCACTCCTCTAAGTGGGGAGTGACCTCTCTTACCCACAGCCAATCAGCACGCACCATGTCAACTCCCCACTTAACTCCCCCCACACCCTCAATTTGATGGCGGCACTCCTCTCTTGGGGACTTGGTTTTATTTTTTTTTTATATAAATGTCTTTGTTCTTCATCCTCCTACAAAATTACAAGGAAAAAAAACTAAAAAATATACAACTTTCACACGGTGAACCCTCCCCGCTCCCCACTCCCCGATTTGGGTCACCGAGGGGTCGGCGACGGTGTTCCCGATCGGGGAGTACACTCACCGCACCCCTCCCCGCAGGCGCCCCGGACACCCTAATAATTATAATATTAAAATCATTATATAATTATTAAACAATCATTACATAATCATTGGTTTTTATAATAATCATTAATAATATAATATTAATAATAATCATAATAATAATTGTTTAATAATAATAGTTTATATTATATATTTTAATTAATTAAAAAACAATTTAAAAAAATATATAATAATAAAAAAAGGGTTTGTTTTGTCTGTGATAACGGTATCGACAGGTTTTGAGATGTGTTTCAGAAAGCGGGTTCATTCGATCGCGTGCAAAGTATTTGATTGAGCAAGTGCACAGGTTCTCGTTTTGGCTGGTATTTTGAGGAGAAGAACAAAAGTGTCAACCACCCACTGACATTATGACATTCATGTTTAACAAACCCTTGGCTCAGTCTCAAGGAATTACTGCTGAAGATATAATTTCTGTCTTTTGTACTCTTGAATGTAAAGGTAGAGTTGAGGCATACCAGTTACACAACGCTGATTTGATCGAAGATTATAACGTCATAAAAAACAAAATTTACTTTAGTAAAAAATGAAAATCTTTATAAAGAAAAAATTGAAGCTCAAAAGAAAGATATCGCAAAATTGAAAGAGGGTCTCAGCGTTAAAAGCTGTAACTATAAGTATGATAAAGTGATCATGAATAATTTCATCAAAGAGCTAGAAGAGATCAAGTTAAAATATCAAATAAATGAAATCAATATAAAAAAATATGATACTTCTAGCAAACTGATCAGAGACATATGTGACATTCAATTAGAGTATAAGAACAACAAAGGGTGTGGTTTGGGTTATAATAAAGTGCCACCACCATTTAACCACAACTACACCTACATGCCTTATACGGTGGAGGAGTCCATAAGAGCTGATACTATGACTTACGGTCCAAAAATTGATGAGACATCTATAAAAAATGAGACCGTTGTAGAACGAACAGATCAGCCAATCACGTTTATTTCTCCATCTGTACATGATACTAATGCTTCGTATTCCCTTGAAGATGAAGTAACAGTTAAAGATGTTGTTAGAAATGAACAAGCATCATATTCTGATTTCTCTAATGTGTGTGACATTTTTAGCTCGTTTTTTAGCTCTATGATTAATTATAGGTCTGATGGTTTGGGCGAAAATGTTGATGCTTGTGTAACTAAGACTGAATTGGCAAATGGAAAGAATGAGCCAGCTGAACCATGTGATTCCAAATGCGAATCACCTGAAGCAGCTGATTCTGAGAAATTGGAATCAGTTGATTCTAGTGAATTCAGCTCAAGGGTGTCATGTGCAGAACCATCTTGTGTTGATAATTCTTCCAATGATTCTACTGAAGTTTCTGGTATTTCGTCTGACAAACCAGAACTCTCCGATTCTGTCAAAGCTGATGACATGAAGGATAAAGAGAAGACTGACGTGAACAAGGCTCCAAGTATGCAAGATGAACAATCTGAACCTTCTGTTAGTGATGAAAAGGTTCAGATCAAGCAACAAGAGCCGAAACAAGCAGGTAAAGGACGCGGAAAGAAGAAGCCTAAACATCAAAGACCAGTAGGCTATCCACAGTCCTCAATGGGCAGCAATAGTCCTCAAAAGTCCCTCGATGTGAAAAATGCTTTTGTTAAGCCAGTCAGTAATGGAAAATGTGAGAAATATGCATTTGACTGTGCTAACAAAGCTTTCGGAAAGACTGGTGAGATTTTTGAACAAGACTTGCAGTCTAAACAAAACAAGAAGAATAAAACGAAATCTCCACCAAAGAAGGCCCCAGCGAACGAAAAGTATAGACATCCGAATTCATACTCGTCTACAAAGGAAGTGCACAAGAATAAAGCACATAAAGGACCGGTTCGTCCTTCAGGGCCTGCAAAAGCAAATCCAGCTGATCAGAATGTTTTCTACGTGAAGAGACAAACATGCTTCAATTACGACATTGCCGGTCACATTGCTTGAAACTGCACAAATCATCCCTATGAACCCTATTATGCTCTAAATCAGAAGGTTACACCTAAGGATAACTACCATTCTAAGCCAATGAAGGTATCTTCACCGAAGGCATGAAGAATGTGAATCCCAAGGTTAAACTATCTGATACGGATTGGAACGCTGCTAAAAAAAAAACGCAAAGCTTTTCAGGAACAAAAATCTGTTTTTAAAACTAATAAACCTGAAACAGCTAAAGTTGCTCAACCGAAGGCAACAAACACGTTTGTTAAACTGAAACAGATTTGGAAACCCAAATCCAAAGCACCAACGTCTCCAATCCTTAAAACAAAAAGGGACTTGTGTTTGAAAGAGGTGTCTTATTTTGATGCTTCTGGTAAACCCAAGATCATGATGGCCTGGGTGCCCATGACTTACTAATATCTTTATTTTTCAGGAACAACCAAGGAGGAGCGGTTGACAATCTCTCGAATGTTGATAGCGGTTGTTCTAGAGATAAAATGGGTAACATTTCACTGTTGCAAAAAGTTCAATTTTTTTTTTACAAATGATATGTTTCCTTTGGAGGAGATAAGAGAATTAAGAAATGATCAGCAAAAGGTACAATTTAAATTCAGTACTTTGATTTGAATTTGATTAGTCTTCAATCTGATGACAGAACGGTTAAGCAAATTTTTTTTCTCTTTCTTAGTTCATTACTTTGTACATAAAATGTCCTTTCTTTGGTAAATTTGCACATAAGTTTTATGCACAAATTTAGGGGTGGAGGGGGGGGGGGGGAGGAGACATATATATAATTTAGGGGGAGAAAACTCAGAAAATCCAAAAAGAGTTTGCTGTAAATATGGGAAAATGAGAAAAATACGAAAAAATGAGAAAAATGAAAAAGCCAAAAAGATAAATTGCATGATATGGGAAGTGAAATAAATGTTCGTGTTAAATGGTTTGACTAACACATGTAAGGTGTCATAGCTTAAAAGACTAAATACTACTGGGATATGTCGATAGGCTTGACGCCCAAAATAATAAAAGATACTAAGTGATATAAACATAACGAACTATACACCATGTGGGTAACCAACAGCTTATGATTTTATGATCTTCGCTGTCCTTCTGTTGCATCCAGATTATATGTAGACCTAGACACAGTCAGGATATCTTAAAAGATCCTAAGAGGAAAAAAAACCCTAAGGAATGAAATGTCAAAATGAGAAAATTCCCAATGCTCAAAGAGCCAAATTCGTACCAAAATGGTATTTGCCTCGCCATCGTTGGACACAATCATTGGTCGCTCTGCTGTACGAAAGTACTGACCTGTCACCAATGGTCTAACGTCGTAAATCAAAAAGGATGACATCAGTATACTCACCTGTTACGATGAATCGTAGTGCTTACCTTGATCGCGGGGGTATGCCTTGGAATGGGACACACCGGTATAATAGTATTATATTACCTTAAGCATATCACAAAGTTAAAAAATTGAAAGTTGAGCGTTAAAGTTTAAGTGGACAAATATATTGACAATCGCATAGACCAGTTTGATTAGACTCGTATTCAAAGGTGTTCCTTAGTCTGCCTGAGAACGAATTTTGATCTCATTGCAATTGTAATTGTATATTATGGTACTTGATTATATTTTAAGTTTTTATTTACTTTTGGTTCTTAAGAATTAAAAAAATCCAAAATTCAAAATTCAAAAATACAAAAATAGTGTTTTGCTTTTCTATAAAACAAAAAATCCAAAAACTCCAAATATAGAGAGTTTATTTATTTTTCTTAAAATTAAAATATAACCATTCTTGAAGATTTGACTGATAATAAAAAGTTGAAAGAATTTAAATTGTGACGTCCGAGTACAAGTACTTGGATGTACCTAGTGTTCATATGGTACTCTCCCTGTTACATAGAAATGTTTGCTTATTAATTTTTGAGCATGTGCAAAACTTGATTTCAATCAAGAACATGGGTTGTTGAAGATTGCGACGATGTTAGCCACTACTACAAAATTTGGCAATTGCCACCAAAATTTGCTATAAAAAAAAATCGGTGGCAAATTTAGCCACCTATTTCCCACGGATATTTAAATTAAGCGTACTCAACATCATTTGGTAGCAAAGCTTTGCCACGATCTATTTTTGGTGACAGATTCGTGAAAAAATAAGAATAACTTCCCTACATTATCCTAAATATACGTGGATTTTTTTAATTGCTACCGTAATGAAATTTTAAGCCCAAATTTTAAGCTCATTATTTAGGGTTTTGATTGAAAACCTGGGCCGGGCAAGCGTGTTTACCAATAACTCATCCACCCACTTCACTCTCCAGCCACCAGCCCACCGTCGGTCGTCACAGCCCCTCGCCGGAGCAGGAAGCAACACCTTCTATTCTTCAGCCTTCCCTCACTCATTCACTTTCTTCAACCCTCAGGTTCGTTTAAACATTTAATTTGTTAATTATAACTTTCAATTTGTTTTAAACAGTCACAATCCCAAACAACAAACCCAGAAAATGCTACAACCAGCTCCGCCTATTCTCACCGTCTTGTGCATCACTCGCCGCCGTGACGCCGAGTAAATCAACCGAAGATCTTCTTCTTCTTTCTGGGTTTAAAATCCTCATTTACTTGCATTGTAATTTAGTCTCCTAATTTTGACCACAATAAAGCCTTTCTATTAATAAGTTTGGTGAATATATCTATATCAAACTTCATTTGTTGTGTAGGTCATAAACATGGAGTGGGTAACTTTAGCTCGTCACATCTTTCGTTGACGGAGTATGCTACTGCATTGGATATAGAAAGCTTAAACCCAGGTAAACAGGTGATTGTTTCTGCAAATGCTTTTGCTGATACATCATATATATTGTTATTAACTCATAATATTGACAGATGTGTGAAAAAATGATTTCAGGGATGTACCTGGGAGAAATTCTTCGTAGAGATGTTTTATATTTTTTGTCTAGGTGTAAAGATGGAAGCCACAATGATATAATGCGTAGAGAGCATGCGTGTTCATGAAACATTCCACACATATTCGCTTTTGTTTAGCGTGCATTGTTACTTGGTGTCTTATTTTAGCCGACTATCTGTGTTTTTTATGTTTTAGTAATCAACAATTCACTTAAAGACTTCACGCAATCTAAGTTATTGAAATTGTATCCAACCTTTCTTTTTTATTATAGGTATATTATACATGTTGTAAACTCATTTGATGAGTTCGTAGTTTTTATATGCTTTTGAAAACGAGATGTTTTATATAATTTTGGGATTTTATTAGATTTTTTTATATTATTTGTAGTCTTATTGATATGTAATTTTGATGAAAATAGCTGGGAGAAAAAAAATCTAAATTAAAAACCAATATTCTAGTAATAAGTAAATGGTAGCAAATGGTTGCAAATAACTATACCAAGGCGGTCACAACTCGGTTGTAAAAAATGGTGGCTAAATGGTGGCAATATCGATGGCTAAATGGTATCTAAAACTCGCAAATGGTGTAAAAAATGGTGGCAATATCTGTGGCTAAATGGTGGCAATATCGGTAAATGGTGGCAATATTAGTGGCTAAATGGTATGAAAACGTAACACAACTTGGTGGCAAACTCGGTGGCAAACAAGGCGGAGCGTAGCAAACGTGCGGTGACAAATAATTTTGACAAATTTTGTGGTGGTAAAAATAAGGTAGCAAAATATAAAAATGGTGGCTCTTTGGTGGCATTAGGGCAATTGACACAGGTGTTTTTGTCACCGTATTTTTGGTGGTAAACTGGTGACAACAAGGAAATTGCTATCATCTTGTAACCAAAAATTACATGACAAAAACCATGTTTTCTAGTAATGAGATGCTGACGAAGCAAGAAGAAGCACAACAACAAGATGTACATGAGTCAGAAGAACCGGATACGAAACGTCGTCTGGCAATGAAAGTGCATTTGAAGAAGTACTTGTGAACCTGCTTGAAAGAGAAAGACTGAAGAAGAAAAGAGCTGTTGAGAATCCTCCTCTCACATTCTTTTTGACAAAGATGTTTTAAGGAAAGCTGATCGTGATCCTGATATGAAGCTAACCACAAGAGCTGAAGAAAGAGACCCAGTGCTAAGAGTTCAGAAGTCAAGAACTTCCACAACATCTGCAGCATAGCGACAACTATAGACTTCGTTGAAGACGTTGCTGATTTCATGTTATGAAGACAATTTGATGGCATCAATCAACCTGGAGATTGTTAGGCCCTAAAGTGTGAGACTGGCGCATCAAATTAACACAACGGGCTATGGTTACGAACTGGGCCTTACCGGGTTAGTTTGTATTAGGTTTTGGACCTTTATTGGTCACTTGGTCAAAGCTTTAGGCCATGTGGGCCAAGCAAGCCCAAGGGGAGCCCATGTAGGGAAGTGGGCCTGAGTAAGTATATAAACAAGTTTTCAACTTGTTTTAGGGTTTGAGCCTCATTGTTTCAGAATTTCCTATAGAGTCAGAGAGAGGCGATTGTGGTGTCGGATACATGTACCAGACGTTTTGATTGTTCAAGTAATAGAACGTGTGCAAGTATTGAAAGTGATTCGGTATTGTGTTCTTTGTATTTTTGTATTTTTCTTGAATCACCTATTGATTGGATTCCGCACAATCAATAGGTTGTTTGATATCATTGAAAGATCCAGTTTCGGGAATTACAAAAGTCCATAGCCATCCATGTAGTAAATTAAAATGCTTAACATGTTCGCAAGTTAAGGCTGAACATCCGAAACCATCTGGTCTGCTACAACAACTGGAGATTCCCACTAGGAAATGGGAAATGGTAACAATGGATCTGATTACCAAGTTACCTAAGACCAGTCGTGGCAATGACACGATATGGGTCATAGTCGACAAACTGACTAAGTCGGTGCATTTCTTGCCAATTAAGGAAAATTATAATTCCGACAAGTTAGCTAAGTTGTATGTTGACAACATTGTGTCTCTTCATGGAGTACCGTTGTCTATAGTATCAGATGGAGATACTAGAAACACTTCACATTTATGGAAAAGTTTCCAGCAAGCACTTGGTACGCACTTGAACTTTATTACGGCTTATCATCCCCAGACTGAGCATACGATCCAAACTCTGGAAGACATGCTACGCACATGCACGATTGACTTAGGCGGTAGCTGGGATGAACATCTACCCCTGATCGAATTCTCCTATAATAACAGCGATCACACTAGTATAAAAGCTGCACCTTTTGAGGCTTTATACGAGAGAACGTGTAGAATGCCTGTCTGTTAGGCTGAAGTTGGTGAAAGCCAGATCTCTGGACCTGAGATTGTCCTCGAAACAACTGATAAAATTTTACAAATCAGATATAGACTCAAGGCTGCTCGTGATACGCAGAAGAACTATGCTGATAAAAGGCGGAAGCCTCTCAAATTCCAAATCAGAGAAAGAGTAATGCTCAAAGTCTTGCCTTGGAAAGGCGTAATGAGGTTTAGAAAGAAAGGCAAGCTGAGCCCTAGAAATATTTGACCATTCGAGATAACAGAATGTTTCGGTTTTGTAGCTTACAAACTTAAGCTACCAGTGGAGCTTACTGGAATCCATGATTGTTCCATATCTCTAATATCAAAAAGTGCTTAGTTGATGAAGCACTTGTCATATCTCATCATGACGTTCCAATTGACTAGAGCTTAAAGTTTATTTCAAAGCCTTTGTCCATTAAGGCTCGTTAAATCAAAAAGCTCCGTAAGAAAAAGGTTTCCCTCGTCAAAGTGAAATGGGATTCCTGTCATGGCCCAGAATACACCTGGGAGGTTGAATCCGAAATGAGACGGAAATACCCGAATCTGTTTGAATAAATCTCGAGGACGAGATTTCCTTTAAGGGGGTGAGGATGTAACACCGTGAAAATTCTCATCCAATTACGTGACGACACGCGTCCAATTCTCCAACTAATCCCGACTATGTGGAGAGAGAAACCTCCAACTATTCCCGAATATGTGGAAGAGGGAAGGACCTACACTGTACGTTCACTAAATCATGTCCCGAATCTCTGACTGATCCCGACTCTAGGAAGGAGAGGGACTACTATTGTATACAGGAAGTCCTTACGGACCGTAAGACACCTTGGCTTACGGATCATAAGGCATTTAAACTATTGCGTGCCAGGAGGTCGTACGGCCATAAGGCATTATGGCAAACAGTCCGTAAGATTGTGTACTGAACAAAGAAAATGCACCGCCTTAGGTCATTACAGACCGTAAGGCTTGAGGCTTACGGTCCGTAAGGGACCTGTAGACAGCAGAAACAGCTGGCTGCTGTTGCTGCTGTTCTGCCACATTGTGGCACTTCTTGCCACCTTCTCTTCCCTTCTTATGCGTCCCTAGACACATGGCACCTACTTGTGACTTCTAGGAACACTTGGCACAATCATATTCATCCTCCTTGGCTATATATAGCAATCTTTACCATGATTTCAACTCACACCTTTACTTTCTAATCTAAAACACATCTTGGAGCTCTCCTCTCTAGAGGACTCCCATTCTTAGTTATCTTTGCTCTAACACTTCCAAAGTGTTCCTACTAGCTCTTTCATATTTATTTTAAGTTATTTTAAGTTAAAGTCAAACAGTTAACTTTCTGTTTGAGTTTAGCTTCTAACCAAATTGGTCTAGGTAAAGTTCAATCCGAACTTTCCTACGTGATCGTAATAATGATAGTATGATCACTCTGTGATCACACCCTCGGATCATCACGTTTATTAGTTGAATTAATGAGTCAAACATGCTATGTAAAAGTCAAACTTTTAATTAAACTTCATAAATGATGTAAATGGTTTTTGTAACTTAAAACTTAATTCTTTTGACACATAAACAAGTTATACAACTTATATAAACTGAGATGCCCAACTCATCTATTTCAGTTTAGAATCTCATTTTATGTCAAAAGTCAAACAGTTTGACTTCTTCTTTGACTTTTGATTCTGACCCGTTTGGTTAACGTTAAGACCTGTTTCAAACTTGTTTTAAGACCATATTATTGTTGAGCATAACTCTTTGAAGTTATACCACATGGTCATTTCGTTTGATGCGTCAAATGGCAAGTCTTGATAACATTGTTAAAAATGACCAAAATGCCCTTATGTGGTCAAATTAGCTAATGAGTAAATTACGATTTTGGCCCCTGTGGTGATATCACTTTACCCTTTTAGCCCAAAAAAGAAGTTTTTAACATCTGAGCCCCCAACGTTTCTTTTCTATCCTTTTTGGCCCCTAACGTCTTTTTTTTCTAACCTTTTTGACCCCTAACATTTAATGGATGGGGTTAGTGTTAGGGGCCAAAAGGGTTAGAAAAAAAACGTTGGGGGCTCAGATGTTAAAAAATTCTTTTTTGGTCTAAAAGGGTAAAAGTGATATAACCACACGGGCCAAAATCATAATTTACTCTTAGCTAATTAAATGGTTTTGCTCTAAACTAAGCTACAACTTGACTTTAGAACAGAATATATATCAACCAAAAATATATTTTAATGCTTGGACTTGTCATAAACACATCCGACCTTCCGAACCCGCCATTACGCATATGGCGGTATGGCTAATACGCCACTTGGAGCAGGTATTATATAAATGAGCCCTGAGATCTGCTCATAAATATAAGAACTCAGTTTAATCCGTTTTACTTGATAAATGAAACAAATGGGAGTTATTGGTACCGTGTCCGGGTGTCCCGACTCATGAACTATTATGGCCATACGGAATAACTTGCCAAGGTAGGCATATTGACTGTAAGAAACGTTATTCAACTTTAGCACTGAAAATGACCGGCTTTGATCTCTGGTTCCCATTGTATGACAAGTATGTAAATATGGTGAAAGATAGAATCCCAAGAAATATTAAATGATTACTTACGGGTTTTCTCTATGTATAAAAATCCTTTCGAAAAACTATTTTCAAAAATGAGTCAGTCAATTGTATTTACCAGCGAAAGCTGGCGTATTTTTAAAAGATTGAACTGCAGGTACCGAACCTTGATATTAGGCTGGGAATCCGGGTCGGCTATGATAAAGGCTATAGAACTTGCAACTCCTAGCTTAAGGCCTATGATGTCTAAAGTTCTTTTACTAGATCCCGCCTGTGGGCTTATACTCGAACACTTGTACAACTTTTATTTGTATATTCAAGACTTTTATCAATATGAATATTTTACTCCAATACTTCCGCTGCATATTAAATTGTGATACTGTTATTCAATCCTCACGCTTAAACCCTACCCATCCGAGCACACCAGAAATCGGGGTGTGACTATTGTGGAGGTTGTGTTGTTAGATTTCTTTTATGGATGAGGAGTCCTATAGGGGACTTGTGTGTTGGTGGTTGTGGTAGTGTAGTTGTATCCTCTATTGTCACTTTTGTAATGGCAACATATGTTTGGATAATGGGAGCAGTGGTTTGAATGGCGGGTGTTTGGATAGATGTGACAGTGGTTTGGATAGTTGTTGCAGCAATGCTTTCTAGAACATCTACTAAAGCACCTTGATTACCTTGGATTTTCTTCCTTTCAATGATTTCTTGCACTGTTATATGCATGTTGGCTTCCCTTGTATCCCTATTCTTTTCATTTTCCACTACTTTAGCAATTTCTTCTTGTCTTGCCTTTTTAATGCAGCAATGACATGCCTTTTTCCATCCTGTTTGATCAGATGTGGGAGCTTTCTCATGCATTCTTCCTCCCCCTTTTAGGTAATCTACGTATTTAGGGAGATTGAGAGTTTTACCAGTATTTTCAAGGATATAGTCTTTGATGACTTTAACCTCTACCTGGTATCTTTTTACTTAGTACCCACTATTTGTCTTATCAACTACACTTGCATGTTTTGTTTTTCTTCTGCAACTTGCTTTTGAATGTGAAGATATGATTGCACATGTTCCCACACTTATTTTGCAATGTATGCGTTTGATGGTGGAGTTCTATAGTTTTGTACCAAAGTCTTCATCATTTCTTTGATTTCTTAAACTGATGACACCAACTTGGTGACTCTTGGCGTCAATTCTGGATAGTTTAACCCATCACCTAAGTTAATAGGATCATCTGAATTCCCACCAGGTGCCCTTTTTTCTTGGTACTAAGGACTTCCAACTGGTGAAGAGACTATTGTCCAACTCTGAGACCGTTATCTCTATAGTTGTAGTAGCTTCCCCACTTGAAATACCTGTTAGTCTCTTGAGACACCGGAGGTGTTGCCTCTTCTGCTAGCAATGATTTCTGAGTGTGCTCTAGTCACTTGTTGAAGTGTACTATCTATGATTTGTTGTTGAGAAGAACTAGGTATGTGCAGGTCAGTTGTATCAACTGCATAAAGCAATTTTTAGAATGATGATGGATTTGTTTTAGTGAGTGGTGGAGTGGAAAGAGAAGCAGCCCTGAGAGAGGGGCTTGAGAAGAGATATTCAAGTGAATCGTCTCCCTCTTGATTTGGTTATGTTGTCCTTACAACACTCTTGTTTTGTGAGAATGAGTGAGGAGTTTGGATAGGTGGAGATGAATGCATCAGTTGTGATGAATTAACTACACATGTTTGCTGCATATGTATTACAGCGGGTACCTCTAGCATCTCAACCCAAAAGATACCTTCTTTTTGGTTTATCTTTTGGATTTGGGGATGGGAATGGAAGTGACTTTTGTGGAAATTTATGGTGTGTGTTCCACAATGTTATGTTATTGCATTGTGGTACGCAAAATATTTTTTCTTCTCCCACATTTTCTTGACTTTTAGTCATCATGCGGGTAACAGTTTCGTTTGAAAGACTGTTGATTTCAAGAGCTTGACCTTGTTCAAAACTTTCTTGTTTCAAACCATGTTTTAGGTAAAATCTTAACAATCTTGGATCATATAATATAAAAGGATTGCAAGTTACCCTCTTGATTGCCTTTATGTTTGCTACCAAATCCATAAATAGTGTCTGGGATAGCTTGTAATCTGAATTTCTTAAGATATCATACCCCAGATACTGAGTTTTTAGGATATTTTCGTTAGAGCTGTGGTCTTTGCAGACAAACAAACCAAGAGTGTATGGAAAAAGAATTTCATTTTTGGTGGGAATTTTGGTTTAAACAGTGTTGCTCCCAAATTGTAAAATATGTTTTATTTTTTGGACTGATTTGAAAATTATAGGGGTAATAGAGTCTTTTATATCCACCACTTCAAATAAGAAACTGTAACTCAAATCCATACATTTTTGAATTCTCTTTCTTCTCCCGATCTTTGAATCCAATTTCTTCTCCAGATTTTCGAATCCTCCTTCTTCTCCATATCAGTCCATCTCGAATCATCATCATCATCAGTCCATCTCCAATCACCATCATCATCATCAGTGGTGGTATCGGCAGTGGAATGACGGCAAGGTGGTGTCGGGTGGTTGGGTTCGAGCGAGAGAAAGAGAAGAGAGACTGTAGAGAGGCGGCGCCGACCACCTCCCCACGACGGCGGGCGGCAGTGGTGGTGCTGGCAGTGGAACAACTGGGTTGTAGTGTTATACAGAGTTATAATAGGGTAATATGGTGTTATAAACTATCCATAGTGTTTTTATAGTGTTTTGTAGTGTTATATCGTGTTTTGTAGTGTTATGTACTTATTATTACAGTGTTATGAATTGTTGAATGGTGTTTTGTAGTGTCTTTGCTAGTGTTATATACTTATTGAATGGTGTTGTATAATTATTGAATGGTGTTATATATGTCCTGAATGGAGGTTGCAATGTTATTCTTAGTGTTTTTATAGAAATCTTTAAAATGGTGTTATATACTTACTGAATGGTGTTATATACTTATTGAATGGTGTTATATAATTATTGAATGGTGTTATATATGTGATGAATGGTGGTTGAAGTGTTATTCGTAGTGTTTTTATTGAGATCTTTAAAATGGTGTTATATGTTTTATAAAATACATACTGAATGGTGTTATATACTTATTGTAGGAATGCACATATGCATCTATATGTAAGAACATGTTATAACATGTTTTAGTACACCACTTTGAATACACTTTCCCTTTCATCTATCATACCATCCATAATACACTACCATTACCTCCTACCATCCGTAATACATTACCATTCCGTCCTACCATCCATAATACAATACCATTACCAATATTTCACTTTATTACATGTACATCAACACCCTTTATACCATTCAAACAACATATTACATCACAAAGTGACAAATATAATCAAACCATCAACCACTGGATATATCTAACCAAAACACATGTATATCGGCCTACTTCATCATTTAAAATCACAAACTTTTTGTATCAAAACACGTTATATCATGGTTATACATAATGATGCACATGTGCATTTCTAATATTGGTAATGTAAAAAGTAGTGTATTGCGGATGGTAATGTAAATGAAAGTGCATTTTCTACTACTGGTAATATATTAGGAAATTTGTCCAAGATACATATGCACATGTGCATCCATAACTGTTACTCAAAAAAGTTTTTTTTTTTTTTTTTTGTAACGAAATATAGCGATTTTTACATAAAAATATAAAAAAATAATTTGTGTGTTTTTTAGATTTTTTTAGGTTTTTTGAGGGTTTAGTTTTTAGCATTTTAGCTTGGGTAGGGGTGGGGTGGGGGGTTTAGGTTTTTGGAGGGTGGGGCGTGGGGGCGGGGTTAGGTTTTTTGTAGGTTTTGGGAGGGGGGGAGGGGACTTTAGGTTTTTTTTTTTTTGGGGGGGGGGGGGGTGGGTTGAGTTTTTTTAGGATTTTTTGGTGTGTTCACATTGGTTCTCACAATAAAGGTGGTTCTCAAATGAATCTTACCCTACATATATATATAGGATTCGGTTCAAATGAAAACAACTACGAGTTGTGAGAATCGTGAGAACTTTTGATCCGGCGTGAGTTGGGCCAAAATTTTTTTTTGCACAAATGTAGATGAAAACATTATAAACACATCCGTAAAAAAAGAAAAAAAATTGTCGAGTTGTTAGTTTTGACTGATGCAAGTTTTTTTTACGCGCTTACATTTGATAATTATTTTAAAAAAACTTGAATTAGTCAAAACTAACGACTTAACAAATGTTTTTTACTTTTTTTTACAGATGTATTTATAATGTTTTCATCTACGTTTGTGCAAAAAAAATTTGGCTCAACTTGCGCCAGATCAAAAAATTCTCACTATTCTCACAACTAGTAGTGGTTCTCATTTTAACTCATCATATATGTATATATAATTTTATTTCTATAATTATCCCTTAGCAATATCATTATGTAGACCAAAAGTATATTTAATCTTCTGTATATTTTCGACCAGGAGATACAATATACAACTAGATTATTCGCATGCACCTTGCGGCGGTACATTATCATGGGCATTTGATTCGTATTAACATGGTTCGTGACAGTACTGTTACGACACATGCACTCGTTATAGAAATAAACACGTGTTTTATATCGACCGAAAACTATAAAAATGAACACCGATACTAGCACCAATATTTTTTTGAATGGTTTTTACTGGTTTAAATCATCACATATTGGTACCCATATTAATTAATGATCTCAAACAGAGTTGTGTAAATGTAAAATTATCAAAACCGGAAAACATAAAAATGAATATAGGTATCGGTGTTCAATAGGGTATGATAGTGATAAGGTAAAAACAATAAAAATACCGATGTTGTTTGGTTAGTTTGGATTTGGTTCACTATGGCTAGGGCAAAAATCCGTTACCAAACATGACACAATAAAAAATGAATACAGGTACAAGTACTAATGTTGTTTGGTACACTAAACAATATAAATAATTACCGGTAGCGTTACATATATTGTTCGGTTTGGTACGATAGCTGCAAAGTATCTGTTTTTCAATAAAATTTATACCGTAATGTAGAAAAAACACAAACATAGAACATAAGTTATTAGAAAAAATAATAAGATTACTATTTACTGATTAATAATATTATTATATTTAAAAATAAAAAGAAATACATGAAAAATTAATCACTATTCATGCCCATATTAATATGTATAATACTAGATTTGTTATGTGGCGTGCTATATAGACACCTTCTTATGTAACCATAATAACATTATCACCATTAGGGCTGTTTAGGAGCCGAACCGAACCGATTAGACTTTTGCTCGTGCTCGGTTCGTTTACAAACCGATCCGAACCGAATAGAGCGTCTTTTCAACCGAGCCAAAGTCGAGCGAGCGTCTTTAGATCTGAGTATTTTTTGAACGAACGTCGAGCGAGTATCGAGAGTTGCAGAATAAACAAAGAAAGTGACAATGAGAGGGCTAGTTATTAGAATAAAGTGCAGTTTTCGTCCCTGATGTTTCGTCCAATAGAACACAAGTAAAAAATTTAACAAATAACAAGGAATACAAGAACACTCAACTAGTTCTATCGAGATTAACTAAGCGGGAAGATAAATCGTCGACTGATTGAAACATACCCTTGTTCTATCGGAAGTTTGAAATTGAATGGATCGATTGAAGCTAAACCCTTAAGAGTTGGCGTCTTGGCGAGTGGCGATGGAGAAATCGAATAACGATTGCCAATGGGGGGTTTTGATCAGGGTCTTGCACTTCTGAATCAAATGGCAGGTTGAGACTTGAGTATTGATCAACGTTTCACATTTTAGTATTTGAAATTTTGACTCAGTTACTCAAATGGACATTTAAGTATTGGATAATGGACTATTGGTATTGGATTTCAATTCTAATTACTTAAATGAGCTCTATTTGGATCTTGGACCAAACATTATTAATGTTGGTTTCTAGTCATTTCTTTAAAAATGATACACACACAAACACAAATATATATGTATATATATATTAAAAGATAAATCGAGCCAACCGAGCCGAACCGAACTGAGCGGACCTTTGCTCGTGCTCGGTTCGTTTACAAACCGAGCCGATCCAAACTGAGCATTTTTTTAATCGAGCTGAATCGAACGAGCAAATTTCGAACATTTTTCGAGCGAACATCGAACGAGCGACGACCGCCGAGCAATTTAAACAACCCTAATCACCATCCAATACAATATCTTTGGTCTAAATATACATGTTATTAATTTTTGATAACATTAATTATGTCTCTACCTAACAACAACTTTTTTTCTTTTTACATGCACGTTTACATATTTCTTCACGAGCGAAGCATTCACCGCAACAACAATACCCGTTAGTAGTTTTTGCTAGAACACAAGTTGGAACACAATTTGGTGGTGGAGCCCCAAATGCTCCCATGTAACTGTTTTTATTTCTTTCATGACCTATAGACCCAAAAATGATAATATTAATTAGGGTCTATATTAAAAAATAACATGACAAATTCGTTATACGTGTAGAACTTACATCGATGACAAACCAATAACAATAGAAAGCTTATATAGAACACCTTCACATGTAATTCCACAAGTCTCGCCATTATATGATGTTTCAATTATATTACCCCTACTAAATATAAAGATGAGTGAAAAATGTTTGTATTATTAAAATGAAGATACAACGATATTTATATACACAAGTGAATATCATCTATTATGTATGTCACAAATATCGCCTAAATTAAAGCGTTAATTTTTCAGTTGTGATAAATGTGGATATGATAATACGAAAAAAATACTCCACTAAGTTTGATAAAAAAACAAAAATAACACGTCAACTTTGAAACAAACTAATATTTGCTATTGGTTTAAAACTTATTCTTTTTATTTTTACAAAAATTTTCTTATCATTTGAACTATTCAGTATATATATATATATATATATATAGGGGGAGTTTCATTTGAGAAGAAAATTAAATTTAGAAGAAAAAGAACAAATGGTAGAATTGTAAAACATTAAATACTTTTTCACTTATCTCATTTATTATCATCTTTGACTAATTAATTAGTCATAAAAACTATCATCATTCACACTAATGTTTTTTTTACTACACACATCAAAAGTTACCCAACACCTTTCGAAATTTACCCTACACAAGTTGAAATTTATCCTACACAACCCGTAATGTATCTACACATTGTAATTTATCCTACACTCTAAATTATTAATTTTTTTTTTTGAAAAAATATATATTTTGAAGATAAGTTACAAATTTTAATGTAGTTAGCTATTAAAGAGGAATACTACTAATTAATGATCTTTATAGGTTTACCATATTACACTTATAGTAACATTAAATACTTATATTAAATGAAGTAAAATGAAGCATTCTTATTGGTTTAAATTTCTTCTTTTTTCTTCTTATAAAAAGTTTCTTCTCATTTGAACTCTCCACTATATATATATATATATAGTGTAAGTATATGGAGAAAACCACTTTTATTGAGAAAACTCGGGAAACTCTAAGCTCCCGACATTTTTTTTTTGAAAAAAATATCACATGTAATATACATGTTTTTAAGACATTTGGGCAAAAAAAAAACAAAAAAGCGCCGAAGGGTTTTTTTTTTTAAAAACAAAAATAAACAAATTTCAGCAACTTTGCTGTGTAACACGTGTTACACAAAAAATGCTGAAATTTGTTTATTTTTTTTTTTAAAATCCCTTAGGCGCTTTTTTGTTTTTTTTGGCCCAAAAGTCTTAAAAACATGTATATTACATGTGTTATTTTTTTCAAAAAAAAAATATCGGGAGCTTTGAGTTTCCTGGGTTTTCTCAATAAAAGTGGTTTTCTATATATTCTTTCACTATATATATATATAGGGGCTGGTTAACGTACAAATGCGCTTATCGTACATTACGTACGCTACAATCTCAGCCGTCAGATCATCTTCCGCATTGAAAATCGCATGTGAAATTGAATTACCACATGCGAAATTGTTACCAAAATTATCACATGCGAAATTGAATTACCACATGCGAAATTGTTACAAAAAAACAACCTGCTATTTCATCAAAATTATCACATGCGAAATTGAATTACCACATGCGAAATTGTTACAAAAAAACAACCTTCTATTTCATCAAAATTATCACATGCGAAATTGAATTACCACATGCGAAATTGTTACAAAAAAACACCTGCTATTTCATCAAAATTATCACATGCGAAATTATTACAAAAAAAAAAAACAACATGCGATTTTCATTGCGGGAAGATGATCTGACGGCTGAGATTGTAGCGTACGTAATGTACGATAAGGGAATTTTTTTCATAAACGTATATATATAGGGGAATGCTAAAATGAGAACCACCTCGAGTTGTAAGAACCGTGAGAACTACACCGTAGGGGGCAAGGTGGACCAAAATTTTTTTCATAAACGTAGATGCATATATTATAACAACGTTTGTAAAAAAAATTCAAAAAAAAAATTCGTGTGTGTAGTTTTGAGCACCACAAGTTTGTGTTTACGGGTACCGTAAATTTAACCAAAAAATTTACGGTACCCGTAAAAACAAACTTGTGGTGCTCAAAACTACACACACGGCATTTTTTTTTTGATTTTTTTTTTACAAATGTTGTTATAATACATGCATCTACGTTTATGAAAAAATAATTGGTCCACCTCGCCCCGGATCAAGTAGTTCTCACGGTTCTTACAACTCGAGGTTGTTCTTATTTTAGCGGACACTTATATATATATATATATAAATTAGAAGGATCATTTAGGAACCACCATTTATTGCGAGAACCACGACAACCAATGTGAACACAATCAAAAAATAACTAAAAAAACACACAATTTTTTTTTTAATATTTTTTAATGAAAAATCGCTGGATTTCGTTATTAAAAAAAAGAAATTTAAATACAATAATTTTTTTGCCAACTAAAAGTAGCGATTTAAACATAAAAAATAAAAATTGTATTTTTAGATTTTTTAAGATTTTTTAGGTTTTTTGAGGGTTTAGTTTTTAGCATATAGCTTGGGTGGGGGTGGGGGAGGGGGGTTAGGTTTTTTGATGGTGTAGTGGGTTTATTTTGTTGTGTTCACATTGCTTCTCGCGGTTCTCGCAATAAAGGTAGTTCTCGTATGAACCATACCATATATATATATATATATATATATATAGGAAGGTTAACGTACATTACGGTTTAACGTACATCACGTACGACAGATAATTACGTGCGTTCATCTTAAAATCACGCACGTTATAACTCAAAAATCCAAAATCATGCATGTTGAAAACAATAATCACGCATATTCACTACGCCAAAAAAGGCTTACGGCCACACAAAAAAAGAGTGACCATTCGCCTTTTGTCACACTTTTTTTTCAACTCAAGTGTGACCAAAGGTCCAGTCATCATAGGTATCATACGGCCACATTCACGTTTAGTGGCCATAGCAACTTTAAAGTGTGGCTAAAGGGTACCACTATCTCTTGCTGGAAATCAGACATTCTGTACAATAAGTGTGGCTAAAGGGTAACATCAGCCACATGAATTTATTGTAAATGTGGTTGTTTCTATTATATAGTCACTTAAAAGTTTGTTTTAGCCACATCCATTAAAAAAATGTGGCAAAAAGAGTTGTTGTAATTAAGCATTCCATTTATTAAGTAAGACTAAATGTTTGGAACGGCCACATGAACTCACTGTAAGTGTGACCGTTTTATTATTTAGTCACATCTGTTTACTATAACTGTGGCTAAAAAATATTTCTAGACACTAAAAACAACTTTGTAATTTTATATGTGACTATTGTCTAACCTTTAGTGACACATAAAATTTTGTAATTTTAAGTGTGACTATTGTTTAACCTTTGGTCACACATTTTTTTTTTCACATGACATATGTTATTATTCCGTCACACAAAAGTAATAAAGTGATGATAGCGTGGCTAATGTTTATGTAAAGCTACATGAAGTTTTGTGGTTTTAAGTGTGGCAATGGCTAACATTTGGTCACTTATAATTTACTTTCTCATGACATTTGCTATCATTTCGTCACATAAAGTAAGCATAATATGGCTAATGATTATGTAAAGCCACATAAAACTTTATGATTTTATGTGTGGCTATCATCTAACCTTTGGCCACACAAATTCATTTTGTGCATTACAGATGCTATCATTCTGTCACATAAAAAATCAAAATAAGGATGGTGTGGCTAAAAGTTATGTAAAGCCACATGAAAATTTTTTTTTCTAAGTGTGGCTATTGTGTAATCTTTAGTCACACATAATATTTTTTACCCATGGCGTTTGCTAATATTTCGTCACACCAAAATAAACACAATGACGATGGTGTGACTAATGATCAAGTAAAGCCACATGAAATTTTGTAATTTTAAATGTGACTATTGTCTAACATTTGGTCACACATAATCTTTTTTACCCCTGACAATTGCTAACATTTCGTCACGGCAAAATAAACAAAGTGACGATGATGTGACTAGTAATTATGTAAAGCCACATGAAAATTTGTAATTTTACTATGTGACTATTGTTTAATCTTTGGTCACACATAATTTGTTTTTACATAACGTTTACTATGATTTTGTGACACAAAAAGATAAAATGACAATGGTGTGGCTAATGTTTATGTAAAGCCACATGAACTTTTGTGCTTTTAAGTGTGGCTTATGGCTAACCTTTAGCCACACATGTATATCCAAATAATAAAAAACAATAATAAACATGAGAAAACCTAAAACCAAATAATATTAAAATTAATAAACCAAAATCTGTGCACGATAATACCAAAAACTAAACTTCTAATAGGTTGCTATTTATGGTAGCTAACAATGGTTAGCATTTGAAAACTATTAAGGTATTAATTTGCTAATAAAATAAGTCACTTACTTGTGTTTGTGACATTTTGTCTACAGATAATGAACATATTTGTAATGTTTGTCCTTGTGCAGCCAGATGAGCTAAAACTTGATTAAGTGTGTTATTTGTTTCTGCCATCTACATCGAAAGGGTCTTAATTTGTTCATCTTTTTTCCCACGCTCAAGTCTCTCGTTATGTAGTTGAAACTCCAGTTGTGCAATTCGTTCTTTTGATGATCCTTTTGTTCGAGGACTCTGCCAATATCTACTAGAAGTCACTCCATAACCAACACCTTTTAAATACCCACCTTTTTCTTTGCCAAATACTAATGTGAGTGCATCCGTGCTCGGATCAAGGTTCACGGATCCATCTTTAATTTGCGTTTCAGTGGCAATCTGTAGAAATTGTTAACAAATAAACATGTATTATAGTAATTAAAAATAAACCAAAAAAGTTTAAAGTTGAACTTACTATTTTATTAGCTATGTCTTTTACATCAACATTCTTATATTCTCCGTTTTTGTTTTCCCTTGCTTTCCTCCACATTAAAGCACGAGAGGGGATCTCATCAACTGAAAGTTCGTTATTTTGTACCTTGTAATATATACAACAAAAATAACGGACACACACATCAGACACACAAACAAAAAATCATTATAAGCACAAAAAAAAAAACAAACTTTAATTGAAGAAATGAAGTTACCAGTTTGTCTCTTAGATAAGCATACCCTCCTCGTCCCAAGTGATGATCATAAACGTATTTTGATCGTGCTGTTTTTCTCTTATTTGACACATCCTTACAACAAAATTTGTAATTATTTCATTAGAGTTTAAAATTATATTTAAAATAAAATAATGATGAACATTAGAATAAAAGATTAAAACCTTAAACTTGTCTGATTGTGTATATGTTACAAACTTGTCCCTGTCTGTTTGCTCCACCATTGAACGATACCTCTTAGGAATTCGTGCAAGTTTCTTTGGTTTACCTAAGTTAGGTACTATGTATCCCGCATACACTTTTCTTCTAAAATTTCGAAGCAGGTCACCAAGCCGAGTCATTAGAAAACGCCTACGACATGCATCAATGTCATAAAAACGCTGCAATATATAATACAAGTTGTATGTATGAAAATATAAAAATACATTTATAATTAAGAGAAAAGAAGTAACCGTTATTTCCTCCCACAATTTATCCTTTACTTCTGTTGGCACTGTTTTCCATGCTAAAAAACTAAATCCGACATATTCTCTTACTAGGTCTCCCAAAAAACTTGAAAATTCTGATCTATATTCCCCAGAAAACTTCTCCAATTCATCAAATGTAACTTTGTGTTTTTTTCCACCCGAGTTTGTAAATGCTGTTCGCATTTTTGGTAACCTGGTCAACCCCCTCTTCGGTGTTTTTGTTTTGTGTGCTGTCAAATCCATATCCGAGAAATCGCTTTCAGATTCACCTGTCAAATCCCTATCCGAGAAATCGCTTTCTTCTTCAACTTCCATGATGCTAGAAATGAGTTTGACAAAAGTTGTTATTATATACAATAAAGAGAATGAATAAATTTTCCAGAAATGAGAACTGGAACCGGGTTAAATGGTTCTTGTTAGAACGGGTTGTCAACTAAATCCCTCAAAACCAAAAAAAAAACACAAAATATACTCTGCTGATGTTCGCACTCAAATAAAAAACAAACAAAAAAGTAACCCGGAAAATCTAGACCTACTTTTTAACCATAAAAAAGACCAAGACTTTACCAAAGCAACCGTTTCAACTATTTTTAAAACCTTGCTGACAACTAAGTTGTTATCGGAAATACGGCAAGTAAATGAAAATCCAACCCAAACAAGAAAATCACAAGGGAAGAAGAGAAAAATTGAACAAATGTTATATAGCCAGCATGGTTACTTAACGATAAGCAGTTCTGACTACTAACTTGATATCAAAATAATCATAAGAAGCACACCAATAGCATTCCGTCAACAAAGTAACCCAAAGAAATTTTTACCAACATTCTAACCTAAACAAGGAACTCTTATTGAAGAATAGAAGCATATTAATTAAACTAAACCAACAGTAGGTAAAAGGTGATTAACGATGACTCGATGAGTGCACATATAGTATTCGATAGTTAATATAAACTGAATATAAAACACCTCTAACGACGTCATAAAAGATTAACTAATCTAATTCCTTTACCACAACAGAACACAAGAATACTGACCTGAACAACTGATGCATCCCATAACTACTACTGTCAAACTTGTCTAAGACACAATATCAATGGATAGATAATTAGATAGCATGCTTAAAAACAACGTATATCACCATTACTATCCAAAACAAACCAAAGCCATAGCATAGGGTTACTCTTCTAAAATTGCCCCTCATCTAGCACTAATAATCAATCAAATAATATTCCGAAAGACTGAAACTTTTTTAATACGTTTACGTTCAGGCAAAAAAGCTTTAAATTATGAACTAAACATGGTTCAAAATGATTACAGAACAGCTTTCTAGAATGCAAACCATATCAAAGTAAATCCAAGAGCACAATCCCTAAATGGCTAGATGATATATCATATATATCCAGAGAATACAAATACTTTCTTATCTTCTTCAAACTTTATAATCTAACTTATACAATCTCCAATTGCATAAACAGAACCTGGGGAGGTTTAAGCATCCACAATTAAGGTGACAGAAACAGTCCATAAACTTGACAAAAACATATTAGAGCATGTATGATCCATCCAAATTCAATAGATGACCACTTACCAGTATAAAGTAAACCTTTATAGCATCGAATCAAGCTTCATATATAATCTGATTGGACTAATTATTTCCAGTTATTAAAATAACCCTAAACTAAAATTTAGAATGATTTCTCCAGCAAACAAATGAAGCAGGGAAATCAATCGCCGGAGAAACGGAGGTGTGGTCTGTACGGTATTGGATGAACAAGACGATGATTTGAAGGCTATTCGATCTCTCCACAACTGTTTCCCTCCATATAATCATAATAATTATTTCATTCTATATGCTGTATTAACAGTCTTCACAAATTTATTTTCACAAAACAATCCAATTTAAAGTTTGAAAACAATATATTCACATCCAAATTAAAAAAAAATCCTTTATATCAACTAAAAAACAGAGATCTAATCATCTAAATCATTAATCACGTTAGGGTTCTTGCACTTACCTTAATCACGTTAGTCCTTAAATGGTTTTCAGAGCTCCGATTAAGGTCTACAATCGGATGGCTTCCGATTTATGTTCGTCTTCCTTCGGTTCGCGTTCAATCAGAGGAGAGATTAGACAAAAAGAGAAGAGGGGTATCAGTAGGAGATCGAGATCTGGGGATGAATTTTGGAAGGGGAATCCATTTAGGGTTAAAGGAAAATAGGGGGAAAGTAAAAATTAAAATGTTTTAGGAGGGAGACACTAGAGAAGGGGAGGGAAATTATAATTTTTTAGGGGAAGTGGTGGTGGGAAACGAAAATTAAAGGTATATTTGTTCATGTATTACAAAAAATAATAATAAATATGATATTATTATATGCAATTATGTTTTTTAAGTAAATTTTAATTTTAATATATTAAATTTAGAAAAAAAAATTAAAAAATTCGGGTTAAACGAGTCATGTTCGGGTTCATATGTATGATACGATTTTCGGGTTCGGGTCGGGTTGAACCTGCCAACCCGCGAACACAACCCGTTTAGCACCCCTAAATAATAGACCTAATCGTAATTATTTAATAATGATCATACTAATTTAGTCCCTATTGGTCAATTTTCCTATGGTTCATGTTGTTTTTCGGGTCGTGTCCGAAATTCATACACATACTTAGGGGTGCAAACGAGTCAAGCCGAGCCCGAGCTCGATTGACTTATGAGAGCTCGGGCTCGATAAACAAACGAGCTTTGTTTTGAGGCTCAAGCTCGACTCGGGCTCGATAAGGCTCGGCTCGTTTCGAGCTTTTTCCCGAGCCGATCTCGAGTAGCTCGCGAGCCGCTCGGCTCGTTTGCACCCCTACCCATACTCATTAGAGCATTGTAAGAAGTAATTCTCCTTGATTAGCCCTGATTAATCGTCATTTAGGTCAACAACCCTAACTGACCTTCATTGGGCCTAATTGACCATCATTGAGCTTAACAACCCTAAATGGCCTTCATTAGGCCTAATTGACCTTTATTAAGCTCAACTAACTATCATTGAAGCTAACTGACAATCATCAGACCTAGTTGACTTTCATTGGACCTAATTGACCATCATTGAGCTAAAAACTGCAATTAACCATCATTTGGCCTAAATGACCATCATTGGGTCTATTTGATCACCACTGGGCTTAGTTGGCCATCACTGAGCCTTAACAACTCTAATTGACCTTCATTGAACCTAGTTTACCATCGTTGGGTCTAATTGACCGTCATTGGGCCTAATTGACAATCATTGAGCTCAACAACCCTAACTGACCATCGTTGGGTCTAATTGACCGTCATTGGGCGTAATTGGCCATCATTGAGCTTAACAACCCTAAATAGCCTTCGTTAGGCCTAATTGACCTTTATTAAGCTCAACTAACTATCATTGAAGCTAACTGACAATCATTAGACCTAGTTGACTTTCATTGGGCCTAATGGGCCGTCATTGAGCTTAAAAACCGTAATTAACCATTATTTGGCCAAAATGAGCATCGTTGGGTCTATTTGATCACCACTGGGCTTAATTGGCCATCACTGATGTAACCATCTTGGTTTTCACACATGTTTTTGTTTTGACTTGCATTGTAACAATTACCGTATTTGGAATGAAACTTATTTGATCCTACTTGCTTTGTGCTCATACATGCTTATACCGATACAAACACGTGAAACAATTGCAAATTTGTTGAGTTTTTATGCTATTAAACACGGTTACATAAACTATAAGGGTTTATTGTGACTACTTGTGAAATTACTAGTTGAGGGACCTATTTGACATTCTTTGAAACCTACTTGAAATCTATTACTTTTTAATTTCAAGGACTGAAACCGTAATTATTTGAAAGTACAAGTCCGAGGACTAAATTGTCATTTTTGAAACTTAATTTATAAAAGAAATAAATATATATAAATTGTTTTAAAAAGTCTAGGGTTCATATGGTCATTATTGAAACTATTTTAACTAAATGGTCTAACCGGGTTAACTTTCATATAAAGATTTCTTCTTTAAACATTAACTCAGTTAGCATATTTAACTGAACAGTACAGGGACCATTAGTGTCAATTTCTGAAACATCAGGGACCAATTATGTACATTTTATGAAAGTATAGGGACTGTTTATGCAACTTTTAGAAACAACAGGGACTACTTTTGTAAAAACTGAAACTTCAGGGACCAAAGTGTAAATATTTCAAAAATCTGTCAAAAAGGGGGTTCTTCTTTAAAGAACCGGCCCTTTGCAAGGATCGAACTCGTGACCTATCATTTAGAACCGCAACGCCTTAACCAGTTTATCCTCCTACTAGGAGCTGTTAGGATATAAGATTTAAATTCATTTATACACTGTTTATGCAACTTTTAGAAACAACAGGGACTACTTTTGTTCAAACCAGTTGACCCGGGTTCGAACCCAGGCACAACCAATTCTTTTTAATCTTTTTATTTTTAACATTTTTAACATTTCAATAAATTTTATAACCTTGTTAAACACTGTTACTTTTATTAAAAATATAAAGTTAGTCAATTTAATTATAAAACTATTTTTTATGATAATTATTTTAAGTGATAAACTTTACAAAAATAATATTGTTACTGATTTCGATCAAACAAACAACCAGTTTCAATCCCTTATCGCTGTTTTCGATCAAACAAACCTTGAACAAATAATCAGCGAAACGGATCCGTCGAACAGATTCTGCGGAAAACTGTCGATTCTGCAAGTGTAAATGCAGTGTAAATGACCGGATTCTGCGCAAAACGACAAATTTCGGCGAATGAAGGTTCTGTTCAGCAGCTGATGTTTCTGATTCGTGTGAAATGTCACAGATTTGCGCACACTATCAAAGATTTATCCGTGCCTTCGTTTCAAAAATGTAAAGAGAATGGAAAGGAAAAAGATTGTATTGATTGAATGTATTTCTGTACAAGTAATGGGTCTCTCTATATATAGGAAGAGAGAGGGACTAACAAATAAATAAAAATAACATACTAGGGCCTAAACTAACTAATTAATACAACTAACACTCCTCCTCAAGTTGGAGCATAGATGTTAAGCATGCCCAACTTGCTACATATGAAATCTATTTGAACCTTCCGGAGTGGTTTTGTGAAGATATCCGCTAGTTGGAATTCTGTTTTAACATGAACTGGCTGAATAGATGGAGGATCCTTTTGAGTGCCCACTATCCGATCTCTGATTAGGTGACAATCAACCTCAATGTGTTTAGTTCTCTCATGAAATACTTGGTTTTTGGCTATATGTATAGCTGATTGATTATCACAGTATAATCGCATTAAGTTATCAGAGGTAACCCCGAGTTCCCTGAGAAGGCGACGAACCCGTATCATTTCTGATGTAACATCTGCCATAGCTCTGTATTCTGATTCGGCGCTCGATCTGGATACGGTATGTTGTTTCTTACTCTTCCAAGACACAAGATTTCCTCCAACAAAGACACAATACCTGGTAGTGGACTGTCGTGAAATAGGACATCCTGCCCAGTCTGCATCTGAGAATCCAGATATACGTCCATCTCCATCTTCTGTGAAAGCACCTACGCGGCAATGACCCTGATCAGAGTATAAGATCCCTAGACCTGGTGTGTTCTTGAGATATCGTAAGACAAGAGGAGCAGCATCCAAGTGTCCGGTGTATGGAGTGGCCATAAACTGACTTAGGACACTGACGACAAAGGAAATATATGGTCGTGTAACTGTCAAATAATTAAGCTTTCCAACCAATCGTCTGTATCGTTCGGGATCCTTCAATGGACTCTCATCCTCTGGAAGGAGCTTCCTCGTAGGAAGCATAGGACTATCAACTGGTTTGCAACCCAATAAGCCACACTCAGTTAGCATATCAAGGACATACTTCCACTGAGAAAGGAGTATTCCTTGTGGGGAACGAGATACTTCTATGCCAAGGAAGTACCGAAGTCGACCTAAGTCGCTAATCTGAAACTGAGACTGAAGGAACTGTTTGAGCTTGGTAATCCCAACTTCATCATCCCCTGTAATTATGATATCATCCACATAAACAACTAGAATGATTCTTCGGCCCTGATGATTTCTAACGAATACAGAGTGATCATATGCACTACGAACCATCCCAAACTCTCCCATAACACTAGAGAAGCGACCAAACCATGCCCTTGGAGACTGTTTGAGACCATATAGGGAACGGCGTAGTCTGCATACTTTTGAGGCCTTCTCCTCAACAATGAACCCAGGTGGCTGCTCCATATAAACCTCCTCTTCAAGAACACCATTGAGAAAGGCGTTCTTGACATCAAGTTGGTGGAGCGGCCAATGATGAATGGCAGCAAGAGCAATACAAATACGCACAGAGGGCATCTTGGCAACCGGGGAGAAAGTCTCGTCATAATCAATACCATAAGCTTGAGAATAACCTTTAGCTACCAGACGAGCTTTCAGACGATGTAGCGAACCATCAGGGTTAAGTTTTACTGTGAAAACCCAACGACAACTAACAACACGCTTACTAGGAGGAAGTGGTTCAAGATCCCAAGTCTGATTGGCCCGTAAGGCCGCAATCTCGTCTTCCACGGCTTGACGCCATCCTGGATGAGCTAGAGCTGTCATCACATTTTTGGGAATCGGATAGGAATCAAGTGAAGTGGTGAAGGCATGAGACTCCGTGGATAGGTGAGTATAAGCAACATAATCCTGGATGGGATAACGGGTGGCATGTCTCGGTTCTTTTCGAAAGGCAATAGGTATATCAGGATACGGTGCACCTGGAGGATCATAGGTAACGGTTTCTGGTAATGGTGAAACAGGTTCAGTGTCAGGTGGTGGAACTGTGGACGTACCAGATGTAGAGGCTGGTTGTGAATCAAGAGTCTCTGTTGTTGATTCCTTACCTCGCCTAGCATATGTGAAGAGTAATGGTGGAGGATCTGTTGGAAGGCCCGAAGCTATAGGAGCTGGAACTGTGGTGTCTGAGACCGAGGGAATAGGTGACACAGGAAAGGTAGGAATGATGTGAGACTCAGGTATATCAGGATCAGGAAACAGGTCAGACACAGGAATGGAAGATTCTGGAAAGAAAGGGCACAACTGATCAAAGGTGACGTCAGCACAGGTAAAATATCGACGAAGAGAAGGACTATAACACCGATAACCTTTCTGGACACGTGAGTAACCCACGAAGATACAAGGAATGGCTCGAGGGTTGATTTTAGGGACTCCGGGATGATGATCATGGACATAAGCTACACATCCAAAAATTTGAGGCTCAAGAGGAAACGGAGTTCCTCTAGGAAATAAGACAGAGAACGGGGTTTGACCATGAAGAACAGACGATGGCATACGATTAATCAGATAAGCCGCAGTAAGAACAACATCACCCCAAAATTGACGAGGAACATGAGAATGAATCATGAGTGTGCGAGTAACATCCAACAGATGGCGGTTCTTGCGTTCAGCAACACCATTTTGTTGAGATGTATATACGCAAGAAGTCTCGTGAATAATACCTTGTGATTTGAGATATGTAGAGAAATCGGTGGACATATATTCTTTAGCATTATCGGTGCGTAAGGTTTGGATGGATGTTTTAAACTGGGTCTTGACATATGCATGGAATTCACGAAAGATCGAGTTGATTTCACTACGGGATTTCAATAGGTAAACCCATGTGGCACGAGAATAATCATCAATGAAAGTAACAAAGTATTGAAAGCCCAATGTAATCTTAACTGGACATGGACCCCATACATCTGAATGGACAAGTTCAAATATGGAAATGGTTCGGCTTGACACGTTTGGGGGATAAGGACGTCGAGTATGTTTACCGAGCTGACATGACTCACAATGGAAGTTATCGGGAATAGAGATGCCAGGTCTCATTTGTCGTAGGACAGCTGCTGAGGGATGGCCTAACCGATAATGAGTTTCAAAGATACTAGACTCACAGATGTTTGCTTTGGGATGTGACAATGAAGACATTCGATAGAGACCTTCTGATTCGAGGCCGGTACCAATTACTCGGTTAGTACCTAGTTCATTAAAGGTACAATGAGTAGGATAAAAGGTAACGGAACAATTATTTCGTCTAGTAATCTGACTGACAGATAAAAGACTGGCAGGGAAGTTAGGAACAAGAAGAACAGAAGACAGGTTTAGGCTATCTGGGTTCAGAATGGATCCAATGCCGCGTACGAGGCACGAGGAACCATCTGCAAGTTTAACCGGTGGGCAAGAGGTATTATGAAGGCTAGTGAGAATTTCTTGATTCGCAGTCATGTGATGAGTAGCTCCAGAATCAATAATCCAGGATAAGTCAAAGCCAGAAAACGTACCTGATTGTACTGAGTTGGTTTGAGGACCCGATGACCAAAAAGCAAGGAACCGTTGAAGCAAATCATACTCCTCCTTGGTGCATGTAATGGTGTGATTTCGTTTGTCACCCATTTGAAAAGATGTTCAAGCAGAAAAGCGGAAAGCTGAGATGAAACCCGAACACGCGAACCGAGGCAGAAAACGAAAGTTGCTCAGATTGGAAAACCGATTTCACGGAAATGACAGGAAATAAATTCTGACGAGACTGAAAGAAAAGTGACGACCGGAGGTGGCGTCACGCGCCGTCACGCGTGTCGCGTATGTGGCGGTGGCGACAGTAGGGGCGGCGCGTTTGGGCGCGTGCGGCGGCGGATGGCGGCGCGGTTTGTGGGGTTTTGTAGATCGGGCGATTACGAGTTCAATGGTGGTGGCGGTGTATGTTAACTTGCCGAAAAAAGAACAGATCTGAAAAAGTAGGTGACGGGTTGTGGAGGTTTTGGGTGTTTGAACAGATTTGATGTGAGCTGAAGTAATGGGTGTGTTTGAACGGATCTGGAACGGGTTTTTAGGACAGAACTGGTGGTGACCGGAAATGGTATGAAAGAGAAAATCCGTTTCTGATGTGGAAGGTCAGACTAAGCTGCAACCACAGAGCATACTACGAACTTTCTAAACTGAGAGCCGGAAATGGTCACCCGAATGAGGATATTCTTGAGCTAAAACACCTTTAGCTCTGATACCATGTAAAGAGAATGGAAAGGAAAAAGATTGTATTGATTGAATGTATTTCTGTACAAGTAATGGGTCTCTCTATATATAGGAAGAGAGAGGGACTAACAAATAAATAAATAAAAATAACATACTAGGGCCAAAACTAACTAATTAATACAACTAACAAAAAACAATCAGTGCGAATCATGTCTATGTAGATCTGTGAATAATGTGACTTGTCAAACCATGCGAATCAGCAATCAGATTTAATTCAAACTTGTGCAAATTCTGTATCAGATCTGTGCAGACTCGTTGAACTGATTCATCCAACTGTGCAGACTCAAAACAATTCGAACAGAACTGATCCGTAACAGTACGGGTCGAAACGGTACGCGTCGAAACAGTACGCGTCGAAACGGTACGTGTCTCTTCCACGTTTCCACTAATAGCCAGCATTGAAAAATTACCTGTAAGATTTAACAATTAAGTTAAAAGAGACAAACTAATTTCAAATTTAGAGAATTAATGGTATGAATAGCATGATAGTTCAATGTATTAATATATGCTACATAGTATATATGGTATACTATTGTTTTGGTTAAGACTTGCATGTTGAATTTAGAGTTCTAATGTTAACACTATTGATAAATCTAACCCAACCACCGAAAACTTTGATTAATTAACCGCTACTGAGCGATGTCTTACCAACATATAAGGTAACAAGTCTCCCGACCTATGATTTAATGCATGAAACTATATAAATACAGAAAAGATATGTTTTTAATCATATATGGCATTAGGGCTGTAAACGAACCGAACGTTCAGCGAACAGTTCGTGAACCGTTCGGCGGGAAGTTCGTTTATGTTCGTTCGTTTAATAAACGAACGAACATGAACAAGAAATTTCGTTCGATTAGTTAAATGAACGAACATGAACAGAGGTCTCGTTCGTTTGATTGTGTTCGTGAACGTTCGGTAAGGTGTTCGTGAACGTGTTCGTGAACATTCGTTGATTTGCGTTCGTTTATGTTCGTATGTTTATGTTTTAATTGAAAATCTTTGTACTTTCTTATATTTTATTTGTACTTTTCATATTATTAAACTTTTATTTATTTTATTTCCCTAACAATTAAACTAGGAAACCCACTTTCACTTTGTTTATGCATCATTTTTCTTTCATTTCTCATTATTTACATCCACGAATACAATCGACCTCAATTCCACAATAAGGGATGCAAGTTCGAGTGCTACTCTCTGGGCCATCTATCTTTATCCTTTGTCGCGTTCGCCAAATTTATTTGTGTTCGTTTGTGTTCGTGAACCGTTCGCGAACACGCTCCTTTCCTTAATGAACGAACACGAACATAAAATCTCGTTCGGTAAGTGTTCATGAACCGTTCGTGAACACATTTATTTCCTTAACGAACGAACATGAACAAGGCCTTGTTCGTGTTCGTTCGGTTCGTTTACAGCCCTATATGGCATACTAACTATTTATAAAAAATTAAAGAAATATGGACAAATATTGTTTCAAGTTAGGCAAATCTAACCCGTTTTTTTTTTGTATCAATATTTATCCTTCTTGACCTGTACCTATTTTGACCCGTTACAAGACCCGTCCATTTTGCCATCAATTAAGTCCATTTTACTTGATTATGTTTGCTATTTTACAGCAATTTAATTTACTTTCATTCACACATGAAAAACATTAATAAAGCACATAAACTTATAACAGGAGTATGAAAATTAAACCAAAGCCAACTTACATTTTGTCAAGCAGATGATATGCTGATATGCTGCTTAAAATCCTTAGGATTAGACAATCTCAAACAGCAAGAGTCCATAATTCCGGAGAGTGGTCACCTTTTCCCCGACTATATATGACAAACCGGAGGCATGAGTTCCCATCCAAAGTTCAGCGTATTGTTGCTGTACCTGTAAACAAAGACTGCTAGATAAGGTCAAATGGCAAGCTCAACAAGATTTTATTCAGCTACAACTTTAAATAATCTTAATACCGACTTTTGACATTCTCGGTACCGGACTGGTATCAATATTTATCGGCTTTTACCCTCAATTAACGGTACCGAACCGGGTATATTTGGTACCGGTACCCACTTTTGAGAATTTTTGGTGCCGGCACCGGTTGGTACAGAGTTCATCCCTAGACCAGAGCATACCAATTCAGCCAAACCGGTTACCCAACCATGACTATCAGTTTCATCCACCCCTTTCTCCAAAAACAAAATCTGATCACAAACGCAACCCTATATTAGACTTAGTTATTTGATACATATTCATTACGATTCAAACCAAAAATGGTCAACAAAAAAGAAAAGACTGTTTTTAGACCCATTTAACCCACTTTTTAAACTCATAAATACCATTCAAACCAAAAATGGTCAACAAAGTCATAAAACTATTCAATTTATCTAAAAATAATACAATAAAATAGAGTTTTTTGCTGTTATAGTGCTCTTTTAGAAACTTAATCACAACTAATGCTGGGTTCAAAAAAGTTGCACAAGTAATGCCACCGGCCTAGGGGTGTAAACGAGCCGAGCCAAACCCGAGCTCAACTGTGCTCGAGCTCGGCTCGTCATGTTTTTATGAAGCTCGAGCTCGAGCTCGGTTCAGTTCGAGCACACTTATTTGAGCTCGAGCTCGGCTCGCAAGTAAAGCCCAAAGCTCGAGCTCGGCTCGGGCTATTTTGAGAACAGCCTCAAACGAGCTAAAAGCTCGGCTCGAGCATGCTTCATTATCGCTTGAACGAGCCAAAGCTCGGCTCGAGCTCGACTCGCCAAAGTATTGGGCCACTTTATAAAATACATATTTAATGAAATGATTGGGGTCCTGGGACCCCGACCCACATTATGTGGGTGCAGCCGCCCCTGCTGATAGGTAGCAAGTTTTACCTCCTGAAATCGCCATATAGGCATGGACGGGACTGTGTAAATGTTGGTAAGATATTAGTCACTATTGATAAAAAATGATGTAAATTAATAGATCTCAACAAAAACTCACAGTGTTAACTGCGAAAGGCCTGGTGGCAATGTAGTTTGACTGTGAGTGAACAAGAAATAATCGTCTAGCAAAAGATACAACCTACAAATAAATACTTCAGGAATTTTTTAAAAAATATCAAATTTATAAAGAAAAAAATATCAGAAAACCAGAACAGATGGGCTGAGAATACCAGGTTTCATGAGGCTGCAAAGGTCAACCCAAACTCTATCACTCATTCCAGTCATTTCGACACCAGTAATAATAGCTTTGGTTACTCATTCCAGTTGTTCGTTGCAGCTCCGGTTCTACACGAATCAGCAACGTCTTGCACCAGGCTGCAAAAACAATATATTAACTTTGGATCTGTAATCCATTTGAATAAAAAAGACGCATTAGCTATAATAGTGCATACCTATATGCATTGCTGGTCTAAAACTTGGTCACAAAACCAATGATAAGCCCAGCCCCAGCCCAAAGACCAACACAAACGCACAACAAAAGTTGCCAGCAAACAAATTTACGATTTTAAATATGAAAAAATGCAACTTGCAACAAACGCTTGAGGGAATTTACAAAATTTAATCAATATGTTATCCTAAAGGCAATGGCCATATACATCTTTCTTGTCTAACTGTATTCAATCAACTTCTCACAAGCAGATATTCATATCATCAACTCTTTTCCATTAATCAAACAACATTAATGTTTACTAAACAAGATGAGAAGTGAAAATCTTCCAATTCTATAATATAATCTCATACAACTGTAATCACTGAATCACTAAACAAACCAGATCAACTTCAGTTTTAAAACCAATGTCAAATAACATCCATGGAAATTAATTCTGAAAACTAAGAATTTATACGCTTTCATAAAGAGAACCCATTTTAACCACATGATAATTCAATATGTTTGAATTCCCCCAATATGAAACCCTAGACGAGAGTTCACCTTTTCCAGTTGCAATATGAGGAGGGATCATAGGAAATTCCAATCCCCGTGGCCTGCAATTAGAACAAAGCCTCAAATCTGCAGATCTAAAACTCTCCTAATCGAACAATTCAGAAACCTAGATCATCTCCGGTACGGAGGGAACAGAAAATAACGCATGCACGTTTAAGAACTAACGCTAATCTCATAGATAAAAGGGATGCACAAAGTCGATCTTCTCAAATTGAAACCAAGAACAGATATGGTAAGAGGTGGGAACCCTTACGAGATGATTAAAAGTTTAGATATATAAGTGTGGCTATTGTATATTATTTAAGTGTGGCTATTGTATATTATTTGGTCACACAATTTTTTTTGTTCGTGGCTTTTGCTATTATTCTGTAACACAAAACAAAATTAAAGTGCCAATGGTGAGGGTCATATTAAAATTTCTTATCTAACCTTTGATCACATATATTTTATATGACATTTACTATTAGTTCGTCACACAAAAATAAACAAAGTAACGATGGTGTGACGAATGTTTATATAAAGCCACATAAAATCTTGTAATTTTAAGTGTGACTATTGTCTAACCTTCGGTCACACAAAATAGTATATGTGGCCATATATATTAACTTTTAGCCACACCGTCACACAAATAATGTGGTTGTGTATCATATTTAGTCACACTTTTTATAGTGTGGCTACTAAATGTCTTAGTTTTTTCCCAAGTATGTGCTTTTAGCCACATCATTAAAAAATACCATGGCCGTAGATCACATTTTGCCACACATTTCTAGTGTGGCTAATAAATGTCACATTTTTTTTTTCTTAAAATGTGGCTAAAGGTTTCAAAAACATGTATTTTTGGCCACATAAAACAATTACCGTGTTCGTAGAACACATTTGGCCACACGTTTTTTAGTGTGACTAGTAAACGTCACAGTTTTTTCCTCAAAGTGTGGCTAAATGTTTGAGCTGTTATATAATGGCCACATGAATACGTAAAATGTGTGGCGATAAGTGGGCTGAAAGTTTTTCAAATGTTAGAAATGACCATTAGCCACACATTTAATCAAAAGTGTGGCTGGACGGTTTGGCCATATGTGTGGCCGTAGGTGGTTTTTGACGTAGTGATTGAAAACATTAATCACGCACGTTATAGAACATAATCACGCATGTTGCGTACGTGATGTAGTATTTTACACTTTTCCTATATATAGGGTAAGGTTCATTTGAGAACCACCTTTATTGCAAAAACCGCGAGAACCATTGTGAACACAAAAAAATACCTAAAAAAATACAAAAAAAACCCACAATTTTTTTTTAACATTTTTCTAATAAAAATCGCTATATTTTGTTACAAAAAAAAATGTTTTTTTTCGAGTAACAGTTATGGATGCACATGTGCATATGTATCATTTCTTGGACAAATTCCATAATATATTGCTAGTAGTAGAAAAATGCACTTTCATTTACACTACCATATGTAATACACTACTTTTTACATTACCAATATTAGAAATGCACATCTGCATCTATATGTATCAACATGAAATAAGGTGTTTTGTTACAAAAAGTTTGTAATTTTAAATGATGAAGTAGGCCCATATACATGTGTTTTGGTTAGTTATATCTAGTGATTGATGATTTAATTATATTTGTCACTTTAAGATGTAATATGTTATTTGGATGGTATAAAGGGTGTTGATGTACATATAATAAAGTGAAATATTGGTAATAATATTGTATTATGGATAGTAAAAAGCAATGGAATTGTATTACGGATGGTAGGAGGTAATGATAGTGTAGTATGGATGGTATGATAGATGAAAGGGAATGTGCATTCAAAGTGGTGTACTAAAACACGTTATAACATGTTCATATATATAGATGCACATGTGCATTTCTAGTGTTGTTAATGTTATAACAAGTTCATACATATAGATGCACATGTGCATTTCTATTATTGTTAATGTAAAAAGTAGTGTATTATGAATGGTAGTGTAAATAAAAGTGCAATTTCTAATATTTGTAATGAATTACGGAATTTGTCAAAGAAATGATACAAATGCACATGTGCATGGATAACTATTACTCGAATTTTTTTAAAAAAACACCCAAGGCGACGACCAAGGCGGCATGAAGGTGTTTGGCAGTCACATCTGTGGCAAGATGGTGTTTGGTAGTCGCATGCCACCTGTTGCTCCTTGCCATGGGGTGTGCTCCGGTGACCAAGTTCGCCGACGGCAGTGTTGCCACCGGTTGCTCCTCCCCCTTCGGCCTCCGTCTCTGGTGATTTTCTTTATTTTTTAAAAAGCAACATTTTTCTTGATTTTTGGCTATGGTGTCAGGTCAATCTGATTTTTCTGGTTGTGGTTGATTTTGAGAAATTGTTGATTTTTATGGTTGAAAACTTGATTTTAGAGAAGGTCAATCTGAATGTTGATTTTTGTGGTTGAAAACTTGATTTAGAGAAACTGCTGCTTTTTTGTGGTTGAAAACTTGATTTAGAGAAACTGTTGATTTGTGGTGCCGGTGGTGCCCCGAGGTGCCCGTGCGGTGCCGGTGGTGCCCTGCGGTGCCGGTGGTCGATTGAAGTGTGGTTTTGGATTTATGGCGGTGATGACGCAAAAAAAGCATATTTTGATGACGATGGTGCGGCAAGGATGGTGGAGGGTAGGGTTTTGAATGTGCAACCCACTTTGCAGCCTCTGATTATCGAAAAATCTGAGCCAAACCCCTTTTTTTCAAGAATCGACTCATTGTTTTGATTTTTGTTTGTTGGTTTTTTTATTTTTTCCCCAGTCGATGACGATAACAATCTATCTGAGACACCTACCGAGTTGCGATTTCTGGGTGGGTTCGTTTTGGGTAAAAAAGGTTTTGTAAAAAAAGTTAAAACCCTAAACTTTTTAACGTAAAACGTAAAAAGTTTAACGTAAAAGTAAAAACGTAAAAAGTTTAACGTAAAGCGTAAATAGTGTAACATAAAACGTAAAACGTAAAAAGTTTAACGTAAATCGTAAAAAGTTTAACGTAAAAAGTTTAAAAAAAAATTGTTAAAAAATCTGAATTTAAAAATGTTTTTTTAATAAAAAATGATGTTTAAAAAATAAAAACTAATATAATATTACAAAAAAGTAATAAAAAATAATAAAGACAAAAAGAAAAAAAAGTAATTTTATTAAACTACCATTTTGGATTAAAATATTAAAGACATAATAAGACAAAAAATACTTAATATTATTTTTAAATACTTTTAATCTTGTTGATCTAGTGGCTAGAAAGTGGTTCTCTCGGTTCTTACAACTGGAGGTGGTTTTCATTTTAGCCGTCCCCTATATATATATAGGGTAGGGTTCATGCGAGAACCACCTATATTGCGAGAACCGCGAGAACCATAGTGAAAACAAAAAAATACCTAAAAAATCATAAAAACACATAATTTCTTTTTAATATTTTTTTAAAGAAAATCGCTATATTTAGTTACCAAAATAAACTTTTTTTTTGGAGTAACAATTATCGTTGCACATGTGAATATGTATCATTTCTTGGACAAATTCTGTCACACCCTCAAATTTCACATGCGGAGTATCACCGCTAGGCGTGTGACTGTCCAGGATCAAGCCACCAATCACATTGAACATTTATCATAATCAAGGTAAAACCATCCTCAATATGATTAGTGACAAAACATCTAATTCCAAAACATAACAGGTTAAAATAAAATAAAGTTCCAAAGCATAGCAAGTTTAGAACAAAGTTCAAAAGTCTAGCGGAAGCATAAAGTTCATAAGTGGTTTAAAACATAATTTAAAAGTAGGAATCTAACAACGGATTCTAGACGACCACCACAACGCTCCCAGCAGCTCCAGAGCAGCATCTACATACCTGCAGGCATGCAGTAGTGTGTCAACATAAAGTTGACGAGTTCACGGTTTTCGAAAGTATTTTCTCTTTTTATCCCAAAAAAGTTAATTGCGTGTAGTACCAAGTTGTAATTAAGCCATGGGGAGCTACCCCATATAGATCCACTAAACTATGCAGTCCCGAAACTTTGACGTAATTGATGTTCGCCCTTTGGCCAATGTCTACCATCATTAACCAGATTTCCAGATAATAGTTCACGCCCGGCTCCCAGCACGGTGTGAGGTTGTCAAACCTAATAGTGCTATCAACTAATATTGTCACACCCCCAAAATACCACATGTGGAAACACCATGGGGCATGTGACGTACCAGGATCTAGCCACCCATCACATTGAACTATATCAAGATATTAAATAAAAGTTTCCATTTATTCCATAAAGTAAGTTCAAAACACAACTTAAAACAGATACGTTCAGCGGAAGCATAATGTAAATCGTTATTGAAGTGTTTCAAAACAAATGTGCAAAAACAATGAACATGTATCCAAGAGCCACGACCCATGACCACTCCCGGAATATTCCTCCAGGAATATTTACCAGATGTCCCTCCCCGAGACGCATGCTTGAAAAAGAGCAGTGAACTCACCTTAGATTTGCTCGGTATATTAAGTTACCTGTTCCAGTTAGTCAACCAACCCTACCGTGGTTACCAATGAAATCAGTTTCGTAATAAATTAAGTCATGTATTTCACACGGATTGTATTCATCATAAAGATCACTATATAACATGCAGCAAGTACTCAGTTCGCATACAAGTTCACATTCTATGTGCATGACACATAACAACACATAACAGGTGGGTTTACACATATGCAGCATCCCCCACAAAGAATCCATTCTTCATGGGATGCTCCCTTGGCGAAGGATCCTCTGGAGAAGGTCTATCCTTCGTCGGAGTTGAGTATGGCGAAGAACCCCTCGGCGAAGAATAATTCTTCGTCGAGTATAAAGATGGCGAAGTATAGGTTCGTCGACCTGGGTTCTTCGTCTGGGTGATTTATCTAAAATAATACACATTTTACACATCGAATTCCTTACAAATTAATCTGTTTGAATTTGGTTTTCTCGCGATTTAGATACTTATTTTGTTAAATTATGGATTTGCAGGATTTGATGAAAAACCTGTTGATTTCGCGATGAAAACGAAAGGAATAATTACAGCGAAGAAAGCACGGAAAAGACTTGTCGGGAAAACAAGGAAACTAATTCAATTTGCTGATCAAGACCCCTTACGGACCGTAAGGACTTACCCTTACAGTCCGTTAGGGGTAGGTGAAAACCAGATGACCTAATCTCTTACGGACCGCAAGACTTAACCCTTACGGTCCGTAAGGAGATAGTGCGCAGAATTCCACTAACTTGACCTAACAGCTTACGGACCGCAAGGCATGACCCTTACAGTCCGTAAGGGGTTTGGTTTTGGCAAAATTTTCACTATAAATAGCACAAGTCCGATTCTCAATATTCATCTCACAAAACCTTCGGGTGTGGATCATTTTGGAAGACTTTGGAGCATCTTGGACCTTTGCAAGGGTCTAGGAAGCTTCTGGTTCGAGTTTTAAGCTTCCGGGTTCGGTAAATATTCGTATTTTTATTTCAATAAGATTTGTATTATGTTTTCAGTAGTTTTCAAGCTTTGTTTAGTTGTGTTATTGTATAATATGTGTAACTAAACTTATAAACTACCTGGGTTATGATGAACTGATGATTGTGTTGGTGCATACATCTGTCGACTTCGCCTTATATCAATTCTGGGTTTCGTTGTGAATCTGAACAAGATTGTGACATCATCAAAATTGACATCATATGACATCACAATGATGACATCACAATACATGAAATAGAATACACACATGAAGACAAAAGTTTAAGTTTGTTTGAGATTAGATTATAGTTCGTTTGAGAGGTCATGTTTGAAGGGTTTCGTTTGAAGCATGCATTTCGTTTGAAGCATGTCATGTTATCTTCAAATGAAATGGCTTGGCCTATAAATACTCTTCAAATGAATTCATTTGTAACATTCTGATTTCCGACAGCGAAGCTCTGTCGAAGTGTCTCCGTGCTATAAATCCTTTCAAGATCAATAAACAAGACATTTAATAGTGAATACAAGCTAAACGAAGACCGAATCAATGAATTCCGCCTCTGATTCTGTCTGAGCACTCTTCTGATCGACTCGTTAGGTCATTTCACGATCCTACATGTGGTATCAGAGCTCAGGAGGAAGAGTTCTTACCATTTAGCTCGTTTTCGCTGAAAAATTCTGATTTCTACATCTTCTTTTCAAAATTGAACAAGTTTTCATGGTTAAAATCGGCTGAAACTTTCACATTGTGTGTAAAATTGTGTTTTAACAAACCCTTGAGAATATCAGATCTAAACTCGAAGTATAACTGGTAAAATGGACTGAAAACTGGATTCCGTTTGAACGAGGCTTAGTATTCCGTTTGAAAACTGACACTTCGTTTGAAATTGGCCTGGTTTTCCGTTTGAAATTTGACACTTTGTTTGAAATTGGTGATTGTTCCGTTTGAACAACACTATCCCGTTTGAAATGAGGTATTCCGTTTGAATTTCTCGTTTAAGAGTGTGTTCTTGTTTGAAAAGTGTGAAACATTAAACGAGGTTGTTAGTAAGTTGGGAAAAGTGATCATGTGATTTGTGTCAGGACTGCATAGGTTTGATCGGTCCAATCATCAGTGCATGTGAAACGGTTGCTTGTAAATTTGAACCAAGTCATCACGTGATAATAGATTGTTCGGTTTATTAAAAACAAAGAAAAGTGTGCATGTGTTGACAAGTGTGCATGTAATAATGATGATTTGCATGTGATATTTGTTGATTGTCGGCCATTCATCTTATTGATTCTATAAAAATTTAATTGATATATCAGTCGTTTTGCATGTGAGCTGTTTGGATTAAGTGAAAAGCACGGTCCAATCAAATTGTTCGGTGGTACATGTGACTTTATAATTAGCGGCCCATGTGACTTAAGCAATTTCAGCCCATGTGATGCAATTGATTGTATAACATATTTTTTAAAATCATCGACCCAAGATTCTAAGTGAGGCCCAATAGAATTCAAGTTTGCATGTGAGTTTTTAATAGTTGTCAGCAAGTTTCGAATTGAGTGTGCATGTGATTTGTTCTAAATTTTGTCGACCACTTGTGAGTATAAGTGTTGAATTGAGTGTTTGAACAGGTTGTTTTTGAAAGTTGAAAAAATGTTTGATGAACAAGAAAATTATTATTTCGAAAGATTTAACGATTGGCATAGAGGATATATAGATGATAGTTATGGAAATGTGAGAAAGGTTGGTTGGGAGAAAAGGTTTAAATACTTTGTATGTTTGAAAAGTGAAAATTTGGATGATCTAGCAAACCGATATACGGTTTTAATTGGACATTTGAAAGAACATGAGATAAAACTGTCAGATACTGAAAAAGTATCAAAGTTTGCTGATGCATTACCAGTAGAGTGGGATGAATTTATGGAAAATTTAAAAAAGGATTCTAGTTTTTCAAAGCTATATCTAAAAGAGTTTATCAACAAACTTAAAAAGTATCAATCTGAAAGTCAAATGAAAAAAGAAAGAGTTGATAAATGAAATAGAAAAGAATTTGATGAAAGTGGGTTTGAATGTGATTCTTGAAATGAAAAGAAGAATTAATGTATGTCTTGCTGCAAAAAGTAATTTGATATATGATAACAAGAGGGGTTGTTACATTGATGAGAATGCAAATCCTCTTGATTTCGTTAAATTTTTTTGTGCAGGAACATACAAGATAGAGGAAAAGGAAATCTCAAAGAATGAAGAATTAGAAAAACTTGAGTCTTCGAATTCTGAATTAGTATCAAAGAAAGAGATTGAAACAAATGCACCTATCTTTGATCATTCATCAGATGAAGAGGGTGATGATGAAAGTGTTCAGGATAAGAAGAAACAGGTTGAAACAATTCCAGCTTTGAAGGTTGAAGATGAAGCTGATGACAAACAGATTCCTGGGAAATGCTTAAACTGTGAAAAATCTGAATCAGACAATGCCAAACTCTTAAAGGATTTAGAGAGTTTGACATTGGAAATCAAAAGATTGAAGGATGAAAAGAAATCTGATGATAAACAGATTCTTGAACTGCAGGAAAATTATGAGAGAATGAAATCTAAAAATGTCAAACTGTTAAATGATTTGGACAGTTTGACATTGGAAAAAAAATTTTGAATGAAAAAGAAAAAGATTTTGAAAATGAAAAATTAAAAATTGAAAAAGATTTTCAAAGTCAAATAAAAATTTTAGAAGATGAGAGAGATTTGTTTGGTAAAAACAATCTTGAAAAACAAATTGCAATCAATTCTCATCTTGAAAAGATTATTCGACTTGAAAAGGAAGCAGAGTGTGCTCAAAAGAACATCAAGGAATGGGAAGAAAAGTTGAAGGTGTTTGTGAATACTTCAGCTATTCCCTGTCCAAAACCTATTAATTCAGTTCCAATAAGTGATGATGTCACAAACTATGATAAAGTCATAGTTGAAGATTGCGATGAAAAATCTGATGATGAAAACGAAAAAATTGAAAAAAAGAATTTGTTTTTGAAATTAAAAGAAAAATTTCAAGAAACTGTTCCGCAATCAACTGAAAAGGGAGAATGATCCAAGCAAAAACCTTTGAAGAAGAAAGTGGAACAAAAACAAAAAGAGAAAATTTTGAAAAATGTTCAAAAAGAAAATAAAAGTTCATCAGATCAATCATCCAATCGCAATCAAAAATTACAAAAAGTAAAAAATGAAAATTCAAAAATTGTTGGTAATAAGTGGTGCAGGTTTGACCACGGTGCTTCAAAGTCAAACCCAGCTTTCAGAAGGAGAGGTGATTACCACAAAGCCAAACAGTGCTATGATCTGAATGTTTGGACTGAAGATGGTAATTGGTACGATAACAGAGTGTGTTACACTTGTGGTGTTCGAGGACACATTGCTATTAACTGCCAAAATCAATGGTTGGAGACAAGAAGATGCTTTGAATGCAATATCAAAGGACATATTGCCAGAGATTGCCCAATGAGATCAAAGAGAAGATCGAGGGCTGATTCTCAGAAATTGGAAAAGAAACCAGTCAATGTCAAGCCCAAAGAACAGAAAATTCAAGAACCTAAAGTTCAAAAACAGAAAGTTCATGAACAGAAAGTGAAGCTTTCGCAGGGACAGAAAGACAGACTGAGGAAGAAGAGAAAGAAGGCGAGAGAGTATCTCGAAAGGATTTTGTCCTCGGATACAACTGGTAAAACAGATAAAAGTTCTGATAAATCGTCTTGCTCGCCAAAGAACAACAAATCAAGCAAAACGCATTCATCAGATACAAATCTGAGGACGAAAGAGGGAAAGAAGAAGAAAAACGTTTGTGGCAATGAATCTGTTTCTTCGGAAACAAAGGAGCCACATGTTGGCGATAAATCTGGCTCATCAAAGTCAGACAAGCCACGTTCAGGCGATGAATCTGGTTCGTCAAATCCAGAAGAGCCATGTGTTGAGGTAAAAAATGAGAATTCATGTCTAACAATGGATGATGCAAATTTTCCACCATTGTTGAACAAGAATTCAAAACCACCCAAGGACCGTCAGGCTTGGGTGAATCTGTTTAAATGAAAAACCTGACTTGCCGGAGCTCCCATGTAGGTAAGTGTGGAGCAGGTATCGGCACATTTCTTGAGAAATTCACGAAAGTGATTTTGATTTAAAAGTGGTAAATCAGGGACATTAAATTGTACTTGATTTTCTACAAGTGATGTTTGTGGATTGATATTAAAAATGTTAGTTTTTACAAGTGGTTGAAAGAACAAGGTGATGAAACCCCATGTGTGAGAAATGACTTTCAAAACTAATTTTCCGGAAAAACCATGTTGATTAAAACAAACTTAAGTGTTTTGAAATCACTATGGGAAAATGTTTTGTTGTCAGGGGGAGTTCTGATTGTTCAAGCTAAGTGAATGGAGAATTGAAGTAATTCTCATCATGTTGTCATTTACTTTGTACAGTTCATTTTCAATTTTTCCCAGAAAATCGAAATTGAGACATATTTTGATTTTAAGGGGAGTAAAAATTAAAAAAAAAAAATTGAAAATTTGAAAATGTCAAAAACATTGAAAAATGCAAAAATGAGTTTTGTTGTAAAAAGAGGAAATGATTGTAGATCAGTTGGACTGTCACAGCATGCTAAAGAAATGGAGAGATAGAATGTGATAAACGATCTTACTAAGGATGTGACGGTAGGCTCAGCTAGACTAGTAGATTTGCGATAACAATACAACCCTAAATGAAAAAGCCTAGTTCTAGTGGGAAACATGGTCAAAAGCATAGTACTTAGTTTTGTCCTTCTTGATTGTGTGCCTACTCAGTAATCGCTGATTGTCAAAAGACATAAAACTGGTTAAGTTTGTGAACTTTCACAACTTTGCTGAAAAGTCGATGTGATTGTGCATTTCATTTTGCAAAGATTTAAACTTGTCTTATTTCTTTATTTTGTTTAAGCATTGGACATCCTCTGCGTATACGTGAGTATCGACCTGGATGTTATTGCCTAAACGTTCTGCTTTATTTTCTTTGGTGTTTCGTTTAAGCTTTGGACCTCCTCTGCGTATACGGAAGTATCGACCTGGTGGTTAAAGCCTAAACAACTTCAACTTATTTTTATTTTATTATTTTGTTTAAACATTGGACTTTCTCTGCGTATACGGAAGTATCGACCTGATTGTTAATGTTTAAACATTCTGAGTTGTTTTTGCACAAATCACAGTTGATAAAAGTTTAAAGGCATTACTTGAGTCAGTGTATTGCATGATGAGGGGATATGCTGTGATCGTGGGGTCCATAAGAATTTAGTGCTATCTAAATATACCTTAAAACGTATCGGTAAGCATTTCGAAAGTTTTTAGATTAAGTTTAAGTGGACAACAATATCGTCAATCTACGTGAATCGTTTAGAACTGAAAATGTTTAAAGCTTAACGGTGCTAGTGATTGGTCACATAAACTGATATGATCCTCTTACACAAGCTCACAAAAATAGTGTCTGTAAATATTACTTTACTTCATTTCTTTTCAGTCAAAAATCCAAAAATATTTTCGGAGTGTTTTAGCATAAAATTTTGAAAAATCCAAAAAGATTTTCGACAACTGATGATGATGAGCTGTTTTTCGAAATTCCAAGTGTTGAATATGGTTTGGGAGTGTGTGTATTTGAAAATTTTATTTTGAGAAAGAATGTTTGATTAGTTAATCAAGATCATTAATTTGAACTTGATGTAACTATTACTAGTAAGTTTTTCTTATTGATTTAAGTGAAAACTTATGTGGTGGTGAGAAAATTTGTGCAGGAGATGAACTGAACAGAATTAAAGCCAGGATGTGATCTCAAGGTGATAGCTAATTCCAGACAGCGATCCCATCATGATGAAAGGGGGAGTCTGACGAGGCTAGAGCCAAAGAGAAGATCCAGGTATATGCTAAGAAAGAAAAGAGACTGATAAAGACTGAAGATGAACGTTACTGAGTGTTTCAGGCAACTTTAACTTGTAGGCGACGTTTCCAATCTTTTGCAAGATTTCATATGGTCCTATGTATCTCGGGCAAAGCTTCCCCTGCTTACCGAATCTAGCAACGCCTTTCCATGGCGAGACTTTTAGCAACACCTTGTCTCCAACCTCAAAAGACAACGGTTTGCAACGTCTATCCGTGTAGCTTTTCTATCTGTCTCGAGCCGCCTTGATACGGTCTCGAATTTTGAATATTTTATCAGTAGTTTCTTGAGCTAACTCAGGACCTAACATTTGTTTGTCGCCTATTTCCGCCCAACATAGCGGAGATCGACACTTACGGCCATATAATGCTTCGAATGGTGCGGCTTTAATACTCGTGTGATAATTGTTATTGTATGAGAACTCCACTAAAGGCAAGTGAGTATCCCAATTTCCACCTAAGTCCATCACACAAGCACGCAACATATCTTCTAGAGTTTGAATTGTGCGTTCACTTTGACAGTCAGTTTGGAGATGAAAGGTCGTGCTAAAATTTAATTGGGATCCAAAGGCCTTTTGAAAAGACTGCTAAATCCTTGATATAAAACGAACGTCTCGGTCAGAGATTATCGAAACAGGTACATCATGTCTTGCTACAATTACTCTGAGATAGATTTCAGCTAACTTCTCAGTACTATCTTTCTCACGGATAGGCAAGAAGTGAGCTGACTTGGTTAATCGGTCGACGAGTACCCAAATCCTGTCGTGACCACAAGAAGTCCTGGGTAATTTAGTTACGAAATCCATAGAGATATGTTCCCATTTCCAATTAGGGATTTCGGGTTGTTGTAGCAATCCAGATGGTTTTTGGTACTCGGCCTTAACTTTAGCACATGTTAGACATTTTCCAACATATGTCGCAATATCACCTTTGATATTAGGCCACCAATAAAATTCCGTGAGACCGTGATACATCGTATCTGCTCCAGGATGTATCGAATATTTGGATTTATGAACCTCATCAAGAATTCGGCCTCGAAGACCACCAAAATGAGGAATCCAAATTTTATTCATAAAATATAAGGCTCCGTTCTCTTTCGACTCTAATTGTTTTTCCATACCTCTAAGCATTTCTGGTTTAAAGTTTTCTTCTTTCAATGCTTCTAGTTGGGCATCACAAATTTGGGCAGTAAGGCCATTGTGGATTGTGAGCCTTAAAGATCGTACACGCAAAGGTTTAACTCGTTCTTTTCGACTTAAAGCATCTGCGACAACATTCGCTTTGCCCGGATGATATTTGATCTCACAATCATAGTCATTCAACAATTCAACCCATCGTCTTTGGCGCATATTTAACTCTTTCTGGTTAAATATATGTTGAAGACTCTTGTGATCCGTGAATATCGTGCATTTGGTACCATAAAGGTAATGACGCCAAATTTTTAGTGCAAATACCACTGCACCTAGCTCTAGGTCATGTGTGGTATAGTTCCTTTCGTGAATCTTTAATTGGCGTGATGCGTATGCAATAACTTTCTCCCTTTGCATCAACACGCATCCTAACCCTTGTCGTGAGGCGTCACAATAAACTACGAAATCATCTGTACCGTCTGGGAGTGATAGAATTGGAGCATTACAGAGTTTGTCTTTAAGCAGTTGAAAAGCTGCTTCTTGTTTCTCTCCCCAATCAAATTTCTTATCTTTTTTAGTGAGAGAAGTGAGTGATTGAGCAATCTTCGAAAAATTCTCAATGAATCTTTGATAATAACTGGCCAATCCTAAGAACTGACGTATTTTAGTTGGTGTCTTTGGTGCACTCCAATTCTTTATGGCCTCAATTTTCGATGGATCAACATGTATGCCTTTCTCGTTGACTACATATCCGAGAAATTGAACTTCGAGAAGCCAAAATTCGCATTTGGAAAATTTCGCATACAGTTTCTCCCTTTTCAACAACTCAAGAATAGTTCTAAAATGGTGCTCGTGTTCACTCTTGTTTCGTGAATATATCAATATATCATCGATAAATACTATCATGAATTTGTCGAGGTAAGGCTTGCACACGCGGTTCATTAAGTCCATGAACACCGTTGGTGCATTTGTTAAGCCAAAGGCATAACAAGGAACTCGTAATGACCGTAGCGAGTTCAGAATGCCGTTTTTGGAACACTTTCTTCTTGAACTCTGAGTTGATGGTATCTTGATCTCAAATCGATCTTCGAATAATAGTTCGATCCTTGAAGTTGATCGAATAGATCGTTAATCCTCGTTAATGGATACCGATTCTTGACTGTGAGTTTATTCAACTCTCAATAATCTATGCACGTCCTAAAACTTCTGTTCTTCTTCTTCACGAATAGGACTAGAGCTCCCCAAGGTGAGTGGCTTGGTCTGATGAAACCCTTATCCAACAACTCTTGAAGTTGTGTGGACAATTCTTGCATTTCCGAAGGAGCTAGTCGGTATGGTGACTTTGCCATAGGTGCAGCACCTGGAATTAAGTCTATTTGGAATTCGACTTGTCGTTGTGGTGGTATTCCCGGCAAGCCTTCTGGAAAGACTTCATGGAATTCCTTCACAACCGGGATTTCCTCAAGTTTTAGGTCCTTGGCCTTCTTGTCAACTATGTGTGCTAAGAATGCTATACATCCTTTTCATAGGCACTTTCGGGTTTTCATACAGGAAATAATTCGTAATGGTATTTCGTTTTTCTCACCGTGAACAAGAAGTGTTTCATTATTAGGAAGGGGGATTCGAATGATCCTGTCGTGACATACGACTTCGGCTTGATTGGTGGATAGCCAATCCATTCCAACAACAATATCAAAACTACCTAGTTGAATGGGCATTAGATCAATTTTGAATTTTCGTCCTCCTAACTCTAAGGAACATCCTTTAACAATGTTATTGGATTCAATCACTTTTCCATTCGCTAATTCGATAGTGAATGGAACATCTAGTTTAATGGACTTTAGTCCAAGCATATCTTTAAATTCTAAAGATATAAAACTAAAATCTGTACCGGTATCAAATAAAATAGAAGCAAAATGATCGTTGACAGGGAACGTACCGGTGATTACGTTAGGATCCTGTCGTGCTTCCGTAGCTCCAACCAAAAAGGCTCGTCCGCGGCCTTTGTTTTCTTTAGGACAGTCTTTCTTGAAGTGTCCCATATCACCACAGTTGAAACAGCCTTGGTTTTGCCCTCTTTCGTTATCGTTTTTGCTGCCTCCTTCTTTCTTAGTCACCTTGTTGTTACCCCAACATTTTTCGGTGCGGTGCCCCATCTTTCCGCACTTGTCAGACTTGATAGTTCGACAACTACCCGTGTGATGATACCCGCATCTGTTGCACTTTGGTGCATTCCGCGCATAACCTTTTGATTCCGTTTCTGCTGCTGCTACGAATGCCCTCCCCGGCCTCTTTGGGGGGTTCTCCTTTTTCTTATTACCAGATTGAGATCCTTTCTTGAATTGTGAGAACTTCCGCTTATTGTCATGTGAAGCGGATTCTCCTTGTTTTTCCTTCGCTTTCTCAGTGTAGGAATCGTGTTTGCGACCTAAACGAGTCGGTTCAGAGGAATTCTATCAAATACAGGTGCGGAAAACAAGTATTTGACTATAAAACAGCTGAATCTTCACTTTAACACTGATTATATTGATATTTGAACACAAATACAATCAGTTCTCACACCGGCAGCACTTCGGTATGGAATCACTCAAATGTTACCCTTAATTTCGCTTGACCATGACCTCCTATATATAGAGATTGAGATTTCGCTTCAGCATGACTCAAGCGAAAACTTAACATGTTGATTTCGCTTGAGCTGCTTCAAGCGAAATCCTTAACATACAAAATCCTTCAAGCGAAATCTTACTAACTCTATCTCATTCTCTCGTTCTACGTGCCCTTATCTATTCTAACTAGTCTAAGACTCGATACAAGACGAAGTCGACAGATGTAGTGCACCAACAGACTCCCCCTCAGATGTTGACGAGTCGACTATCGAGTCACACCAAAACTGTATCTTCACATCTTCATTCTTGATCAGTCTCCGGGCTTTACTCTTTCTATCAGCATCAACAGACTCCCCCTTGCAATGTGCTGGCATTCCTTTAGTTCTTCAGCATCATCTGCTTCAGGATCGTTGTCTGACTTTTACAATTTTGACTTTTCAGAATCATCACTTCTCAATCTTTAAACCTGCATAAACTCTACCTCACAATAAATTTTACAATTTACACATTTCAAACATATAAACTTTCACTAACTCAGACTCTTCTCTAAAAATCTAATCAAAAATTATCTTTCAATCTCATGAACCACTTGAAGATTTGACAAAAATAATCAGTTTTAAACACAAACTCCCCCTCAAATCATACTCATCATGTTTAGCACTCGGAACTTTGAAAATCAGCTTTTCAATATCAGTTGTCGAAAAACTTTTTGTATTTTTCAAAATTTTATGCTAAAACACACTAAAAATCTTTTTGAAATTTTTAATAGAATGAAATGTAGTAAAGAAATATTTACAGACAATATTTTTGTGAGTTTGTGTAAGAGGATCATATCAGTTTCTGAGACAAGTCACCAACACCATTAAGCTTCATTTCATATTAAGATCTAAACAATTCACCTAGATTGTCAGTATATTTGTCCACTTAAATTTTCACACAAAGTTCAATTGATCCGAGATACGATATTAATGTTTTAAGCACTTGAACTTATCCGTGTGTCCCACTACTTGAATATACTCCCGTATCCAGATCCCAATATTCAGTCTTACAGGTGAGTATACCACAGATGATATCTGTCAGGGGAATAAATTATACTACGAGGGCCGTGAGAGCTCAGGTCGATCTTTCGATACGCAGAGAGATGACGGCTTCGACTTTTGGTGTGTCCCCTTTAGAGGATCTTTTGTTTCAACAGCCATGATTAGCATTTTTCAATGTTTCATCAATTTTTAGCTGAGGGTGAGCTATATTTCAAGCAAGCGTAAAGTATTATACGGGGACTAGGTCAGAAATTTCTTTCAGCAGAAGTCCCGGGATAATACCCCAGATATCACTGAGCATAAAGACCTAGTATCTCAGAATAAGGGACCTTTCAAACAAGATTTCAGGGGTTACCTATATATCCAAGTTTGTGTTAACCCACAGAACAAGCAAGTTTGAAATTTATGTTTATATCTCGTCACAATCTACTAAATGTGCAAAAACCTACTGACACATCATCAGTGAGACCGTTTATCACTTTTTAACTTTCCAATTCTTTAGCATGTTGTGATAGTCCACTGATGTACTATCATTTCCTCTTTTATACAACAAAACTCATTTTTGATTTTATCATGTTTTTGGATTTTTCAAATTTTCAAATGTTTTTGGATTTTCTGAAATTTCTACTCCCCCTAAAATGCAAACACATTAAAGGAAATTTAAAAGTAAACTGTACAATAAAATGACAACCGATATCGAATTGCTTCAATTCGCCATCCACTTGGCATAAACAATCAGAACTCCCCCTCACAACAAACTATTTTCTCATTTAGATTTCAAAACACTTAAGTTTGTTTTAATCAAAATGATTTTTCCGGAAAATAAGTTTGTTTTTACCACTTGTAGAGTTAGAGGTTTGGTTCATCACATTGTTTTTTAACCTCTTGTAGAAAATCAGATACAACTTAATGTCCCTGATTTACCACTTGTACGAAAAACACAATCAAATACACAGAATGATGCCGATTCCTGATCCACGATTACCAACTTGGGATCTCCGGCAAGTCCACAGACTTACTGTTCGTAGTATGTACTATCCCAGTCACAAACCAGGGATGGTTCAACTTTATCTTTCTGCATCTTCTTCTCGTAAAATTCTTTAACCCCTTTGACTTTTCGATCAATCATTTTACCAAAAATGTGTTTCACAGTGGGGTTAAAGTCCTTATCAACATCAAAAACCTTGTTATCATCATAAAATTGGTTTGATATTTCGACTTTACCAATTTTCTTCTTAAAATCTTCATCCTTCAATGGTGGAAAATGAACATCATCCATTTGAGGGACTGAAGTTTTCAATTTTAACTCAACCTGTGGCTCTTCTGATTTTATGGAATCAGATTCATCGCCAGAAGATAGCTCCTCTGATTTCAACCTATCAGAATCATCGCTAGAACTATCAACAGACTTCTTAACAACCCATTTCTGGTTGTCAAGATTTCCTCTTTTCTTGTAAAACCTGTTTGAACTTTCACCAATTTCAAAAGTCGAATTTTTGAATAATTTGGTTCGGTCAATTGGCGGTTCAAACTTAACCACTTTCTCTCTTTGTTTACGAAAAACTCCCTGTTTTGATGATATTGCCTTAGAACAATCTCTGGCAATGTGTCCAACAGTGTTGCATTGGAAACAGGTTCTCGTTTCTTTCATCTCTTCTTGCTTCTTTGTAAGGAATTTACTATTCGACTGCCTCCAAAACCTTTCCTTTTCTTCCTCATCTCTTGATGTACCTGAAACAAATGTCATCTTTGCTTTAAAATCACGAACATATGTTTCATTTTTCTGTTTTTCTGTTGGAGTAAAACCAAGACCTTTCTTTTTGAAATTACGGTTAGGGTTTGGTTTCTTGTGAAAACCAGAACCAGAACTATAACCTTTTTTCTTGTTTAATCTTTGTTGTACTCTTGAGGTGTATTTTTTAGGTTTATCAATAAGGTTTACATCTTTTAATTCAGAAATATTGATTTCTGTTAGTTTGAAAATCTTTTTGATCATCTCAGTTTTTACACCTCTTAGTGGAAATTCCTCATCAGAATATAATTTGTCGGAATCATTCAATATATATGCAACTTTGAATGTTTCGTCACTCAAATTAGATTTTGATAACAGGAATTCTTTGTTGTAAACCCTTTTAACTGAAGAATTTTGACTGTTGACCGTCGAACTCGAACTTTCAGAACCAGACTTTGACTCTGACTCTGACTTTGACTCTGAGTTTGACTCCAACTTTGACTCCTCAGTTTCATCTTTATCCAACACCTGATCGACGACTTTCTTAATTATCTCGGACTCATGATCAGTGTCAGATGATGTAAACACGACATCAATATTTTCTGGCAAATTGACTGACGACTCCGACTCCCACTGTAAATTTGTTGCTTTTTCAACTCTTTCCTGATTTGGCTTCCTGGGCAAATATCCATTTTCTAACGGGGGTGGACATTTGTTATAACTGACTTCTTGTTTCTTACCAGAATCCTTCTTGTCAGTCTTTTTCTTTGTATTATTCTTCTTCTTGTCTGGAGTCTTTTCTTCAGTCTCTTTTCCATTATCCTTCTTTTCTTCAGTTACTTCATCTTCTTCAAATGCCTTCATGCCTTCAACAGTTGGATAAATCCTGTCAATGACATAAGAAGTACATGAGTAACTTTTCAACAATCGATTTACTCTTTCAGTCTCAATTCTTTGCAATTCCAACTTTTGTTCTAGCACAGCACACTTCTCAATGTAGTTGTTCACCACTTTTTGCTTCGTCATAAAAGCTCCTTGAAGTGTTTTCATCGCTGTTGCTTGTTCTTCACTAGTTAAATTGTATTGGTTCATTGCTTTGTTCAGTACATCATAAGATTCCTTCAAACTATTCAAGTTATAGATCAATGTACTGTTCTGCTTCTTCACAGCTTCACAGTTTTCACACTTCACTGGAATCTTCTTTGCATCAACTTCATCTTCAACTTTGAACTTTGCAACTTCAACTTTTACTTTCCTTTTGATTACTGGAATTTCTTCGTCATCACTACTCACTGGAGTCTTAACCTTTTTCTTCTTCACTGAAACCTCCTCATCATCACTGCTGACTGGTGTTTTGATCTTTTTCTTTTTCTTTTTAACTTTATCATCATCACTATCACTTTCAGCAATCAGTTTCATATCAGCATCAAATTTTCTTGCCCAATAGTCAGTATCATCATCACTGTCCTCTTCAACTCGGGCTACAAAAACTTTGTGAGCTGTATCTTGATCAGGAACATAATCATCCCAAGTAAAATTTTCCCAACTAAATCCTTCAGGTAACTTTTCGTCGTCTTGATCTATTATCAAAGCACTACCATTAACTCTCTTTAAAGAATCTTGATTCACTGCACACGCTCTCTTTCCAGAATCTTCAATCACATCCCTTCCATGTGCAGTTTGTGCTTGATGTTGACGTTGTTGAGATGGTTGCTGAGCAACTTGATGGTAGATGGCCTTTCGATAGTAATCATTGTTGTTGTTAAACGGATTTTGAGCTCCACTTGCTTCGCGGTTTTTGCACTCCCTCTTAAAGTGTCCTTTTTCCCTGCAACGAAAACAAGTGACTTTAGATTTGTCAAAACCTAAAGTAGAAGTACCAGCCTCACGAAGATCATCTCTTCCAGTGATTTGCTTGAATTTCTCAGCTCTCCTCAACACGCTGGCCAAGCACCATTTTATGTCCATCAGTTCCATCTCTTCAGCATCAATCTGATCGTAATCTTCCTTTGTCAGCATTGGATTCCCAATTCGACCTGCAACAAAACTACCATAAGATTCAAGAACAGTTCCCAATAAAGACATGTGACTCTTAGCAATTTCTGCTGAATATTCTTCATCATTTTCCAAATTCAGTACAATGTTGCACTGAAATTTCTTGCCATTCTTTTTTGTTGAAATGTTCGGGTCAAAAGACGGAAATGATGTGAAACTTGTTTTGCTGTTTGATCCTGATGATGAACTTCCAAAATCATTCTTGGCGTTGTAAGCAGTTTCTATTTTTGGAGATAGATTTGTAGACTTCTCATTCACCCCTGCTTTGTAATACAACCCAATATCCTGTTCACCATCGAAATCTTTCATCCGAATAACCTTTCTCTGCTCCATCTCCTGAGCTTCAATCTTTTCGATAAACTTGCTCAGTGTCAAATCTTTAAAACCTTTTTTGTTTCTTAGCATCATGAGATAAGTACCCCATGTTTCATACGGTAACGCATCTGATAATTTTTCAATCAATTCCTCATTGTCTTTAATGATCTTCAATCGTTTCATATTCGCCAACAGATTGCAGTATCTCTCTATTACCCAAACGAGTCGTTCGGAAGAGATTTACTCCGTTTCAGAGGCGGAAACTAAGAAACGGGTGTCGAAACAGCTTGCGTATCACTTTAATATTTGCTTAGTGTCTTCATTTTTCAATCTTCGAAACAAATCAAACTCTTTTTTCAGTAAAGACTTCTTGTTCTTGACCATTTCCTCACTGCCTTGAAACTTAGACCGTAAAGCTTTCCAAATTGAATAAGAAGTTCCATTATGTTGCAATAGAACCAAAATATCTTCTTTCACAGCTTGTTGCAATAAACTCAGCATCATTTTCTCATCTTTGTACTTTTTTCTAGCATCAGCAGTCAGATCTTTAATCGGAACCACTTCTTCATCATCATTCATCGGTCGAATATATTTTGTCTCAACACATTCCCATGCATCAAGATAGTTTGCCTGTACCCAGTTTTCAAACTTTTCTTCCCAACTCTTGTATTCCTCGATATTCATGAGTTTCGGAGGTTTTTGCATCGTTCCCGTTTCGTTTTCCATCATCGTATTTTGTGCAAGAGAAATTGGAGTAGTTGGAGTAGCGAATGCGTTGTAGAAATCCTCGTCCATGTTTTAGTTACTTTCAAGAAAAGTGATCAAATTTTGTTTTTCAATCGAAATAGTCAATCAAATAGTTTCAAGCGAAATATTTTGTCAGGCCTTGAAGCGAAACTATCAACTCTTTGAAGCGAAATTGTTCAAGCGAAATTGTCAAGTAACAATTTCTGAAGCGATAGCCCTGAAGCGAAATAGTTGAAACGACAGCCCTGAAGCGAAATAGTTGAAACGACAGCCCTGAAGCGAAATAGTTGAAACAACAGCCCTGAAGCGAAATAGTTGAAACGACAGCCCTGAAGCGAAATAGTATTCTATTTGAAGCGAAATCTAGGTGTCGCTTGGAATTTCAAGCGAAATCCTCTAAAGAAAACTAATATGTTCAAGCGAAATCCATTCGGAGGTTTGTTTCTGATAGTTTTACGTCGAATATTGCAGTGAAACTTTCAAGGGTTTGTTATCCTATGCTTTTATACAATCTGTGAGAAATTTGACATGTTTTGACCGTAAAATCTTTCTGAACTGAGAAAAGAAGGTGTAGAAGTAAGAGAATGATGTCAATTTCAGCTTAAATCCTGCAGAACTCCTCAACTGGCTCTGATACCAATTGTAGGAATCGTGTTTGCGACCTAAACGAGTCGGTTCAGAGGAATTCTATCAAATACAGGTGCGGAAAACAAGTATTTGACTATAAAACAGCTGAATCTTCACTTTAACACTGATTATATTGATATTTGAACACAAATACAATCAGTTCTCACACCGGCAGCACTTCGGTATGGAATCACTCAAATGTTACCCTTAATTTCGCTTGACCATGACCTCCTATATATAGAGATTGAGATTTCGCTTCAGCATGACTCAAGCGAAAACTTAACATGTTGATTTCGCTTAAGCTGCTTCAAGCGAAATCCTTAACATACAAAATCCTTCAAGCGAAATCTTACTAACTCTATCTCATTCTCTCGTTCTACGTGCCCTTATCTATTCTAACTAGTCTAAGACTCGATACAAGACGAAGTCGACAGATGTAGTGCACCAACACTCAGTACCCTTTTTGTCAAATTTATTCATCCTCTTCGCTTCTTTGGTTAGACTAACGGAGATCGTGATGGCCTCAGTGATCGTGGAAGGATGTGAAGACGTGACCATACTCCGAATTTGGGGTGCCAATCCCCAGATATACCTTTCAACTCGTTTGAACTCCGGAGTGACCATATACGGAATGATATGTGCAAATTGCAACATATAAATTATATCAAATGTGGCATAAAACTAACCCTTTTTTAGTACTAATGTTGGAAAAAGTGTGTTTTTGTCTTACTTTTGTATTTTCAAGATTAAATAAGCTCAAATGAACAAAAGAAGCAAAAAAGGAGCTAAATCTAACATAAATACAAGAAAAGGAATAAACGTGGCATGCCCGAACCCCCGACAGCACCTTCCCAAGCAAAAAACAAGAGAACAGAAGGCTGAACACGCCCCTTGCTCAATGAGCACGGGGGCGTGCCCAAGTGTCTGCAGAAAAGACAAAGTTGTAGAAGCTTCTATTACCCACCACGGGGGCGTGCCCAGCGGACACGGGGCCATGGTCAACTCTAAGATTCACAGAATCTGGGGAAATCTTGATAGTACAGATACGCTTCTGCACACGGGTTCATGCCCAGCGGACACATGGGCGTGGTCAACTAATGCAGACAAACTGCAATTAATGAAGAAAGAGAAGGAGGATGGACACGGGGCCATGCCCGAGCTGCTGTTTAGGCTATAAATAGGGGTGCTTGGCTCATTTGCAAACCATCCCTTGGCACACCACCTCTCTGACACTTCACCCACCCCCCACCACCACCACCACCATCATCCACCACCATCATCCATCATAGAGTGTGTGAGCAGTCTCGGGATCTAAGATTGATCGTAAGAGTTCTTGGCAATCAAAGGCCATGTTTGCCTAAGTCTTTTACATCACTTGGTGAAGACAAGTGTCTAGTGTAATACTTTTTATTTTTAATCTTTTCGCACTTTTTATTTGGATATGTGTTAATGACTTTAATAACTAGTTTCTTATGTTGAAGGTGATTCTTCCTTATCATTTGTCCGTGGTGTCTTGGCATTATTTTACTGTCTATATAAAATAAAAGACTTTCACCATTCAGATCTCCACGGTCTATATGGAGATATGTTGGCTACCTGGTCGGGGGTTAAGGGAATGGTTTGGTAAGAGTCTTGCCTTGTTCAGTGTATAGATCCTGCAAGGACCTGGGTCAAATTTAGTAGGACCTCCTTCAATACCCACCGGTATTGGATGGCGGGGGTCCAAACTCTTTGATCCCCTCATATGTAAGCTACTATTAAAACTTTAACCCGGCTACTTAGGACTGTATCCCTGCTGACTCAGACTACTTAGCCGAGGGTAACGTCACCTTCAAAAGAGGGGCCTACCACATTATGCATTAATAACTTAATTAATTATCTTTCAATAATCCAACCCTTTAGGATTGTATCCTTGCTGACTCAAACTACCGGGTTGAGGGTAACGTCACCTTCAAAAGAGGGGCCTACTACAATAACTAAGATAATCTCTTAAAAAGTGCAAAAGTGCGAAAATAATCAAAGGTTACACTAAACACGAGTCGGAGCCAAGTGATTCATCTTGTCTATCTGTTTTTATTTTATTTTATTTTTCGGAATTTTAGTTAGTTTTTATTTTTCAGTTTAAAACCTTTTTCTAAACTTTTGTTTTGATTAGACGTTGAGGATAAACCGATATTAAAAGCTCTTGTGTCCTTGGGCGACCTCGGTATCTTACCAACACTATACTACGCTCACGATGGGTGCACTTGCCCATATGTGTATTTGGTGTTAGTAAAATATTGTGTTTTATAAATTTAAAACTTGACTAACGTGTAAAAAGGGCTAAAACTATACAAAAATCTACGACACTCACGCACACATCAAGTTTTTGGCGCCGTTGCCGGGAATACAAGGATTTTAAAAAAGTTAGGAATCAACGGCCTAATTGTTTTTTTTTTTTTGCTATTTTTCTGTTTTTTTTTTAGGATTTTCTTAATTTTTCAGCTTCTGCAGAACTCAGCACGGGTCGTGCCCGCTGAACACGCCCCGTGCCCAATCTTTGGAACTGGCAATCTTGTTTTAAGTCAGACAGTAAGTTGAACACGGGGCCGTGCCCACTCAACACGCCCCGTGCCCAAGTTTCAGTTACTGAAAACAGAACCGTAAGATCCCGATGGTTGGTAATTTCTGACACAAACATGGGTGATACTGATATTTTTTACTTTCGTTACTCTTATGGTACGCGGTGTCAAATATGTGGTGGCCCCCATAAAGATTTAGAATGTTATTTTCTAAATTATAAGCCCCATTATATAGTCCCATTGTTTTCCTGTAGCCTTAAGATGGGCGAAAGTAAAAATAATCCCTATCTCTCCCTCGAATGCTCTCAACCGGACCTTCTAGGAGAAATGCTTCTTGATGAACTATTTTAATTGGAAGATCTAATTCTTAATTGGTTAAAAGAACTTAAGATGGATTTCAATAATTCATCTCAAGATGATACCCAAGAAGAATTGTTGGGATCGCATTCGAATAAAAACAACTTCATTGTTCCCGATATTACCTCTAACTCTAGCGAAGACTTGGGCGATAGTTGTCCCTGTGTCGATTGTGTCGTGAAGGACTCTCCGTCGACTTCGTTCGGTGCATATATAGACCTGAGCGATTCGGCATACACCTTCTTTAAAGAGAGCCCGGGAAAGGTTTGGACTTGTCCACCTACATTTAGCATAGGAATCACCCTCACCGACAACCTCTTGCGTTCTCGTCTTAATCTAGAGCAATTAAGGTATCTCAGGCACTTTGGGGTTGTTCCATCCAGTAAGGAACCACCCGATCCGGATAAGTTCCTTAGAAATTGACGAAACTTCATAAACAGCCTTTAGACACGGGGTCGTGTCCAGGTCAACACGCCCCCGTGTCCAACAAAAGATTCCTTTCTGACTTTTTGTCAGAATACGGACAAATTGTGTCAGGATCCTGTCTGAACACGGGGCCGTGTCCAGCCGACACGGGGCCGTGTGCAGCGTGCTGTCGTTTTCTATAAATGCAGCCAAGAATCCTGCACACTTGGACCATTCTAAGGACAGAGATTTGGTGGGATCTTCACACATACTATCCTAGGTATTTTCTAAAAGAAGGTTCTCAACAACCATCTTGTCCTTTCCTCTTTTGTCCATTACCTTCTTCTCCATTTCTTTTACCTCAACACCTCCATTGGAGCTTGAGATCACCATGATTCCGAGCTTTATTGTGATGTTTGTTAGGTTTTTGTTTAAGGGATCTTGTTAAAAATAAGTTTTGCAACATTGTTTTAAGTTATTTCTGCTCAAAAATGCTTTATAAGTTGGAAAAATAATTTAAAACTCCAAGATTCCTTGTTCCAAAAATCTGCAGACATCTGAACACGGGGCCATGCTCATTGAGCACGGGGCCGTGTCCGGGGTACTGTTTCATTAAAATGAACTCTTTTCCGTTTATTTTCATAGAATGTCGAGCCAAAACAGTGGAACCTCTTCTGCGCACTCCAGAAACAGTCGAAGGGAAAGAAGGTCTTCAATTGAAGCAACTCTCGTACGCTACGTAATGGCTTTGCGTGAGGCTCTTGATGAAATGACATCAGTAGAGGAGGTCCTCATAGACCGTATAAATTATCTTACGGTGGGGTTGGAAAACAGTTTTCAAGAAATCAACCTCTTGCACCAGAGGTTGAACATTCTTGTGACACCTCCCATGGAACCAATCCTCCCTCAAGAGGATTGGAACCTAGCACTTGGAGTCAACAATCCTACAGGATGGGATGACATTCTAGTGGAGCCTCCTCTTGAAGATCTACAAGAAGTCCCAGTGGAGGTTGCACCCCCTCAAACCAATGCCAATGAGCCCGCATTTCTTCTCCCAAGGGAGATACAGGAATGGCTCGCCGACGTGTGAGGGACCCATGTCCAGAGGAAGAAGTTCTTCAAGCCGCATCCAACCGAAAGAATTATCTTTTCGGAAATTTTGCCAATAAAATAAACTTTAGGCTAGAACTTCTTGGTTTAGACTTCTTGTGCTTCTTTTGACCTATTTATCAAGACTTTTAACTTATTAGGAATATTATGTAATTCTCTCTATTTAATGGAATGATGGTTTTAATTAATTTGGTGTATGGATGATGTTGTAATGGATAAAACGCACTTGGGATGGTGAAGGACACTAAGGGAAACTTGAACCAGCACCCCATGCACAAAAACAGGGCAACCCGACAAATTTTCTTCATTACAGCAAGTTCAGCACGTGGCCGTGCTCAGCCGACACGACCCGTGCTCAACCATCTGCAGAAAATGCCCAGTTCAGGTAACTGGACACGGGGCATGCTCACTGAACACGCCCCCATGCCCAGGCTTCTGTTTCTTTTTACTAATTTCTGTTACTGGCGATCTGAACACGGGGCCGTGCCCGGTGTCACACCCCAACCGATGGCGGAATCATCGGGGCGCGGCACTAGGCGAATCAGATTGCTCAAGAGAATCCATAACAACTATGTTGCGATAATATTAAATACATTCGTTATCCCATACTAACAATTAATACAATCACATAAGTTATCACAGATTTCTTGTCCTCTCGAACAATACAAATCCGACAACCTAGATTCTAGTTGAGTTTCTAGACTCCCTAGCTTGATTTGAAATAGTCTGCGATCTAACCTACAACATACGTTAAAATATTTGTCAATACAAAGGTATTGGCGAGTATACAAGTTTGATATGTATAGCTTAATAGGTAAAAGTGTAGCGAATTTCCACATGCATAAACGTAACACACGACATATATACTCACAAAGCTGATACTACCAACTAAGTCCTCGATGCTCGAATATGCGATGGCAAACTAGACCCCGTCGGGCGCAATAGTACTATACTAGTCAGGGTGGGACGTCGCGAGTATAAGCCCTAGCACATATGCAACTAGCATCACGTATATCTATGCATAACAGTTATTCGCAAGTGATAATTCGATTGATTGAATAATTCGTTTGATAAGTTCGTTTTGCTAGAAACGTATGTTACACCCAAAATACGATTAAAAAGGGGTCAAGTATACTCACAGTGCGTATTTAGCGGGAATACAACTTGGTTGGGTCGGTTGCGAGTACGTCTGCGTTAAATCATTGAAGGATATAGTAAACGATGCACGGTTAAGCGAGAATGGCGTCGAAAAGTTAGTTATTTGGTCGGATGGTGCTCATCCGTCCGGATGACATGTTATCCATCCGGATGACATGTTATCCGTCCGGATTGACACGTTATCCGTCCGGATTGGCATGTGATCCGTGCGGATGACATGTGATCCGTGCGGATGACATGTGATCCGTGCGGATGACATGTGATCCATGCGGATGACATGTGATCCGTGCGGATGGCATGTGATCCGTGTGGATGACACGTCTGTTTCGCATTCTAAACACTGTTTTTGGAGTGTTTATCGGAAGGAATACGTGCGGAGTTACCGGGACAGTGTGATTTCGCACTAACACTTAAAATTCCATCAGTTTCGACCCGCTCTAACGGCCGGGAATCACCCCGCTCCATCAGAACTGGCCGTTCTTGACGGTTTCTCCGGTTTAGCTCGAAATCGCACAGTTCCTTGGTTGAATACATAGATTTAGGTGAGATTCGTTATCAAAACATGTGGAAATCACTCAGATCTGAGGCGCTTATGGTGGGATGAGGTCACAACTTGAAGTTCGTATGAACTCTTGGTGACATCACCTTAAAACACCTCAAAATCAATAGATTTCACGGTTAAAAATTGAGTTTTAAAAGATAGAATGATGTTGAATTGAGTGTAGATCACAGAAGTACAAGTTTCTAGGTTGAAATCTTACCGGAATCGCGAGAAATCGAGAGAAAGGGTCCTGAAGCGTGTTTGGTCGAGTGGGGAGCTGTCACATCACTGTTCAAGTGATGTGACATGGTATTTATAGGCAAAAGTTGAGCTGAAGTGGATTTTGGTCCGGATGGCCCATCCGTCCGGATGGCCACTCCGACACGATGGACTTCTCCGTTTTTGAGCGTTGCGATCGACTTTGAAGCGCGTGCTTTTTATATTATTATTATATATACCTATAGATATCACTAGGGGTCGTATTTACGTATCCATAATCCACAGTTTCGATAATTACAGCCGGTTTTCGTTTCGAGTATGCGATTATTAGCGACGTTTCACGACCATCAAGGAGGGTAGTATAGGTCCTTTCTTGAGGTCATCGTGAACGTTTTCGTGTGTTGTGCCACAATGACTGACGGGGTACCACTCACTCGTATTGTCATCATCGTCACGACGACTGGAGCTATAGCACTCACCCGAGAGTCTTTGTTAGCGTTATTTGTCTGCGTTTCGACACATCACGGCCACCGAGGAGGGTAGAATAGGTCCTCACTCAATGCCTCCGTGAGTGTTAGTGTTTGTGATAATAGTGTAGTATAGTGGTATTGTATTTCGAAAATATGCGATTATCCTTCGAATAGCGATGTATGCGATATATTTACATTATGATCCGAATCTCCGGTGCTAGGCGTAACGAGTATATCGAGTAGTAACAACGCACAAAAGTGCGGGTTGTTACAGTCTCCCCTACTTTAGGAAATTTCGTCCCGAAATTAATCCAATAGGTAGACCTTTGAGAGTTGATTCTGGATAAGTCGCGATACAATGAGTTAATCGGGTGAGAGTTGACGAGCGAGAGTGCTTCGAATAAGAGAGATCGATTGCGATAGCGAGAAACGACGTAATGACTAAAGGAGCATCCCACGAGTTGGCGTTCCAAGAGTACCTCGAGTCACGAAGAATTTGCAAGTTTGATGCGATTGAAATTTTAAAGAACTTTGAAAGGTTTCTCATAACGTAGGGTTAACTGAGTCGATGGTTAACCAACGTTGCAAGAAAGTTTAGGTTTTAAACATTTTAAGAAATTCGAAAATGAAAACTGGGGTTACGGAAACTCTCCTAGGACATGGGTTCAATGCTGAGCTCGATGTCGACCCAACACTTTAAGGAAGATTTCATTTTCATATTGCAAAAGTTTTTAAAGAAAAACTGGACTTATGAGGCTTCCCTTGGGCATGGAGTTAAGCTGATTCCATGTTACCTCCACATTGTGAGGAAATTTCACTTGTCCAATGGTTTTAATAAAAAATTTATAAAAATCAGATTTTTAACAGTTTGAAAAGTTAATTAACACCGAGCCCCACTTGGCACTTTCTCACGACGGTTTGGGTAATATGGTTAAAACACTTATATATAGGCAGTACCAACGGCGTATCCACCATGTTTCTCCATGTCACTTCCGTTTCGTGAGGCGGTGTCATGTGGGCCGATATGACACAGATAGAATTTCGCTACCTCGGTCCAATCGATAGGAAGTCGGACCAAGTTGAAGATAGAATCGAATAGGTAAAACAAGCAAGTTGAATTGCGAACTCTGCTATAACAGCGTGCGCGGATAGCCCGGTGACACGAAATGCTTATGCGTCGTGTCTGGTTAGGCGTTGAGCGGTAGACAATAAGCGATTAGCGCGATGTCGATTAGATTCCACATTGAACCCGCATGGCACGTTTCCACGAGAGTTTGCTAACATGGTGGAACACCACGTCTAACCAGACTAGTTTTGCCTCGTGAAGCGATGTCATGCGTGTCATTACCATATAGGTTGTACCAAACAAGCGAATAAGCGGTAGGTTATACACGATAAGCGATAAGCGATTAGGTGATTTAGCGAATAACGCAATACCAACAATGACGGCGATGATAAACGAGCTACGATGAGCGGCAGTTGTTGCGTTGCAAGCGATGGAGGTATACGCGATTTATGTGGTTTGATTTGATTGATTTACACCACAGGGGTTAACTGACATCAGACCCCACATGGCCTTTTTCCACGAAAGCCCGCTGATATAACTAAAACACCTTGCTTTAATCATATGAGCTTCATCTCGTGAAGCGAGGTCATATGTGCTAACTTAACACAAAACCACGGATAATGGTAGGCGACAGCGATAGATTGGTACACAGCAAGCAATATAGGTTCACATAATAATAAGCGATAGAGATATCGAGATACACATGACAAGCGATTGCGATTAGTCGAGTTTTGTTTCGAATAAGCTTAACGTTATGTTGCGACGCACCACAGTTATCGAGGAAGGTAGAATAGGTCCTCACTCAACAACATCGTGAGCGTTTATGTACTTGATTGAGATTCGTTGCAACAGACTTACGATTGGTCTTGCGTCGATGCAATTGTCCTGCGAGGTAGACTCCCCAGAGTCCATCGATGAGGCGATTGCACTGCGTTTGCAGACTTACGACAAGTCTCGCGATGATACGGTTTGTTACGCCTTGCGATTGAGTGTAGTGTGTTGAAAATAATCACAATAGTATGATAGGTCTAGTAACGTTCAACTCCATGTGGCACTTTCTTCACGGAACTTCGGTAGTATGATAAAGCACACCTTGCTTGACCCCTACTACTTAGATCCTGTGATTTGGTGTCATACTTTGTCGTAACGCTTATGGCACCTTAGAATTTACTACGATCTCCGTGCACTGACCCAAATAATCCCGTGTGCACCCGTGATTAGTCGTTCCTTGCACGTTTATCGTACCTCGTTCTAAGAGTGTAGTGAGGGTAAAACACATTATTTCGTGATATAGTATATAGTACGTGTGTGACTCTAGTCTAAGTGCGACGATTAGAGAGCGGAAGAGAAAACGAAAACGAGAGTTAATGTTACGCATAGTGGCAACATCGAGTAATAGAGTAGGTTCAAAACTTAGAAATTAACGTCGAAAATCATATCATTACAACTTTATCCTACGCTTGCTAGGTGCTTGATGTTGAAGACTTTTGCTGGAGCTGTTGTTGTTGTACTCAGGTTCATGGTTCGATGCGGCAGTTGCGGGTGAAATGACCGTAACGGTTGCAGTTACTACAATAGCAACAGTCAGCCCCAACTGGATGATGATAGGTGCATGAGTAACACTGGGGATGAGTTCCAGTGTAAGCTCGTTTTGGTAATACCGGAACTGTTCGAAAAGGTTTCGGTTGTAGTAGTTCGGTTGTTGATAAGCTCGGGCTTGAAGTCTTTCGCTTGCGGCTGGGTTTGTTGGTGTCTTGCGACGAGGTGTCGTCATTGGAGGATTCGTCTGAGGACTCACTAGCAGAATCCTTGACCGAGTCCTTGGAAGAACCGTCGGCAGAGTCATCAGAAGAATCGTCGGTAGAGTCATCAGAAGAATCGTCGGTAGGTCCGTCAGAGGAATCGTCAGCATATTTGTCAGAAGACTCGTTGCTAGGATCCTCTGAAGGATTAACGTCGATCGCTTGATAAGCTTGCTTGACAGGATTCTCGGAGAAAAACCCTTCCATGAGTCGTTTGTTGTTGATTTCTGCGGCTAAGCGGTAGGTTTCTTCGATGGTAGCTGGTCTTGTAGCTTCGACAAAATCACCCACACACTCAGGTAAGCCGTGAATATACTTCGAAATGGCTTTTTCTGGAGTGTTGACTTGACTTGGGCAGATTATGCTAAGTTGTTTGAACCTTGCGGTGTAGCCCACGTTATCACCTTTGACTTGCTTGATTTTCCAAAATTCGTCTTCCAATTTCTGAATCTCGTGAGGAGGACAGTACTCTTTCTTCATGAGTTCTTTCAGCTCATCCCAAGAGAGAGCGTAAGCTGCGGACATTCCACGTTTGTTACGTTCGGCGGTCCACCAGTCGAGTGCTCGTGATTGAAATACTCCGGTAGCGTAAGTAGTACGAAAACTATCGGGACACCCACTTTGACGAAGGGTAACTTCGATAGAATCGAACCACTGGAGTAATTGAGTCACACCTCCTTCAAACGTGAATTCCATCGGGTCACAGCCTTTGAAGTGTTTGTAAAGAAAAGCAGATTGTGGCGCTTCCGTCTTGGAGTCTTCCGAGGCTCGAGAGTTGCTGAGAGAGTGCACTTGAGCGGCAATTTGAGGAATAAGCTTTACCACTTCTTTGGTCACAAGTGATGCAATCCTCTTATTGGCACTTCGTTTGGCTCTCCTCCTAGCTGTTCGTCTCGAGGTAGAATCGTTGGAAGGCATCTAGAGAGGAAGAGACTTGGAATGAGATTCGATCATAATGATTTTTGAGTTTTGCGATGCGATTGAGCGCGTTCAAAACTTGATGCGATAGTATAGGTGTAATACGAATCACATAAGAGCCACATAGGAGACACGAAATTCCTAAGTACTCACACAATGACTTGTTTGTTTATACGTATATATATTTACATAGATGTAATTTGTAATCATACACATACAGGTCGATTTAGAAAAAGCGAGGACGCGTTGCGGTGAGAAAACGAGAGCGAAAGCGATAGATTATGCATTAGTTTTGTTGCGAACATTCGGGTTTCGTTTTAGATTGCGATGGCTGTGCGAGTTGTGTGTTTATAAAGCAGGGAGTGAAAATTGTTAAACCGAGAAATCGATAAAGCGTAAAGTCTCAAAACGTAAACAAGTTCCAACCATTTGTAGAATCGGCGGTTCGTACGATAGAGTGCCTTGGGTGTTTAGGCGTCGACTACCCAAGGTATCCCAACTATATTCAACAAGTTCTAGCATGCGTGTCGACCTAGAAGACTTAATGCTTCCACTAGGATGCAGCTCATGGCATTTGTCTTCCTAGTCATCACGTGGCTCAACTTATCGTGATAGTCGAGTCCTTGGTGAGAGCTTTTGAAAACCAATTTAGAGAGTGGAACGGCTTATTAAGGTACGGGTTTCACCCCTGACTTAACAGCTTCGTTCCTAATTGTGGTTATTCTCTTCGAATAAATTCGTGAGTTCCACTAGATTTCGAAATGGAGACTTTCGTCGAGATGTGGATGTCACTCCTAACTCGATGAAAGGTTCTCGTGCTAGAAAAATGCGCTGAGCGAGCGATCTCATCGAGAGTTCTTGGTTTTCGCACCTGATCTCGACTAGATCACTTGGTTTTGTTATGCGAGTACTTTTGAAAACACGTGTATTGTGTCAGCCTTAGGAAAGGCCAAGTAGTATTCCCGCCTTAGGAAAGGCCTCTCCGTGTGAAACTGTAGTACGCGGTGTTCACACAAAGTTGTAGCTTTTAGCAATTTCGATCGAGAGTATCAAGTAGGCCCGATACAACCCTACTGGGTTCGTACGAGTCGGCCTGTTGGTACTTAGACTATAGACTAGGTCGATTTCTAAGACGTCGACCCGGACTAGGTCGAGTCATGCCTAATTCCCTATAGTTATGGCTCTGATACCAATCTGTCACACCCCAACCGATCGCGGAATCATCGGGGCGCGGCACTAGGCGAATCAGATTGCTTAAGAGAATCCATGACATGTGATCCGTGCGGATGACATGTGATCCGTGCGGATGGCATGTGATCCGTGCGGATGACGCGTCTGATTCGCATTCTGAACACTGTTTTTGGAGTGTTTATCGGAAGGAATACATGCGGAGTTACCGGGACAGTGTGATTTCGCACTAACACTTGAAATTCCATCAGTTCCGACCCGCTCTAACGGCCGGGAATCACCCCGCTCCATCAGAACTGGCCGTTCTTGACGGTTTCTCCGGTTTAGCTCGAAATCGCACAGTTCCTTGGTTGAATACATAGATTTAGGTGAGATTCGTTATCAAAACATGTGGAAATCACTCAGATCTGAGGCGCTTATGGTGGGATGAGGTCACAACTTGAAGTTCGTATGAACTCTTGGTGACATCACCTTAAAACACCTCAAAATCAATATATTTCACGGTTAAAAATTGAGTTTTAAAAGATAGAATGATGTAGAATTGAGTGTAGATCACAGAAGTACAAGTTTCTAGGTTGAAATCTTACCGGAATCGCGAGAAATCGAGAGAAAGGGTCCTGAAGCGTGTTTGGTCGAGTGGGGAGCTATCACATCACTGTTCAAGTGATGTGACATGGTATTTATAGGCAAAAGTGGAGCTGAAGTGGATTTTGGTCCGGATGGACAATCTGTCCGGATGGCTATCCGTCCGGATGGCCCATCCGTCCGGATGGCCCATCCGTCCGGATGGCTATCCGTCCGGATGGCCAATCCGACACGATGGACTTCTCCGTTTTTTAGCGTTGCGATCGACTTTGAAGCGCGTGCTTTTTATATTATTATTATTATATATACCTATAGATATCACTAGGGGTCGTATTTACGTATCCATAATCCACAGTTTCGATAATTACAACCGGTTTTGGTTTCGAGTATGCGATTATTAGCGACGTTTCACGGCCATCAAGGAGGGTAGTATAGGTCCTTTCTTGAGGTCATCGTGAACGTTTTCGTGTGTTATGCCACAATGACTGACGGGGTACCACTCACTCGTATTGTCATCATCGTCACGACGACTGGAGCTATAGCACTCACCCGAGAGTCATTGTTAGCGTTATTTGTCTGCGTTTCGACACATCACGGCCACCGAGGAGGGTAGAATAGGTCCTCACTCAATGCCTCCGTGAGTGTTAGTGTTTGTGATAATAGTGTAGTATAGTGGTATTGTATTTCGAAAATATGCGATTATCCTTCGAATAGCGATGTATGCGATATAATTACATTATGATCCGAATCTCCGGTGCTAGGCGTAACGAGTATATCGAGTAGTAACAACGCACAAAAGTGCGGGTTGTTACACCCGGATTCCACGGGGTCGTGTCCAGACACCAGTAACATACATTTTTGCTTTTTCACACCTTTTTACACATTCAATCAACCTAAAAACTTATTTTTGGGACACATTGAGGACAATGTGTAATTTAAGTGTGGGGGGGATGCTAAAACCTTGAATCTTGCAAGTCCTAATTACAAGCCTTACACAAAACTCTATTGGAACCGCTAATCACCCCAATTTTTTTCAAAATTTTTTCATTTTTTTTCTTGTCTAAGTTTAACTTGGGAATTTCAAGTTCTAAAAAGGTTATATTTTTATAAATTTACAACCGATAGCGTCGTGATAAAAAGAACCAACATAAGAAAATTATGAAATGGCATGACAAGTTTAGTTAAAATTTGATTATATATACTTGATCACATAAAAACCCATTCCCACAAAAAGTGAGTTTTGAGCCTTTATTGAGCATACAAATACATATCTTTAAAATAAATGCTCATTTTTCGTTTCTTGTGTGAATAGCCGCTTGGTTCTTACGACTCTAGAACTTGCCACGACGATACATTCCCGGTCCTTATCAACTTAAACCCGAGTAAGTAAATGATGGAGGCATTAGGACTAACCCTTTTTATTTCTACACCATTATTTATTTATTTTTTTTACCACCTACCCAAAATCCCCCTAATTAACCCCTTTGAGCCTAAACCTTCTCATTTCTTAACCCAAAACAAACACCCTTTTACCCACCAAAACCCTTTTTCATTTTAAACCCTTTATTTTAGTAACAAAGCTCAGTTTTTGTGAGACTTCCTTATGTTGAAAAAAAAACGTTGATAAAGAAGAAAAGAAAAATGAAGTTAGCAATAAACAAACAAAGCTCATCAAAAGAAGGCTTGTTTGAATAATGCTTCATTAAAATAAAAAGTCACAAAAACATTATGTTTTGCAAAAACCGACGCTTTTTACGCCTTTCGCCCTTTTCTACTAACCACTAACCCAACCACCTACCTTTAACCCAAGCCTAACCCTTCACCCAAAACGTCCTCTTGATATTTACAAAGGTGTATAGTTAAAAAGGAGGAGGATTGATTGCTTGGCAAGCTTATGGTAGGAGTAAGTTCCATGCCGCTCTCGAGTGATTCACTAAAATACATCTTCGGCTGAGTGTTGAGTGATCCCCCGTGAGGTATGTGAACTTGTATATAAATGGAATTTTAAAAAGGCATGTTATGCCCTAATAAGTAATTTATCTTATGTAATGTTTTAAATAAATCATGACGAATAGGATTGTAAATAAATAAAAATAAAACTTAATAAAGAATCTTGGAAATCCTGACACTCTATGACAAGCCCAAAAACCTTCTCTTCTACCCATTCCATTCGGGAGTGTAAAGCCACATTATAAAGAGTTTTGCTTGAGGACAAGCAAAGATTCAAGTGTGGGGGTATTTGATATGTGCAAAATGCAACATATAAATTATATCAAATGTGGCATAAAACTAACCCCTTTTTAGTACTAATGTTGGAAAAAGTGTGTTTTTGTCTTCCTTTTGTATTTTCAGAATTAAATGAGCTCAAATGAACAAAAGAAGCAAAAAGGCAACTAAATCTAACATAAATACAAGAAAAGGAATAAACGTGGCATGCCCGACCCCCCGACAGCACCTTCCCAAGCAAAAACAAGAGAACAGAAGGCTGAACACGCCCCGTGCTCAATGAGCACGGGGGCGTGCCCAAGTGTCTGCAGAAAAGACAAAGTTGTAGAAGCTTCTATTACCCACTACGGGGGCGTGCCCAGCGGACACGGGGTCGTGGTCAACTCTAAGATTCGCAGAATCTGGGGAAATCTTGATAGTACAGATACGCTTCTACACACGGGATCGTGCCCAGTGGACACGGGGGCGTGGTTAACTAATGTAGACAAACTGCAATTAATGAAGAAAGGGAAGGAGGATGGACACGGGGCCGTGCCCGAGCTGCTGTTCAGGCTATAAATAGGGGTGCTTGGCTCATTTGCAAACCATCCCTTGGCACACCACCTCTCTCACACTTCACCCACCCACCACCACCATCACAACACCATCATCCACCACCATCATCCATCATAGAGTGTGTGAGTAGTCTCGGGATCTAAGATTGATCGTAAGAGTTCTTGACAATCAAAGGCCATGTTTGCCTAAGTCTCTTACATCACTTGGTGAAGACAAGTGTCTAGTGTAATACTTTTTATTTTTAATCTTTTCGCACTTTTTATTTGGTTATGTATTAACGACTTTAATAACTAGTTTCTTATGTTGAAGGTGATTCTTCCTTATCATTTGTCCGTTGTGTCTTGGCATTATTTTACTGTCTATATAAAATAAAAGATTTTCACCATTCATATCTCCACGGTCTATATGGAGATATGTTGGCTACCTGGTCGGGGGTTAAGGGAATGGTTTGGTAAGAGTCTTGCCTTGTTAAGTGTATAGATCCTGCAAGGACCTGGGTCAAATTTAGTAGGACCTCCTTCAATACCCACCGGTATTGGATGGCGGGGGTACAAACTCTTTGATCCCCTCATATGTAAGCTACTATTAAAACTTTAACCCGGCTACTTAGGACTGTATCCCTGCTGACTCAGACTACTTAGCCGAGGGTAACGTCACCTTCAAAAGAGGGGCCTACCACATTATGCATTAATAACTTTATTAATTATCTTTCAATAATCCAACCCTTTAGGATTGTATCCTTGCTGACTCAAACTACTGGGTTGAGGGTAACGTCACCTTCAAAAGAGGGGCCTACTACAATTACTAAGATAATCTCTTAAAAAGTGCAAAAGTGCGAAAATAATCGAAGGTTACACTAAACACGAGTCGGAGCCAAGTGATTCATCTTGTCTATCTGTTTTTATTTTATTTTTCAGCATTTAAGTTAGTTTTTATTTTCCAGTTTAAAACTTTTTTTCTAAACTTTTGATTTGATTAGACGTTGAGGATAAACCGGTATTAAAAGCTCTTGTGTCCTTGGACGACCTCGGTATCTTACCAACACTATACTACGCTCACGATGCGTGCACTTGCCCATATGTGTGTTTGGTGTTACTAAAATATCATGTTTTATAAATTTAAAACTTGACTAACGTGTAAAAAGGGCTAAAACTATGACACTCACGCACACATCAGGAACTACTCGTGAAAGGTCATGGAATCGTTGTGTATACCCGTAAATATCTGGTCTGTCCATTGTTAGATTCCAAAACTCCGTTTCTAACATTTTTAACTCCGCCCTCGAACAATATTTCTCCCCCATCATCTCCTTCAGTCTATCCCACGTAATGGCATACGCGGCTGCATCTCCCAAAATTTGTACTTGTAAATTCCACCAAGACAAGGCTTCAGCCATGAACATACCCGAGACATATAACACAGTCTGATTTGGGGTACAGTTGCTCATGCGAATGACAGAATCCATTTTCTCCGTCCAACGGACGAATGCTACGGCACTACCCGTGCCATCGAAATCCAAGGGTTTGCAATCGAGGAATTGTTTATACGTGCATCCTGAAATGTTGGTTCTCAAATTGTCAAAAATATATATTTTGCAAATAAATATTAATGAGAATTCCTTTGAAAGGTTAAGAGTAACCAACCGTTTACTGTATTTTGGGCTACTGGTGGAGCTTGAACTCTCGGCCCATCGTTTTGGTTAGCACGTATTACCTCGTGCTGTGCAATCGCATCAGCTATGCGTTGGTTTAGTAAGGCATCAAGCTCAGCTTAAGTCGTGGGTAAAGGATTTTGAACGTCACGTAAATTCCTCCTTCTTGGCGCCATGAATCTTCATATGAAAATCATATAGAAGAATTTAGACCAATATTTAAAATAAACATTGTCATTCATGGGATCAAAAATATAATAGAACACATTATCACAACACATACATACATCATAAAAGAATAAATCGTTCATATCTTGCGCAAAAACATCCATACCAAAATCATCAACATACAAACAAATCCAACAATAACAAATCATAAAAGAAGAGATACCACATACATATTTATAGTTGTCAACTTGTTACAAAATGTTTGTTAAGAAACCAAAAATATAGTTAGGAGTTACATTACTCCAAAATCCACGTCATAAACAAAATACAACTACAAAATAGATTTCTTCTTCACACAATTCTTTGTCGTCTTCAAGTTGATCTTATATATATCTTCAAAAATCTCTTCTAATAGTCTTCTAACCTGTTAAAGGTATCTACCTCATGATGCGACCACATACCAAGACTAGAGTGTAGGTGGGGGTGGGGGTGTAGATGCACCAATGACCCCTCGGACATAAGCCATCTCCTCCTCTAAGGCGCTAACGCGCCCTTCAATAGACGGAGGTGGGGCATGGTGTGGGGAAACGATGGTGCTGGTGGAGATGGTGGTGGAGGTGACATCGGTAACGGTGGTGGTGGTGGTGGAGGGGATGATGTCGGTAATGGTGGCAATGAGGATGACGAAGGTACGACACTCGTAGGTGCTCGCGAAGTAGTGACTGAGCACGAAGCTCATGAAGACGACTGAAAACGATGTCAAGCTGAATCTCGACTGATGTGAGCCTAAACTCAGTAGTGGATGGAGGCAAGTGTCTCGGATGGTATGGATCGAGCGGACCCATACCGGTGGGGGCTATGCATGAAGATCTGCAAAGTATGGAGACGGATATGTGACACTACTGTGCATGGGAGTAGGGACATGATAAGGATCTCCAAACAAAGGAGGTGAGGTCTACAAAGGATACCCTGCCAGAGGGTAACTAGGAGCAATGTGGGACAGCCCGACAGCATACGGGTCGAAATGAGAACGGAGTGTAGATGTAACAGGGGTAGCAAAAGATCCGCCAAATGGATATAGAGATAGATGCCCATTCGGTACAGATGTACCACCTAAAGAGTAGTGAGATGGTCCAGTAACAGGAGAGATGATCGGATGGATATCTAGGAATGTAGTGGGCAAAACGGGATCATCATGGACTGGCAATGCCACCGAAGATGGAGGTAACACTATATCGGGTGAGTGAAGTGAAGTGGAGATGGTGTTAGAGGTGATGTAGGGGATGAGGATGAAATCTCAATAGTGGCAGCATCAGGATGTGCAACCTCAAGTATAGCAATGTCAAAATCAATACCGATGCCTAGTTCATCATGAAGGTGCTCGACCTGAACAATGGGGATGACAACGTCCTCGTCATCGCCATCTAGCATAGGATCAACAACAGGAGGGACGTCATCGCCGCCCTCTGGGCCTACAACATCGAGTGGAATCGGAATAAACGCAACAACATGCTCACCCTTGGGGTGGCCATATATAATCATGTCATGAAAGTGGGGGATAGCAAGCACGTCATCCACCGGTGGGATGTCGGCTGGATCGGGATCAGGAAGGGCGAATGGTTGGAAATCAATGTCCATCCACTCGTCGTCAGAAACCTTGTCATCGAATACGAGTATAACAGGTGGGGCAGGATCGTCTAATGGTATGTAGTCGGCATCAGAGGCGTTACCTGCTAAATCTGTGTCTGAACTGGATAACATGGTCCTAGCAAAATAATTTGTACAACGTATACATGTGAACAACTCATAACTTATAGATTTTTGGGCAATTGTACTTTTGTTTTCATTGTTTTTTATATCGTTTATTGTTTCAAGTTCGACTTATTGTTATCGTGTCTAAACCCCATAGACTTGTACCAAATAAACTAGTCTTTGGTATTATCGTTTCGAACTATCGTTTAATACTATTACATAGTATCCTTGCATTGTTGTTTTGTATTAGTGGACGCTTTGTAAAATGTAATGTAGAACGCTTGTTGTAAAGAACATCGTTTTGAAATTGTAGACTAGACTCAAAAAGAATCTTAGTTCACTACAATTGATGCTCTGATACCAGGTCTGTCACACCCCAATTTTCGGTTTATGCGGAAGCATATTGCGAAGTGTGACGAGAGCGGTAATCGTTACGATCAATCAAGTAAACAACATATTTGAAACATAAAAGATGTTCATCCATACATTTGATTCGAAACCATAATTTACATTTCATATGTCTTGTTTGAAATTTGAAACAACAACAACTTTAACTACATTATTCAAAGTTCAAAACATAACAACCGAAAACGGATGACATCACAAAAGCTTGCGTTCTTGATAACCACGTGTACATATTTTTCCAAAGCCGTCCACTAATCTCCTGTAATAAATGTTAATTTTGAAAACGTCAACAAAAGTTGAGTGAATTCATGTTATTTTGTTTTCGCATCAAATGAGTCTCCAAAACATTTGAAGTAATAAAATTCATTTTTGTATAGTATGATAAAAAAAATCGTATGATCATTAGTGTGTTGCAAGGACACTAATATGTATGCTGAATAGGAGGCAACCAAACCTTGACAATTTATCGTGTGTGTCAACCACACTAGTTTGGACACAAAGGCACTCTTCACGATCGTGGTTATCGTTGTCGTTAAGAGTGGGGCTTGCCATAACCCAAATAGATTTATTCGTTTGTTCCTCGGTACTTGTTTATTCATTAATGGTCCCTTTATTTTAAACACCTATCCGCATGCGATCAATATAGTTTCATGGTAAGCATCATACTATTTGTAACATGTATACATCCCCGAAAGTTTAAAACTATAAACATTCAAAAGAAAATGGGAAACATGAACTCACATATTTGCATTCCGTGCAAATCTCTATTCGATTCCTTGTTCGTGGTTCGTTTCTTGACCTACAAGTGTTCTAATCTAGTTAGACACTTAGGTTTATTTTTGTGTATCGTACAAATATTCTATCTTGTATTTTGTTTTTGAGTTTTCGTATATATATAATTTCCTTGTATATATATTTATTATATTTGATTTGTTTTTGAATGGGCTTAATGTATGCATAATATTTTAAGTCCATTTTGGGTATTTGGTGTATATGAGCCTAGCCCAAATAACTTTGTTTAGAATGTGTCAAGCCCAAATTGATTTGTAGGAGTGGGCCTTAGCCCAAAACATTTTATAAAAGTGGGCCTAGCCCAATTTAGTTTATAGTTGTGAACTTAGCCCAAATAATTTATGTAAGAATGGGCCTAGCCCAAATTGTTTTCTAAAAATATATCTAGTCCATAATAATTTGTAAAGATCGGGTTTTTAGCCCAAGTATTTTGTAAAGTGAACTTTAGCCCAATTTTGACTAACAATATATTTTAGTCTATTGTTTTGTAAAAGTGGGCCTAGCCCAAATTCTTATTTATGAGAAATGGGCATTAGCCCAATTTTAATTTATGGACTACTTTTAAAATATAAAATTTTGGGCTAGTTAAAAATAATAAAAGTAATACTTGTATTTTTATAAAAAATCTAATTTTTATAAAAATCATTACTTATGCCATAGTTGAATCTTTTTAGTGCATAAACTTGTGTGATGGCTCGTATTTTGTTATGGTCGTTTACTACTTGTCGGTTTGATTTATTCGTATAGTTTGTCCCGTTTGTGTCGTCCGTTTCATTTTTAGGATTTGTTTCGTTTGTGCCATTTTAGTTTGTCCAATAGTGTCCGAATTTGTCCATTTGTGTTTTCGTGTTCAAGGATGGACATCTTATTTCGTTTTTCAAGTCCATATATATATTTTTGTAATTTTTATGGATGTGTATCATTTTTTGCATTTGTTCCTACTTGAACTAACATATGATGTACACATCAAAAATATATATACTTATGATACTTGATGATTATTTTTGTAAGTACACGTTTTATTCAAAAATATATACTTGTCATTTTTATTTGGAAATCTTTTTATAAAACATGGATTTATGTCTTTGTCCAAAATTTGTTTAACCATGTTCAAGACCTCAAATGTTTGTTTTAGTTACATACTTCCTTGTTTAACAACTTTTAAAAACATAGCAAAATTTATAAATATTTTGCCATAGTTTTGTTTGAAATATGGATTTTTCCCCAAGTTTATACAAAACTTGTTTTCAATTTATTTCAATATAAAACATCATCAAGTATCAATATCTATCAAAACTTTTCAACAAAATTAGCATGAACATTATATTGTTCTTAACTTTCCTAAAAAGGAAACTTTATTCTTTATTTTTACCAAAAATTTGTAGAACAAGATTTTATGAAAAACTCTTGTTTTAGATGTCTCACAAGGTCATTTGAAGCATATATATGTATTCAAAACGTTTACTACTAACATATTTCTTGATTTTGATTCTTTCCAGAAATGAAAACTTTATTAAAGAAAAATTTTCAAAAATTTATTTTCTTGGTTTTAAATGGTTTCTAACATTTTACTAGCATGCATGTTCATCAAAAATTCATGTTCATCACTTTGTTGATGAATCTTGGTTGATCCTACATGCATGTATGTAGATCTATTTTTGAGTAAAAATCACCAAGATTCAAGTTTATTAGGCTAGATTTCTCCAAGTTCATCTCTTAATCATAGAAAAATCATGGTTAAAAATAATGATTTTTAGTTGTTTCTTGTTGTTTTTCTTATGTGATTATGATGAACTTGTAAAAGAAATCAAAAATAAAAGTAAGACTAATATGTTATTCTTACAATTTTGCAAGGAAATAAAGATGAAGACAAGAAGATCTTGATGATTTATGGCTTCAAATTCCACCAAAAAGGCTCCTAATAGCTTTTCTAAACACACTTGTAGCTTGTTTCATCCATGGACCTTCATAAGTGCATGAACTCTTGAGTTTGAAGATTGAAATGAAGATGGAGTGAGGGGTGTTTGGTTGTAGCCGAAAATTGAAGAGAGAGAGAGAGAGAGGAGAGTGGTAAATTTTGATGGTTTTGAGATTATGGTAGAAGGTGGAGTGTAAGAAATAATTTGATCTTGAAAAATGCCACTAATCACGCATGTCCTTGTTACAACAAAGCAATTTGATGAGTGGGCTTAGATGTGGGTCCCACATTTTTGAAAATTCAGCTAAGGGAGAGAGGTAATGGCTGAATTTTTATAAAAAAAAAAAAAAAAAAAAAATCTTGTTTAAACATAAACTTTAAGTATTTTTATAACTTTGATATTTTATATAAAAATATTTACAAGGTTTTAAGCTCTAATATTTTAAAGTAGTGTGACACTATGTAAAACTAGTTCACCAAAATTTTTAGTTTGTAATTCGGGTGAAAACGTCGGTTCGGGTCCTGTATCGGGTTAAATACTGACACCGTGTTTTGTTTAAGTAAATACATATCAAAAATTATTTTTACACTTGTTTTATTATACAAATAATTAATCCAACTTTTTGGACTAAAAATTTTATTGTTTTTTACACGGTTCCGGTACCGGCTTTGCTGACTGACAGTTTACTGAACTAGCCGTGCGGCTTAACGCAATAAGATTCGATTGCGGATTTTGTGTCGTTTTTAATACCCATTATATTATTTATGTCTAATAATATTTATCTTTGGGTTTTTCGGACAGATACTGTCTCGTTCTGCGGAATGCTGTATCTTTCCGCATGATTGCTGTATTTTTCTGCGGACTTGGACAATTTGGTTTTTAAGTGGAATTTTGTAAATAATAAGGCACATATTATTTTTGGACAAAGCTTTTTATAGAATATTAGTGTAGACATAACTGTATGTCTTGTTTTCATTGTGTCAGACTGTACTGCTACTAGTACTGACAAGTATCGTTTATTCGCGTTCCTATTGTTAATCTACGATATTGTTTCTAATCGCAACTGATTCGTTATCATAATTCACTATGATTTTTGTAATTCCTAGACTTTCAAGACTTTAATTAATTAAAATCAAGTCAAATACGCGAAAATAATAGTTGAAATAGTTGTTCAGGTTGTACGGAATTACCGGAATTTTGCCGTTTGTCACAGTAGATATTCCTTTTCCTTGACGCGTCTCTGGTCGGAATCTTGTCCATCTCCATACGCCAAGCATGGATGTTACATTTTGCCGGCGTCCAACGGCACCAATCCATCACATAGCTGTTAACAGCCTCATAATCCGAATATGGCATTTGTTTAACAGTTTAACAGTGAATTGCCCATCCGAACTAGCCGGCCGCTTCCATTTGTCATCCCCATCCGAGAGCTGGACGTTGTCCAGCAAACTCGATAGCTGCTGAAGACTATTCAAAAGAGCCAAGTTAGTTATTGATGATCTCCATTCCCACTTCAGTTCGGAAACTCCATCAACAGTGGATACCCGTCAGCCACCTTACATTTTTTGTCGATCTCTAGCCCAAACAATTCAGGAAATCTCTCCTTTAAAGGCACGTTAGTGATCCACGGGTCAAGCCAAAAACGTATCTCCTTGCCATTTCCTATAACTCCTTTTAAAAAATTAATTATGTGACGCCCACCAACTTTTGTAGTGATGCAGACCTTAGCGATGTTATTCCAAGTGCCACTCAAGGTTTTCTTGAAAGGGATAAATGGGGGGCTTGAATGTCCCAATATAAAACAAATTGCATAGTTGATTCTGCATGGGCAGAATATGAAATAAATTACATAGTCAAGCATATATATAAAGTCTGAGTTTTTTCCCATTATGGTGTGAGTGGAAAAAATATTTATCATAATGATATTGCTATAAAATTATTTACTAAAATAGTGTTTTTAAAGGTTATTGCTTCTCAATCCTATTTTCATTGGACAACTTCAATTTGTTAAATATTTATTGATTTAATCATTTCAATAGATCGGTCTACCATGGACAAAAAAAAACTTCTTTTAAAAATAACTTATATACGGCCATTTAGTATTTCCTTTGACTTATGTTTTTTTTGTAAATAACATAATCTAATATAAATTTATAAAACCAACCGCATTAGTTATTCAATAGATCGATCTACTATGAAACGAAAACATTCGTTTGACTTATGTTTTTTTTTTTATATAAATAAGTTAATCTAATATAGATTTATAAAACCAACCACATTAGTTATTCAATAGAGAGATTTACTATGAAATGAAAACTTATTTAAAAAATAACTTATATAAATTTATAAAACCAACCGCATTAGTTAAAAGATATCTTCAACAACACATTGAGAAGGAACCTTAGTATTATTCGAATCTTATTATATTGGTTTAAAAGTCAAAACTAGAGGTGCAAATGAGCAGAACTACTCGCGAGTTACTCAAACTCGGCTTAAAAAAAGTTTGAACGAGCCGAGCTTAAATGAGCTTGAGCCTGATCCTAAAAACAAGCTTATTTAGTAAACGAGCCCAAGCTTCGCTTATTGAGATCGAGCCGGCTCACGAGCCTAAACGAGCTTTCTGTTTATATATTTTTTGTTAATATATTAAACATATATTTATATAATAATAATTACCATTTATATAAATATAAAAAATAACTAAATGATATGTATAATAATAATTATAAATAATATAAATTAATTAATAAATAAATACTAAACGAGTCGAGCCCGAGCCGAGCTCGAGCTTGAAAAATTACCTTCGAGCCAAGCTCGGGCTCGAGTTTTCATATGTTAAACGAGCTCGAACTCGAGACTGGTCGAGCTCGGGCTCGGCTCGGCTCGTTTGCACCCCTAGTTAAAACACAATATATAGATAAATCATGTAAAAATATTTGACCGTCAATATAAATAAAAAAATAAAAAATATACTATTTAACTTGTAAATAAAAGATGAACACTTTTTTAGTAGAAGCTAAATAAATAATACGATTTAACTGGTATTTAGAAAAATAAACACTTTTCTTTATTTTTTTAACAAAAACAAAGTTTGTGGATTTTTTTTATAGAATCACATGTTAATTGAAGATTTTTTAGAACGATACAATAATTTTAGAATAACTAGTATTTTTTACGTGTACACAGATTTGTAAAACAAGTTTCTATGAAATATTTTCTAAAGTTAAAGGAAATATAAAATGACTTTATATAAGTTTGAATGATTTTTAAAACAAGTGTTTTTTTTTTGAGTAAACTGTCATTTTGGTCCCTGTGGTTTGGTCACTTTTGCCATTTTAGTCCAAATCTCAAACTTTTTACATCTGGGTCCCTATGGTTTGCATTTTGTTGCCATTTTAGTCCAAAATCCAAAAACCCTCTATTTTGACTGTTGAAAACTGATTATTTTGTCCTTTAGTACAGAGGCATTTTGGTCATTTTTTAAATTTCATTTGTTGTAAATTCATTTAAATGTTTAGTTTTTTTAACAATAAAACTCAAATAAATCATCATCATCCCCAAAATAATCAGCTCTCTCTCTCTCTCTCTATAGCACCACCACTGCCATCTCCTCCCTCTCCCTCTCTTCTCTTCTCTCTCTCTATAGCACCACCACCGCCACCTCCTCCCTCAGATCCACCATCGTCATCGTCATCTCTGCGTTCCTCTCTCTCTCTCTCATGTTTCTCTCTCGTTCGGCTCTCTCTCTCTCTCCTGTTTCTTTCTCTCTCTCTCTTTCTAGTGTAGAATGGTGGTGGGTGTCCCACCCCGACCGCGTAAAACAACAAACCGCGGCGGAAACATCGGGGCGTGTCGCGACAGAATTAATTGTTTCATAACCATGGCACACAAAGTGTATTTTATTTATTAAATAAGGGTGTTACATTGTTTCAAACAGGAAATTTACGAGTTCAGAACATAATTAAACATAGTCTATCTTCTTTTAAAGTCTCTAAGGCACAGGTCCGCCCTAGTATCATGATCAACATCCTATGGAAAAGCACCTGAAAACACATGTGAAAATAGGTACGTCAGCATAAAAATGTCTGTGAGATACATAGGTTTTGTGAAAATAGGATTCATGACTTGAGTTTAAGAAAATGTTTAATCATGAACCCCGTACTTTGCTTTGTCTTGTAAATCATTTGAAAACAATAAGGTCAGATGATATGTATAAGTAATGTCAGGTTAAATAAATAACCATGTAAAACTGTGTTTGTATAAGATAAGTTGTTTGTAAATCAATGTCTTGTGAAAAGTATGTTATTTGTATAAAATGTTCTATGTCTCAAACTGAAATGATTCAAATAACGTTACGCCATGTAATACCATACAAACACTTATATATAGGAAGTACCAGCGGCGTATCCACCATGCTTGTATCATATTACACACGCAATCGTTAACTTAATCACTTAATCAAACCAAATCGTTAACTTAATCACTTAATCAAACCAAACCAATTGTCAAATGTATTGAAAAATATGTCAAAGTGTTTATGTCAAGATGTAATTTATGTCAAATGTCTATGTCAAATATCCATGTCAAATGTCTATGTCAAATATCCATGTCAAATGTCTATGTCAAATACCCATGTCAAATGTCTATGTCAAAATGTCATGTCAAATGTCTATGTCAAATATCCATGTCAAATGTCTATGTCAAAATGTCATGTATGGCAAGTGAAATGTCTCAACTAAACCATATGCACGAAAACAAAGTATTGAAGTAAAACTTGGTTTAAATCAAAGCTATGTTTTGTGTAAATGCATGCAACTATTTAATATGAACATTTATGCGGTATTGTGAAAATGCATACATCCAAGCCTGGCGACTGTGGTGATAAACCCTTTAAACAAATTAAAGGTCTATCTGTCTTATGTCAACGAATTCGGTCATTCCTTTCTGTCCCCTTTCCCTGGGATGTCCGGAACGGGAGTTGTCAATTCCTATGGTACCACTACCTACTAACGAACGGCGTAGCTAATGTTAATGAATGTATTGTCCCATGTAAACAAACCAAATGTCATAACAAAATGTGAGCATGTGAAAACAATGCACTAAGTATGAAATCAAATGAACATACATAGCGTGAAATGTCATGTAAAACGATGTACTAAGTAATGCACACAATGGGCACACCTAGCATGAAATGTCATGTAAAACGATGTACTAAGTAATGCACACAATGGGCACACCCAGCATGAAATGTCATGTAAAACAATGTACTAAGTAATGCACACAATGGGCACACCTAGCATGAAATGTCATGTAAAACAATGTACTAAGTAATGCACACAATGGGCACACCCAGCATGAAATGTCATGTAAAACAATGTACTATAGTGTACTAACAAACATAGCCGGTATATGATGTGAAAACAGGAAAGCATGAAAGTAACAAGTAGGCACATGTGTTCCACCCCAAAACAGTTTGGAAAACAGTAAAAGAGGGGTCTATGTACTCACTTGAGATTGCTCAGTTGTCAAAAGATAACCACCAAGTAATGCTATAGATCTCGGAATCAAACGGCACCTAGTATAGGTAACTATGTTAATAACCGGACCTTAATCGGATGATTGGATAGAATGAGGTTTCGTAGACCAAACGAGTGTAGAGACTCGTGTCATTTGGTTTAACAAAGCCTACATACTAAATGAAACCTAACATAATTGTTTACGACCCATTACGACCCGTTTAGGAAGCTTATGCTACTTTAACGTGTCGTGCGCGTGAAACGCGTTCGGACCGCCTAACTAGTCCTATGACAAGTGTTATATGCCTAAACATGTTACATAATCAGTTACGTGACAAAAGTTTAGGTTACATATGCTTAATTACCAATTATACATGAAAAGGGTATTCTGGTAATTTACCTAAGGCATATAAACTACCTATCATACAACTACTTAAACGATGTGACCATAGGGTATAACCTCGGAAGGTTATTCCCTACCTACTATGGTCACCTAATGTATTTGGTCGGATCCTAATGATCGACCAAACTGGGTCGGGTTCGAAGGTATAGGCGATTTATTAGATCGCCTACCCTACGACCCTAGACAACGTGGTAATCAGTAGGCATAGTCCCAAGGGACTATGACCATCGTGATTACAATCACGTTGCGAAGTTCTAACGAACTTCGCATTGACCATTACTGGTCAACGCTGAAAGTCAAACAAAGTTTTACTTTCTGACTCGAAAAGCAGTAAAAATAAGGAAAAGAACGAAAGAATACTTACGAAGGGTCCCCGAATGCTAATCTAGATCAGTATAGTTCAGGTATGAAACAAGGTTTCAACTTAGAACACAACTAATAAGATTCTAGTGCTTTAAAACAGTGAAAGGCATGGGGTATATATAGTATTTGGGTAACCGTTAGGATCGTTTCTTGAATAACGTGATCGAATCTCGTGCGTACACTTGTCGGAAAGGTTATGGAGCCACATATGCTCCTTATCTTAGTGACACATCAACTTAAAACATGCGGTGGGGGATCAAATGGCTGCAACTTGCTGATTAAAACATTGAATCTGGTCTGCAGACTGCTTTACGGACCTCAAAGCTGCCAATGTTGAGGTCCGTAAGGTAACAACTTTGGCAGATTTACAGTTTTGGTCCCTGTCATGCATTCAGCCCATTTTTGACACGTTTAAGGCCCGTTAACCCCATTTCAAAGCTCTAAAATGAAGTTAAAGTATAGGCAACTTAAAACATGCTCAAAAATATCTCAGATGTCGGTTCGTTTAGCCGTACGGTTGCGTTGTTCGGTTAATTACGACGGAATACGCATAAGCGCGAAAAACGATCCAAATGACGAAACGAATGGATTTTTCTTAAGGCGAACACTAAAATATAATGTAGTCATGCTTACATAAATTTTTGGATGTCCAGATGTATTCAGAACGTAAGTTATGCGCGAAAATGCAAACTTGTGCATTTTTTGACACTTTTAGTCCCTGAATATTCCAAAAGTTTATTTTAGCACACCAAACCCCTCAAAGCCTATTTCTAAGCTATGCAAAGGATATTTAAGGTGTGTTTAACTTATGGTCATGTTCCGGAATGTTCGTTACAGTTCAAATTGACATACTTTCGCAGTTTGTCATATTCAGTCCCTGTAAGCGAATTAACTTGTTTTTGCCATACCAAAGCTTTCAAAACTTATTTCTAAGTTATGTAAAGGTTATTTAAGGTATGTTGAGTATATGTTGATGTTCCGGAGTATTTCTCGCATTAAACTGAGTACGTTTACGCACTAGTTTGCGTATAACTCTCCAGAAAGCGATGTAGAGTTTGAAATTACATAAAAGTCAAAACATGAAAAATGTATAACATAACAAAACAAACATTGGGATCAAATAACATTGTTTTATTGATAACAGAACTGTTCATAGTGATTACAAGCACAGTTGTTACAGTCTCCCCTACTTGTGGAAATTTCGTCCCGAAATTTATTTAGAGGAAACTCGTGGAAAAAGATGTGGATATTTCGCCTTCATTTGATCTTCGCGTTCCCAAGTAAACTCAGGTCCACGTTTAGCTTCCCAGCGAACTTTGACCAAAGGAATGCGCTTGCGTTTGAGCCACTTGACTTCACGTTCCATGATTTCCACTGGTTTCTCAACAAATTTCAGTGTTTTGCCAACACGAATTTCGTCAAGCGGTATGGAGAAGTTCTCATCAGCTGTACACTTCTTGAGATTGGACACGTGAAAAGTTGGATGAACATTTCCCAGTTCAGGAGGTAACTCAAGTCTGTAGGCTACCTTTCCGATTCTTTCGACGATCTTGAATGGTCCAACGTATCTAGGTGCAAGTTTTCCTTTCTTTCCAAATCTGATCACACCTTTCCAAGGTGAGACCTTAAGTAATACTCGATCACCGACTTGAAATTCAAAGGCTTTGCGTTTTGGGTCCGCGTAAATCTTCTGACGGTTTCTAGCTGCCAGAAGGTTATCACGAACTTTCTTGACCTTGTCAGTTGTCTCTAAAATGAGGGCAGGTCCAGTAAGTTGAGCCTCACCAATCTCATTCCAGCAGACTGGTGAACGACATTTTCGACCATAGAGAGCTTCGAAAGGAGCCATTTTGATGCTAGTGTGATAACTGTTGTTGTAGGAGAATTCAATCAATTTAAGATGTGAATCCCAGCTACCACCAAAATCGATCACACAAGCTCTAAGCATATCCTCCAGAGTCTGGATTGTTCTCTCAGATTGACCATCCGTTTGCGGATGATAAGCTGTGCTCAGATTAAGTTGGGTCCCCATAGCAGATTGCATGGTTCTCCAAAAGTGAGAAGTGAAACGAGCATCTCTGTCAGAAATGATGTTCAAAGGAACACCATGTCGAGCCACAATTTCATCTACATAGATTTGAGCAAGTCTGTCAGTAGGAAAATCCTCGCGGATTGGCAAGAAATGTGCTGACTTTGTAAGACGATCAATGACTACCCAGATGGCATCATGACCTTTCTTTGTGCGCGGGAGTTTGGTAACGAGATCCATAGTAATGTTTTCCCATTTCCAAACTGGGATCTCTGGTTGCTCCAATAAACCAGAAGGACGCTGATGTTCAGCCTTAACCTTAAGACAAGTAAGGCATTTTGATACGTATAAGGCAATGTCTTTCTTCATACCAGGCCACCAATAGTGATTACGAAGATCCTTATACATCTTATCTAAGCCCGGATGAATAGAATAGCGAGACTTATGGGCTTCATCCATAAGCAAGGCACGAAGATCATCCTGGCTTGGGACCCACAAACGGTCCATGAAGTAATATGATCCATTGTCCTTCAGTTCCAGAGCAGGTGTTATGTGATAGGGAAATTCCTTATCCATTAAACCTTGTGAAACACAAGATTGTTGAGCTTGAGCAATGCGTGCTTGAATATCGGATCGAGCTTGAATAACAGACTGAACACGTACACAATGAAGTTTAGTACGTTCCTTGCGACTCAATGCATCAGCTACGACATTCGCCTTACCAGGATGGTAGCGAATTTCGCAGTCGTAGTCGTTTAAAAGCTCAACCCAACGTCGCTGTCTCATGTTGAGTTCTTTCTGGTTGAAGATATGCTGAAGACTTTTGTGGTCAGTGAAAACCACACATTTTGTACCGTACAAATAGTGTCTCCAGATCTTGAGAGCGAAAACAACCGCACCCAACTCAAGATCATGAGTGGTGTAGTTCTTCTCATGAATCTTCAACTGCCTCGATGCATAAGCTATGACTTTGTTCCTTTGCATAAGAACACAGCCAAGACCCAATTTAGATGCATCACAATACACAACAAAATCATCATCACCCTCAGGCAATGATAGAACAGGCGCATCGCATAGCTTCTGCTTCAAGTGTTGAAAAGCTTCCTCTTGTCTGAATCCCCAGTAAAAGGGCATTTTCTTCTGAGTTAGAGCAGTTAGAGGAACTACAATCTTAGAGAAGTTTTCAATGAAGCGGCGATAATAACCCGCTAGACCAAGAAATGAACGAACTTCAGTAGGAGTAGAAGGTGTATCCCAATCCTTAATCGCACTGATCTTGGAGGGATCTACATGAACACCTCGTTCGTTGATAATGTGTCCCAAAAATTGAACTTCTTTAAGCCAAAATTCGCACTTGGAGAATTTGGCGAAAAGTTGCTCTTTCTTCAGGAGTTCCAGAGTAAGACGAAGATGCTGCTCGTGATCAGCTCGCGTCTTAGAGTAAATCAAGATATCGTCAATAAAAACAATGACGAACTGATCCAAATAAGGTTTGCAGACCCTATTCATTAAGTCCATGAAAACAGCAGGAGCATTAGTCAAACCGAATGGCATGACTGTGAACTCGTAATGTCCATAACGAGTACGGAATGCTGTCTTCGGAATGTCTTCTTCTTGCACCCGAAGTTGATGATACCCGGAACGCAGATCGATCTTCGAAAAATAAGAAGCGCCTTGTAACTGATCAAAGAGGTCGTCTATGCGAGGTAGAGGATATCGATTTTTGATGGTAAGCTTGTTAAGCTCACGATAATCGATACACATCCTAAAGGATCCATCCTTCTTCTTGACAAAAAGAACGGGAGCACCCCACGGTGAAAAGATGGGACGGATAAAACCTTTGTCAGAGAGCTCCTGAAGCTGTTTAGACAACTCTTGCATCTCAGACGGTGCAAGACGATATGGAGCTCTGGCAATGGGATTTGCACCAGGTACGAGATCAATGCGGAACTCGACTTGGCGTGCTGGAGGTAGACCAGGTAAGTCTTCAGGGAACACTTCAGAATAATCCCGAACGACAGGAATATCTGAAATAGACTTATCCTTGCCTTTATCTTCTGTAACATGTGCTAAGAAAGCCACATAGTTCTTCTGCAGATACTTCCGAGCTTTAAAACAAGACATGAGTTTGAGACCACCGGTAGGGTTCTCACCTTGAACTTGCAGGATCTCGCCTGTCGAAAGCGGCACACGAACAATCTTCTTAGAACAAACTATCTCTGCGTGATGCTTGGATAACCAATCCATTCCCACAATAACGTCGAAGCTTCCAAGTTGCATAGGCGCGAGGTCAATAGGAAAAAGATGGTCGTTAAGATTCAACTGGCAGTTGTGAAGAACAGAATCAAGAATAATGGGTTCCCCACTAGCAACTTCTACTGTCAAAGGTTTTCCTAGTTTCGTTCTAGACACGCGAAGCATTTGTTCAAAAGACAAAGACACGAAACTCTTATCGGCACCGGAATCGAAAAGAACAGATGCAGGCTGATTATTAATAAAGAACGTACCGTTCACCACATTATCGTCAGCCTGTGCCTCTTGGGCATTCATGTTAAAAACTCGGCCTCGAGCCGGAGCCTGATTCTGGTTCTGGTTCTGGTTCTGGTTCGGGTTGACTAGTCTTGGGCACCGATTCCTATAGTGGGTTAGATCCCCACAATTGTAACAAGCACCTGGTGGGTATTGTGGTCGTGCAGCTTGACCCTGTTGCGGAGCAGGAGGCTGAGCAACTTGTTGAGCCGGGTTCTGAACCGCGGGATTCTGAGCAGATCGACAAACATTGGCGAGATGGCCTGATTTCCCACAGTTAGTACAGAAACGGCATGGAAGTTGCGGCTGGTGGTGACTGTTGCATCTATTGCACAAAGGTGCATTCCCTGTATAGGGTTTCTTTGCTGGAAACTGTGCGGGTTGGTTGGGAGCTGCCTGATTAGCTTGAGCAGTGATAGCAAAATTTTGGGAAGCCTTACGCTTCCTTGACCTTTTCGAAGAACCGGAGTTCTTTCCATTCAAGTTTTGACCTTTCTTGCTATCTTCCTTGTCAGCCGACTGCTTCTTGCCCTTGTCACCCTTCCGATGTAACTTGTTCTTCCGGATCTGCGACTCAGTCAATGTCGCAGATAACTCGATCGCCTGACGAAGTGTGGCAGGGTTACTACCAGTAAGAATGTCTTGTACCGAGTCAGGTAGACCATCGATGTATCTCTCGATAGCCTTGTCGAGTGGGGTGACCATTGTTGGGCAAAGCAGACTCAATTCTTCAAACCGATCAGTATAAGCCCTGTGCTCACCACTATCTTGCTTCAAAACATCAAACTCTTTCTCCAACGCTCGCTGTTCATGACGAGGACAGAATTCCCTCATCATAAGGGCTCTAAGTTCAGCCCATGTCTGTGCGAGAGCAACTTCTGCACCCCGGTCTCTCATAACCCCGTTCCACCATGTCAAAGCCCTCTTCTGAAATACGCTCGAGGAGAACTCGACCTTGCGATTATCCGGACACTGCACATGGCGAAAAGTATTCTCTATGCTCTCGAACCACTGAAGAAGCCCAGTCGCTCCCTCAGAACCACTAAACTTGAGTGGTTTAGCCTGGTTAAAATCCTTGTATTTGCATGGAACATTGTTGTTGTTGTTGGCCTGGTTCCATTGAGCAAAGAGATTTGGAAACTGAGCAGCCATCTGCTGCGCAATAATTTCTGCCAGCTCGGCAGTAGCTATCTGATTCTCGCGTCGAGGAGGCATTCTAAAAGAGGAAAACATGAAAAGAAACGAGTGAGATGATTGGATGAAAAGAATGAGATGAAACAAAATCAACAAAAGCAAAGATGGTGGTCATTCGTCCGTATCACAAAGCAAACAAACGACACACAGTGACTTATCAAAGTAAATGGATCAAAAATAATGTATAATGAAGACATGCTCGCCTATAAGTGAACACTCATCCCAAGAATTCCCAGGTAAGCACAACTGGTCTCGCGTCTGGTTGAGATGTATACGAAGTGCTTGTCTAGACAGAAAACCCAGAATACAGGCATTCACCCTTCCAGTTTGCACATGTTCACATTATTTAAAACCCAAAACGTTTGACGGGATTTTTGAAAATTAGAAGGCACAAGGCCAAAAACCAAACTCGAAAAGGGTTCAAAACCATATAACAGAGGGTTCAAAACCTTGTAAAAATTTATTCAAAAACAGATGATTGTTTTTCAAAAATCGTTTCGGAAAAATTTTGGTTCCTTGTTTTGTTAATCACCTAAGGATAGGTGATGTACATGTTTTAAGATCTAAACACAAGATAACTTGTGTTAGGTTCCTAGAAAAGTTATAGTCTAGGTCAAAGCATTACTAATAACCTAATTCCCTATAACCATTGGCTCTGATACCAACTCTTCTGTCACACCCCGACCGCGTAAAACAACAAACCGCGGCGGAAACATCGGGGCGTGTCGTGACAGAATTAATTGTTTCATAACCATGGCACACAAAGTGTATTTTATTTATTAAATAAGGGTGTTACATTGTTTCAAACAGGAAATTTACGAGTTCAGAACATAATTAAACATAGTCTATCTTCTTTTAAAGTCTCTAAGGCACAGGTCCGCCCTAGTATCATGATCAACATCCTATGGAAAAGCACCTGAAAACACATGTGAAAATAGGTACGTCAGCATAAAAATGCCTGTGAGATACATAGGTTTTGTGAAAATAGGATTCATGACTTGAGTTTAAGAAAATGTTTAATCATGAACCCCGTACTTTGCTTTGTCTTGTAAATCATTTGAAAACAATAAGGTCAGATGATATGTATAAGTAATGTCAGGTTAAATAAATAACCATGTAAAACTGTGTTTGTATAAGATAAGTTGTTTGTAAATCAATGTCTTGTGAAAAATATGTTATTTGTATAAAATGTTCTATGTCTCAAACTGAAATGATTCAAATAACGTTACGCCATGTAATACCATACAAACACTTATATATAGGAAGTACCAGCGGCGTATCCACCATGCTTGTATCATATTACACACGCAATCGTTAACTTAATCACTTAATCAAACCAAACCAATTGTCAAATGTATTGAAAAATATGTCAAAGTGTTTATGTCAAGATGTAATTTATGTCAAATGTCTATGTCAAATATCCATGTCAAATGTCTATGTCAAATATCCATGTCAAATGTCTATGTCAAATACCCATGTCAAATGTCTATGTCAAAATGTCATGTCAAATGTCTATGTCAAATATCGATGTCAAATGTCTATGTCAAAATGTCATGTATGGCAAGTGAAATGTCTCAACTAAACCATATGCACGAAAACAAAGTATTGAAGTAAAACTTGGTTTAAATCAAAGCTATGTTTTGTGGAAATGCATGCAACTATTTAATATGAACATTTATGCGGTATTGTGAAAATGCATACATCCAAGCCTGGCGACTGTGGTGATAAACCCTTTAAACAAATTAAAGGTCTATCTGTCTTATGTCAACGAATTCGGTCATTCCTTTCTGTCCCCTTTCCCTGGGATGTCCGGAACGGGAGTTGTCAATTCCTATGGTACCACTACCTACTAACGAACGGCGAAGCTAATGTTAATGAATGTATTGTCCCATGTAAACAAACCAAATGTCATAACAAAATGTGAGCATGTGAAAACAATGCACTAAGTATGTAATCAAATGAACATACATAGCGTGAAATGTCATGTAAAACGATGTACTAAGTAATGCACACAATGGGCACACCTAGCATGAAATGTCATGTAAAACGATGTACTAAGTAATGCACACAATGGGCACACCCAGCATGAAATGTCATGTAAAACAATGTACTAAGTAATGCACACAATGGGCACACCTAGCATGAAATGTCATGTAAAACAATGTACTAAGTAATGCACACAATGGGCACACCTAGCATGAAATGTCATGTAAAACAATGTACTAAGTAATGCACACAATGGGCACACCCAGCATGAAATGTCATGTAAAACAATGTACTATAGTGTACTAACAAACATAGCCGGTATATGATGTGAAAACAGGAAAGCATGAAAGTAACAAGTAGGCACATGTGTTCCACCCCAAAACAGTTTGGAAAACAGTAAAAGAGGGGTCTATGTACTCACTTGAGATTGCTCAGTTGTCAAAAGATAACCACCAAGTAATGCTATAGATCTCGGAATCAAACGGCACCTAGTATAGGTAACTATGTTAATAACCGGACCTTAATCGGATGATTGGATAGAATGAGGTTTCGTAGACCAAACGAGTGTAGAGACTCGTGTCATTTGGTTTAACAAAGCCTACATACTAAATGAAACCTAACATAATTGTTTACGACCCATTACGACCCGTTTAGGAAGCTTATGCTACTTTAACGTGTCGTGCGCGTGAAACGCGTTCGGACCGCCTAACTAGTCCTATGACAAGTGTTATATGCCTAAACATGTTACATAATCAGTTACGTGACAAAAGTTTAGGTTACATATGCTTAATTACCAATTATACATGAAAAGGGTATTCTGGTAATTTACCTAAGGCATATAAACTACCTATCATACAACTACTTAAACGATGTGACCATAGGGTATAACCTCGGAAGGTTATTCCCTACCTACTATGGTCACCTAATGTATTTGGTCGGATCCTAATGATCGACCAAACTGGGTCGGGTTCGAAGGTATAGGCGATTTATTATATCGCCTACCCTACGACCCTAGACAACGTGGTAATCAGTAGGCATAGTCCCAAGGGACTATGACCATCGTGATTACAATCACGTTGCGAAGTTCTAACGAACTTCGCATTGACCATTACTGGTCAACGCTGAAAGTCAAACAAAGTTTGACTTTCTGACTCGAAAAGCAGTAAAAATAAGGAAAAGAACGAAAGAATACTTACGAAGGGTCCCCGAATGCTAATCTAGATCAGTATAGTTCAGGTATGAAACAAGGTTTCAACTTAGAACACAACTAATAAGATTCTAGTGCTTTAAAACAATGAAAGGCATGGGGTATATATAGTATTCGGGTAACCGTTAGGATCGTTTCTTGAATAACGTGATCGAATCTCGTGCGTACACTTGTCGGAAAGGTTATGGAGCCACATATGCTCCTTATCTTAGTGACACATCAACTTAAAACATGTGGTGGGGGATCAAATGGCTGCAACTTGCTGATTAAAACATTGAATCTGGTCTGCAGACTGCTTTACGGACCTCAAAGCTGCCAATGTTGAGGTCCGTAAGGTAACAACTTTGGCAGATTTACAGTTTTGGTCCCTGTCATGCATTCAGCCCATTTTTGACACGTTTAAGGCCCGTTAACCCCATTTCAAAGCTCTAAAATGAAGTTAAAGTATAGGCAACTTAAAACATGCTCAAAAATATCTCAGATGTCGGTTCGTTTAGCCGTACGGTTGCGTTGTTCGGTTAATTACGACGGAATACGCATAAGCGCGAAAAACGATCCAAATGACGAAACGAATGGATTTTTCTTAAGGCGAACACTAAAATATAATGTAGTCATGCTTACATAAATTTTTGGATGTCCAGATGTATTCAGAACGTAAGTTATGCGCGAAAATGCAAACTTGTGCATTTTTTGACACTTTTAGTCCCTGAATATTCCAAAAGTTTATTTTAGCACACCAAACCCCTCAAAGCCTATTTCTAAGCTATGCAAAGGATATTTAAGGTGTGTTTAACTTATGGTCATGTTCCGGAATGTTCGTTACAGTTCAAATTGACATACTTTCGCAGTTTGTCATATTCAGTCCCTGTAAGCGAATTAACTTGTTTTTGCCATACCAAAGCTTTCAAAACTTATTTCTAAGTTATGTAAAGGTTATTTAAGGTATGTTGAGTATATGTTGATGTTCCGGAGTATTTCTCGCATTAAACTGAGTACGTTTACGCACTAGTTTGCGTATAACTCTCCAGAAAGCGATGTAGAGTTTGAAATTACATAAAAGTCAAAACATGAAAAATGTATAACATAACAAAACAAACATTGGGATCAAATAACATTGTTTTATTGATAACAGAACTGTTCATAGTGATTACAAGCACAGTTGTTACAGTGGGGGGATGGTGCTTGTTTCAGATATGTTGGCGTGGTGGTGCGCCGTGAGAGATGGTGGTTCAGATCTGCCGGTGTGGTGGTGGTGCGGGATGGTGGTTGGTTGGTAATGGAGGCGGTGGTGGTTGCGGTGGAAGCGTGTGGTGGTTGCGGTGGATGGTGAGTGAGGATGGTGATTTTCTGGGTTTTAGATGTTCTTGATTTTATGGGTTTTGATGATGATGTTTGAAGATGAACGATCTCTGGGTTTTGATGATGTTCTTGAAGATGATGTTCTTGATTTTCTGGGTTTTGATGATGATGTTTGAAGATGAACGAGGTCTGGGTTTTGATGATGTTCTTGAAGATGATGTTCTTGATTTTCTGGGTTCTTGATTTTCTTGAAGATGATGTTCTTGATTTTCTGGATTTTCTGGGTTTTGATGATGATGTTTGATGATGTTCTTGAAGATGATGTTATTAATTATTGAAATGTTATAATAAATTAACATGGACCAAAATGCTCCTGCACTAAAGGACAAAATAATCAGTTTTCAACAGTCAAAATAGAGGGTTTTTGGATTTTGGACTAAAATGGCAACAAAATGCAAACCACAGGGACCCAGATGTAAAAAGTTTGAGATTTGGACTAAAATGGCAAAAGTGCCCAAACCACAGGGACCAAAATGACAGTTTACTCTTTTTTTTTCAAATGTAGATCGATCTGTTAAAAAGAGAGTTATTTTAAGATTAAAAAATATATAGGTTAGAGATTACATTTCATGATCAATCCATAAATATTTGATAAATTGAAGTTGTCCAATAAAAATAGGAGTGGGAAACAAATCAACATTCAAAAACATTATTTTGATAAATAATTTTGTACCAACACTATTATGGTAAATACTTTTCCCACACCGTAATGGAAAAAAAGTCTATAAAGTCTCGCATGATATATAAATTACTATAGCTCCATGTGGGATTCCAAGATAGTGGGAAGAGTCAACATTTTGTTAATATATTCATGTGACCCGAAATTATGAAATTCTAGGTGATCCGCACACATAAGGTCATGGTATTTATTCCGAATGTAATCTTATATTCTGAACATAGGTATTTGGTCCGCTATAGAAGTCTACATGATTGTGTTAATTAGAATTCTTGTTGGTAGTGAGAGATAATGATTTTATCATCTACACTATTTATTTGACAAAAACACACATACCTAGTTATATTGAAATAATAATTTTTTTTTAATGGCTAAACTAAACTTGCATGTTATGAGGATTGAACCCATTACCTCCACCTATATATTCTACACCTTATCTAACTCACCAACACCATTGGGCTATTCCCAATGGATACAAGAGTGCATCTAAAAATACTAAACTCATTTTTACCCAAAGTGTATGGATTACGATAGTATAACGAGATAACATACTGTGCTACTGACTGTATGATTACTTGTTAAGATAACATATTGTGCTACTGACTGTATGATTACTTGTTAAGCTTGATCACACTGGACGCTTTGTTTGGACACTTAGGGTATTGCATAACCCTATACACATGCGTACTTACATTTAATGTACATTAGGTCACGTGTAACGGACGTAACATTTATTTAACACGTTGAAGCACGTTAATACATACCGAGCAATTATTCTTGGGAGGAATACTTTTCAAACTATTATTCCTTGCAGGAATACTTTTTATAAATGTTGTGGTTTAATTTCAAGTTAATAAACTCAACTCTATCACGAAAGTCCCTACTTACTACCGAGCTAGTTGCCTGGGAGGCAACGGGGTATTAGTTGATAGCGCTATTAGGCTTGACCACCTCACACCGTACCTGGGAGGACAAGCGTAAACTAATTACCTTAACCACATGGCCAATGTTGTGATAGGCATTGATGAGGGCAAACAAATAGACGTCACTTCGGTATCGATTTTATTATTGGCATGTCTTTAAACTAAACATTTACCAACTTTGCGTTAAACAAAACTGTGAGCTCGCCAGCTTTATGCTGATACACTTTTTCTGCATGCTTGCAGGTCGTTAGATGCATCGATTTGGAACTTGCAGTCTGGGAAGCCGGTGTCGTCATGGGTCGTGTTATTCGCGAAGTCATTTGATGTTTGTTTATGTTTTCTTTATCAAATGATGTTGAATTGGTTAAACAATGATTTACGCTTCCGCTCAACGATTAATGGTTTGAACTAAATGTTTTTGAAATGCACTTTTCACATTGATTCCGATCTTGTGATTATTGTATTACTGTTAGTTCAATGTGATTAGTGGCTAGATCCTGGTACGTTACACGCCTTGCAGTGGTTTCCGCATGCGAAATTTTGGGGGTGTGACACCTCTAAGGGTCAAACTTTCTATGACTTGTTCGTGGTGAATGTGGTAATCTTAAAAACTATGTTTTTAAAATAACAAAATGTCCAAATTAACTAAAGCATCAACCACTAAGACTTATATGGGTACCAACCTCCGTCACCGCCACGTTTGTATTTCCGTTGCGACGTTTTTGGGGTGTGACAAGACGCTTTAACACGAACATTTATTTCATTACCCATTATGATGCAATAAAATCTCTTTATGGATTTTTTTTGATTTTAAAATGTTTTTGGATTTTTTACTATTTTCAAATGTTTTTTTATTTTTCGGTTTTTCAAATATTTTTGTATTTTTCTCATTTTCTCCCCATAAAACAATGCATATGTACATATATGTCTCTCTTCCCCCCTAAATTTGTGCATCACACTTTATGCACAAATTTACCTAATAACGAAAATGTATGTACAAGGATATAAACGAAAGAAAATGAAAATCTTTTGTTGTTTTTGCTTAACCGTTCCGTCATTAGATTGAAGACTAATCAACATCCAAATTAAATCATGAAATTTAAATTGTACATTTTCTTGTTGAACGTGTCTTACCTCTCTTATCTCCTCCACAGGAAACATATCATCTGTAAAAAAAATTTAAACTTTTTTCCACAGTGAGATATTACCCGTTATATCTCTGGAACAACCGCTATCAACATTCCAGAGATTGTCAACAGCTCCTCCTTGGTTGTCCTTGAAAAATAAGGAGAATAGTAAGACAGTAGTGCCCAGGTCGTCGTGGTCCTGGGTTTCCTAAAGCATCAAAATAATACACTTCTTTTAAGCACTAGTCCCCTTTCGTTTCAAGGATTAGAGATGTTGCCGTTTTGCATTTAGGTTTCCAAATTTGTTTCGGCTTAACAAACGTGTTTGTTGCCTTCGGTTGAGGAACTTTAGCTGTTTCAGGTTTATTTGTTTTAGAAACAGATTTTTGTTCCTGAACAGCCTTGCGTTTGTTTTTAGCAACATTCCAATCCCCATCAGATGGTTTAACCTTAGGATTCACATTCTTATTTGCCTTAGGTGATGATACCTTCATCGGCTTGGAATGATTGTTATCCTTAGGTGTAACCCTCTGATTTCGAGCATAATAGAGTACATAGGGACGATTTGTGCAGTTCCGAGCAATGTGGCCAGGAACCCGCAATTGAAGCATGTTTGTCTCTTCATGTAGAAGACATTCTAATCAGCTAGATTTTCTTTTGCAGGCCCTGAAGGATGAACTGATCCTTTATGTGCTTGATTTCCTTGCACATTTCTTGCAAACGAAGATGAATTTGGATGTCTATATTTGTCATTTGTAGGGGCCTTCTGTGGTGGAGATTTCTTTTGATTCTTCTTGTATTGCTTACACTGCAAGTCTTGTTCAGAAATGTCACCAGTCTTTCCGAAAGCTTTGTTAGCACAGTCAAATGCATATTTCTCACATTTGCCATTTTTGACTGGCTTAACAAAGGCATTTTTAACATCAAGTGCTTTTTGAGGGCTATTGCTGCCCGTTGAGAGCGTGATTATCTTTGATGTTTAGGCTTCTTCTTTCTGCATCCTTTACCTGCTCGTTTCGTCTCTTGTTGCTTGATCTGAACCTTTTCATCACTAAGAGAAGGTTCAGATTGTTCAGCTTGCATACTTATAGCCTTGTTCACGTCAGCCTTCACTTCTTCCTTCATGACATCAGCTTTGACAGAATTGGAGACTTCTGGTTCATCGAATGAAACACAAGAACCTTTTGCTGAATCATTGGAAGAGTCATCAGCACAAGACGATTCTCGTCTGTCTGATGTATAATCACTAGGTTTGCCATACACCATCTATTATTCGTTCTCAAGATCTTCCTTGGTGTCGAGCATCCTCGTGTAATTGTGATTATATGGTAGGGCAACCTGAATGTATCCCAAACCCTTCCCTTTGTTCTTTTTGTATGCCATTTGCACATCGCACACGTCTTGAACGACCTTGTTGGAAGTATCAAACTTCTTCAAATTGATTTCATTTTGTTGATACTTACCAGTCAGAAGTTCTAGCTCAGCTCTCACAGAATCACATTTCTATTACTATGAAATAGCAAAACCGTCTGGTTCAAAGTTCCTCTCAGCTCTCTCTCTCTCTCTCTCTCTATCTCTCTCTCTCTCTCTCTCTTTAGCAATTCTAACAAATGGAGGCTCTGATGTGCAAATTATGGTTTATAAAAACTAACCTATTTTTAACCTAAGCTAGACACGCTAAGTTTTAAATTTATAAACTAAGACTCTCTAAAACCTAGACCACACAATCGGCAAGTGTACCGGTTAATGCAGTATAGCCTAAGTAAGTCCGAGTGTCGAACCCACGAGACTCTACTGACTACGTTTACTAGACTCTGACTAGACTAACTCTAACCTAACTATACTTAACTATTTTGTTGTTTGGATTTTGTGCTTTGTAATTAAATAAACTAATATCCTAAATTAACTAACCAAGATGAACTAAGATAATCAAACGACTGGGAACATGAGTTTGAGATCAATCAGAAGGAGAAACCACCCAGGCAATGAATCCCTTAGAACATGTAATGACTTATGACTTTGACAATTGACGAAAGATCTGATATCTAATCCGACCAACTTCCCGCTAAGGATAATTAAGTCCTATAGTAACTAGTCAGCTCAGAGCGAGACCCCCACTCTCCAGTTCCTAGAAACCGACTATGAAGAACAACCAGAACACGTAATGAAGTGCTAAGATGGACCAACTCGACCTATCGACACCGAATCCCACAACTAATAGAATTAGAAGAGGACCACCCTAATAATCTTTTAGATGTGAAGCTAACTTCAATTTGATACACCGAATATCTAGGAGCAACTAAACGCAAATAAATAGAAGAACCCCGAGCTATCGAGTGTTCAAACTATCAAATAACGCCTAGAACAGACCTAGCAATCCCAAATCATATTTCTAATCATCAAGATTGGATGCACACCTTAACCTAGCTTATCTAATTAATTTGGTCACCTTGGATTATTTCTAAAACCAAAGCCTAGATCGAGAACCCGGAATAAACGACCTATAAGTGACTAAAATATGTCTAGGGTGAATTTCTTCTTTCTAAACACATCAAAAAAAAAAAAAATTCAATAACCAAACAATAATCACAGCCAAGAACTAGCACACATAATCATATTCAGCAACAAATAAAAATTATTTTAAATCAAAACGCGTCATATTCGAAAACGTCAAATATAAAAATCAAAACAAAGGTTCTAAGTTCATCTCAACCTAGGTGGAAAGATAAAACTAGCCAAGAAATATGTTTGAATTAACAAACAATAATATTTAATGACAATAATCATAACCAAACGAGATTAAACGAAAAAGAAACCGAAAAATAAAAACTGACGCGGGTCAAATCTTCGTTCTCTCGATCCCAGTTCGTTCTCGTATCGATTCTTCTCCAACTCTTAAAATCTTCTCAAGATCCCCTCTCTTCGCCTCCAATATTTTTCGTCTGCCGTCTACTTCTTTTGATGTCTGCCCCCCTATCCACTTCTGCCGTCCAATACTCTAGACCTTTTCCAATCATGGGCCAAACTCATTAGTAACATCATGCATCCATTTAATTTTTTTGTTAGAAGCCCAATTTGTTTATATAATTCGTTCATTTTGTATTTACTATTTGCAATTGTAAAATAATTTTTTTTGAAAGGTAAACTTTATTAAGAAAACGGCCAGCCTGACAAAAAACCAGGACCGCACCACGCCCAATTACAACATATAACTATACATTAATAATGACTATATTGACACATTAAATTACAATTACAATTATTACATTGTTTCTTTTATAGTTCTACGGCATATTACAAAAAAGAATGAACCAAATAATTAATGATCAATTAAGTACATTTACATTTTCTTTAATGTATTCATTTTTTTTAACGGTAGATCAACTGGATTTTCAGCTTACACCAAAGGGCCAGCATATGCTTTTAAAACCCCTCACCTCAAGTTCGAATCCCTCCCAGAGGTGTTCTCCCATATTTACATAATTTTACACTTAGTAGAGATCGAACCTTAGACCTCCCCAGGAAGAAACCACTTAGTGGAAAACTCCCTGGCCAACTGAGCTATACCATATTGGCATGTATTCATTATTTACATGTTGATAACTAACTTCAAATTATGTTTACTATCAATTCCAATTAGCAACTGTACACTTGATCTTAAATTTTTTGACGTCTTTAAATTGCCTTTTTTTTAGTTTTGTAAATTCAGCGTTTTGCTTGTTTTAATTTGAAACCGATAAAATCAAATTATGAACCACTTAGAAGTAATAATCAATAAAAAGTTACCAAAAAGTGTAGGGAAATATTTATAAAAACTGTATAATTTAGAGCATATCAAATATCCCCATACTTGGACCTTTTTCGTCTCTGAAAAAGACTTCCATGGAATCAGAACTAGGATAGATGGTCTCAAAAACTTTCGGTTTATTTAATTAAAATGATATCAACACGTTTAACCACGATTACCGGTATTGTTATCCATTTAAACACAACCGCCAACTTATCAAACCGCTTTTCATGCTAGCATTATGTTCAAGTTAACAATCCATCTAAGGGTCTCACTTAAGATCCACAAATCCACCTGATCCCATATCAATCTTATAAGGAAAAGATTAAAAATCTACCACTTTATATAAATAACCCTTGTGTATTTAAAATTAAATTTTGTTGGAATGATGGATGATAATGAGCTTTGGCAATTTTTTTATGTTTAATTCAGAGGGCATTATCACCAAGTCGCTATCCTAGTGGAAAACACTATGAGCCTCACATTTTTTTCTTTAACTTCCACCTAGCGGGTATACCCCACCGAGTCACCATCCCAGTGGTTAATACCATAGGCTTCAGTTATATATTTTTTAAATTAGCTCAAATAGATGAATGATGGAACTTTTTAGGCGCCACCAGAATCCGGATTTATTTTCATAAATAGGATAAGGTGTGCCAATTTAATTCAAAATACTTATAGGCTATTTACTTATAGTGGTACCTTTTATACTATCAACAGTTTCGGCTTTTTTATTTCTCCTAAGATGAGTACCTACAAGACTTCATGATAATAAAGTATATTAAAAGCAATCTAGGGAACCCTCTAAGTCGGTTGGGCCTACCAGTACATCCCACAAAATACGTCTTCTATCTATTTTTTCTTTTATAAATAATATTTTAAAAACCAAAAATCTCAATGTTTCTATCATTTTCCATTTATTTGCAAAAGTTTTTCTGGAACATTTCTCATTTTCTTTTTCTTTTTTTTTTTTGGATTTTTTAAATTTTTAATTTTTTTTGTTTTTTTTTTAATTTTTATGACTCAAAAACTAAGACCTAAATGATAGTTTCTCATCCCCACACTTAAACTCTACATTGCACTCAATATAGGATGGAAACCGACTCAAAATACTAAAATAAATAAGAAATAAAAGACTAAGGGCAAATTGGAATGGACTTAGCTGGTTTTATGACGCGTAAGCTCCAAAACTCTCGTCCAATCTAGCTCGTTCGTATAACATTTCGGTCGCGAACGGCTTTGACTCTGACTGGTATGCTTGGAAAAATTCCTTGAAATTTACTGTACAGCTCCGAAATCAGCGGAATGGAGATTGAGTACGGGTGGTACATATTCAAACCTGCATAAACAAAAACAAGCCAAAACTCTAGCAGTACCGACTCGTCACAAACGAATGACTTAAAAACTATTAAATTAGACTCAATATACAAAAACTACAACTTTATACAAACTCTACAAAACCTCCCCACACTTGAATTTAAGCAGGAGGCTTTTCCTTGACTTGAACCCGGTCTAACCCATTTAATTACACCCGGTCCTCATAAACATTTAAAAATTTTGCAGTGGAATTATAAAAGAATTTTAAATATTTAACCGGGTTGAAACACCAAAATTTGAACTTACCTGGCGGGAGTCGCTGAAACACGATCCCAGGTGTTCTTCTCATTGCCTTCTCCTGTGGTTTTGAACTTTTAATCGCATTCGTTATCAGTACCACAGGCCAGTTGTGGTGTTCTTCCTCATCCACCATCACTTCTTCTTGTTTGATGTCCGTCATTGGGTTTCCTGCAAGTAAAGCTTCTAAGTATGCAAGGTCCCCTTCTGGGTCAAACGTACCTACTTCTTCATCTTCCGGCAAACCCTCTAACTCATTCGCAAATTCTCTCTCCCAAAACAACTCATCTTCACTTTCCTCATCCTCTTCATCTGACAAATCCCATATTGGTTCGGTGGGATAAGACTCATCATCGGAGATATCTAGTTTAATTGGATCACCTGCCATTAAGAGAGTAGAAAGAGCAGAACAAGGTAGAGAGAATAAAAGAGAACTAACTAAAAAATAAAAAAAAATATAGAACTATACAAGTAGCACGGATTTTCAATTAAGTTTAATCAAAGCTAATAAACGCAATCGCCAAGAGTCCCCGGCAACGGCGCCAAAACCTTGATGTGCAAATTATGGTCTATAAAAACTAACCTATTTTTAACCTAAACTAGACACACTAAGTTTTAAATTTATAAACTAAGAATCTCTAAAACCTAGACCACACAACCGGTAAGTGTACCGGTCAATGCAGTATAGCCTAGGTAAGTCCGAGTGTCGAACTCACGAGACTCTACTGACTACGATTACTAGACTCTGACTAGACTAACTCTAACCTAACTATACTTAACTGTTTTGTTGTTTGGATTTTGAGCTTTGTAATTAAATAAACTAATATCCTAAATTAACTAACCAAGACGAACTAAGATAATCAAACGACTGGGAACACGAGTTTGAGATCAATCAGAAGGAGAAACCACCCAGGCAATGAATCCCTTAGAACATGTAATGACTTATGACATTGACAATTGACTAAAGATCTGATATCTAATCCGACCAACATCCCGCTAAGGATAATTAAGTCCTATAGTAACTAGTCAGCTCAGAGCGGGACCCCCACTCTCCAGTTCCTAGAAACCGACTATGAAGAACAATTAGAACACGTAATGAAGTGCTAAGATGGACCAACTCGACCTATCGACACCAAATCGCACAACTACTAGAATAAGAAGAGGACCACCCTAATAATCTTTTAGATGTGAAGCTAACCTCAATTCGATACACTGAATATCTAGGAGCAACTAAACGCGAATAAATAGAAGAACCCCGAGCTATCGAGTGTTCAAACTATCAAACAACGCCTAGAACAGACCTAGCAATCCCAAATCATATTTCTAATCATCAAGATTGGATGCATACCTTAACCTAGTTGATCTAGTTAATTTGGTCACCTTGGATTATTTCTAAAACTAAACTCTAGATCGAGAACCCGGGATAAACGACCTATAAGTGACTAAAATATGTCTAGGGTGAATTTCTTCTTTCTAAACACATAAAAAAAAATCAATAACCAAACAATAATCACAGCCAAGAACTAGCACACATAATCATATTCAGCAACAAATAAAAATTATTTTAAATCAAAACGCGTCATAGTCGAAAACGTCAAATATAAAAATCAAAACAAAGGTTCTAAGTTCATATCAACCTAGGTGGAAAGATAAAACTAGCCAAGAAACATGTTTGAATTAACAAAACAATAATATTTAATGGGAAGAATCATAACCAAACGAGTTTAAACGAAAAAGAAACCGAAAAATAAAAACTGACTCGTGTCAAATCTGCGTTCTCTCGATCCCAAGTCTAGAATCGTTTTCGGACCCGAACGAGTCGATCAGAAGAGTTTTTCTCAATACGAAAGGCGGAAACAGACGTATTGAGTTCAATTCAGCATGATATACACTTTAACTGTCGATTTGATTGATTTAACAACGATTTACAGCGAGACGACACTTCGGCAGCACTTCGTGGCTCAACCGGAATTACAGAACTATCACCCAAACGAAATCAGGTCACAGGTATATATAGGTGGGCTAATTCCGCTTGAACACGCTCAAGCGAAATCACCTTCAAACGAGATTAGCTTCAAGCGGAGTCAACATGTTAATTCCGTTTGAACATGTCATGGTGGTTTCAAACGGAATTACATATTCTAATTTCGTTTGAAGCTGCCACTCACCCTATATTTGACATTTTTCTCGTACAAAGTGCCCTTATCTATCTAAATACAAACAAGACTCGATACAAGACGAAGTCGACAGACGCATGCACCAACAGACTCCCCCTCGAATGTTGACGAGTCTTAAGTGTCGAGTCTTCGCATCTTCAGTCTTTATCAGTCCTCTCAAACTCTTTGAACTATCTGACACTGTAAAGCATCCTCAAATCTCTTCTCTTCTCTTTATCAGCACCAGCAGACTCTCAGGATCAGAACCTGGCTCTTTGTCATTCAGACTCCCCCTCTCAGTAAGCTTGGATCGTAGTCTGGCTTTCACAGGTTCAAGAATCGCAACCTGGCTCACATCCTGTTCTGGATCGAAACCTGGCTTTTATCTGATTATCCCAAGATCTGTCTCTTGCTCTACTGTTTCCTGCACCAATCTCTACCCAAAAATAAATTTCACAAATTTAAAATTTTACAAATTTACACTCTGCTTATCACTTGCAAAATCAATTCTCAAAAATGATTTATCATTTATAATCTCTGAAAAACCACTTGCAGGAATTATTCAATCAATGATTTTACAATGTTAAACTCTGATGAACCATTTGAAGAAATATCATTTTTCTTTTCAAAAATACACTCTCCCAACCCAATTGTCATCATGTCTAGCACACGGAATTTTGAAAATCAGTTTTCCAACATCAGTTGTCGAAAATCTTTTTGTATTTATCAAAATTTATTATAAACACACTAAAATCTTTTTGGATTTTTGAATGAAATGAAATGCAATAAAGAAATATTCACAGACAATATTTTTGTGAGTTTGTGTAAGAGGATCATATCAGTTTATGAGACAAATCACCAACACCGTTAAGCTTCAAACATTTTAAGTTCTAAAAGATTCACGTAGATTGTCAGTATACTGATCCACTTAAATTTTCACACAAAGTTCAATTGCTTCGAGATACGAGATTAATGTCTTAAGCACTTAAACTTATTCGCGTGTCCCACCTCAGAATATAGTCCCATATCCAGATCCCAATATTCAGTCTTACAGGTGAGTATACCTAGATGATATCTGTAAGGGGTTAAAATGCGAAGGCCGTGATTTGCATTTTGCAATGTTTTATCATTTTGGTGGGTCCCCTTTAGAGGATCTTTTCTTCAACAGCACATGATTTGCATTTTGCAATGTTTTATCATTTTTTATGCTGAGGGTAGGCTATGTTTCAAGCAAGCGTAAAGTATTCTCCGGGGACTAGGCCATTGCTTCCGCAAAATCAGAAGTCACGGGATAATACCCCAGATACCACTAAGCATAAAGACCTAGTATCTCAGAAAGAGGGGTCCTTCAAACAAGATTTCGGGGGTTACCCATATATCCGAGAGATGTTCCCCACGATATAAGCAAGTTTGAATTTAGGTTTATATCTCGTCACAATCTACTAAATGTGCAAAAACCTACTGACACATCATCCGTGAGACCATTTATCACATTTGACTTTCCAATTCTTTAGCATGTTGTGATAGTCCACTGATGTACTATCATTTCCTCTTTTTTACAACAAAAACTCATTTTTGAATTTTATCATGTTTTTTACTTTTTCAAAATTTTCAAATGTTTTTGGATTTTCTGAAATGCTTACTCCCCCTAAAATTCAAACACATTTAAAGGAATTTGAAAACAAACTGTACAAATAAAATTTGACAACTGATATCGAATCACTTCAAATCGCCATCCACTTGGCATAAACAATCAGAACTCCCCCTCACAACAAACTATTTTCCCATTGTGATTTCAAAACACTTAAGTTTGTTTTAATCAAATGGTTTTTCCGGAAAATTAGTTTTGTTGATTTCATAAAACCACTTGTAGGTTAGGGGATAAACTCATCACTTTGTTTCTTTCCTCTTTTCAATGAAATGAACCCCATATATTCTTTAACCACTTGTAAGAATGATCCAATCAAGTTCAACCTAATGACCTTGATTAATCATTTTTAAGCCGAAATATCAAATAATCATTAACCAGTAACCACTTAAGTGATATTTCACAAGAAAGATGCCGATTCCTGCTCCACACTTACCAACCTGGGAGCTCCGGCAAGTCCAGATTTTTACTGTTCATAATAGGTTCCATCCCAGTCACAAACCTGGGACGAAACATTCTTACCTGGTTTCTTTGTTTTCTTCTCATAAAACTCCTTCACCCCTTTGACCTTCCCATCAACCATTTTACCAAAAATGTTGTGAACCGTGGGGTTGAAGGCTTTTTCAATATCAAATTCTTTTTTATCAGAATAAAATTGATTTGAAATCTCAATTTTACCAACTTTTTGTTTAAAATTTTCAGCCCTCAATGGTGGAAAATTTACATCATCCATTGGAGGAACTGAATTCTCACTTTTAACCCCAACTTGTGGCTCCTCTGACCTTGTGGAATCAGATTCATTGCCAGAAGATAGCTCCTCTGATTTTGACGAATCAGAATCATTGCTAGAACTATCATCAGACTTCTTAACAACCCATTTCTGGTTGTCAAGGTTTGCTCTTTTCTTGTAAAACCTGTTTGAACATTCACCAATTTCAAAAGTTGAATTTTTGAAAAGTTTAGTTCTCTCAATTGGTGGTTCAAACACAACCTCTTTATCTTTCAGTTTACGAGAAACTCCCTGTTTTGATTGTATTGCCTTGGAACAATTCTTGGCAATATGACCAACAATGTTGCATTGGAAACAGGTTCTCGTTTCTTTCATTTGATCAGCAGTCTTCATCTCTTCTTGCTTCTTCGCAAGGAAATCTTTGTTTGACTGATTTCTGAATAGATTTTCTTTCTTTTCTTCAGATGATGTGCCTGAAACAAATATCATTTTTGATTTAAAATCTCTAACATATTTTTCATTTTTATGATTTTCTGATGGAATAAATCCTAATCCTTTCTTTTTGAAATTACCGTTATGGTTTGGTTTCTTTTGAAAACAAGAACCAGAACTGTAACCCTTTTTCTTGTTTTCTCTTTGTTGAACTCTTGAGGTGTACTTTTTAGGTTTGTCCTAAAGATTTACATCTTTTATTTCAGAAATATTAATTTCTGTAAGTTTGAAAACCTTTTTTATCATTTCTGTTTTGACACCTCTTATTGGAAATTCCTCATCAGAATATAATTTGTCAGAATCATTCAAAGTATATGCAACTTTAAATGTTTTGTCATCCAAATTAGATTTTGATAACAGGAATTCTTTATTGTAAACCCTTTTGTCCTGTTTGACAGTTTGACTCGGAGTGCTGGACTCAGACTTTGACTCTGACATAGACTCCGACTTTGACTCCTCAGTTTCATCGTTATCCAACACCTGATCGACCACTTTCTTTATTAATTCGGACTCATGATCAGTGTCAGACGATGTGAAAGTAACATCAAGATTTTCTGGCAGGTTAACTGAAGACTCCGACTCCCACTGTAAATTTGTTGCCTTTTCGACTCTTTCTGAATTTCGATTTCTCGGAGAATATCCATTTTCAAGCAGGGGTGGACACTTGTTGTAACTGAAACCCTGTTTCTTACCAGAATTATTCACTTTAGTATCCTTCTTCTTTTCTTTCTTCTTTTCAGGAGTCTTTTCTTCAGATACCTTCTGTTCTTCAGTTACTTCATCCTCCTCAAATGCCTTTATGCCTTCAACAGTTGGGTAAATCCTGTCAATGACATAAGAAGTACATGAGTAACTTTTTAACAATCGATTAACTCTTTCTGTTTCAATTCTTTGAGTTTCCAGTTTCTGTTCCAAAATAGCACACTTCTCAATGTAATTGTTCACAACCTTCTGCTTTATCATGAAAGCTCCCTGAAGTGTCTTCATGGCTGTTGCTTGTTCTTCACTTGATTGATTATATTGATTCATAGCTTTGTTAAGAACATCGTATGATTCCTTCAACCTGTTTATGTTGTTAATCAATTCGCTGTTTTTCTTTTTCATAATCTCATAATTTTCACAAATCACCGGAACATTTTTAGCATTAGCTTCTGCATCAACTTTGAAATTTGGAATATCTTTTAACTTCTTCCTTACCACAGGTACTTCTTCATCATCACTGCTGACTGGTGTTTTGACCTTTTTCTTTTTCTTTTTAGCTTTTTCATCTTCACTATCACTTTCTGCCATCATTTTCAAATGAGTTGCCATTCTTCTTGCATAATACTCTTTATCATCATCACTATCTTCTTCAACTCGAGCGACAAAAGCTTTGTGATGTGAAGTTTTGTTTGGATCATAATCATCCCAACTAAAACCTTCCCAGTTAAATCCTTCTGGAAACTTTTCATCATCTTGGTTTATCAGGCATGCTTTATTATCAGCTGAGATATATTTGTCCCAACTAAAACCTTCCGTTGGCTTTTTGTCATCCTGATTCACCATACAAGCTCTCTTTGAAGACTCCTCGATTACTTTCCTACCATGTGCCACTTGTGGTTCTTGTTGTTGTTGAGCAACTTGATGATAAATGGCCTTCCGATAGTAATCATTGTTGTTGAACGGATGTTGAGCTCCACTTGCTTCGTGATTTGTGCACTCCCTCTTGAAGTGCCATTTTTCCCTGCAACGAAAACAAGTGAATTTAGATTTATCAAAACCCAAAGTAGAAACATTAGCATCACGTCAGTCATTTCTTCATGTGATCTGCTTAAATTTCTCAGCTCGTCTCAACACACTTGCCAAACACTACTTTATGTCCATCAATTCTATCTCTTCAGCATCAATCTGATCGTAATCCTCTTTTGTAAGCATTGGATTCCCGATCCGACCTGCAACAAAACTTCCATACGACTCCAATACGGTTCCCAACAAAAACAAGTGACTCTTAGCAACTTCTTCGGAATAATCCTGATCATTCTCCAGATTCAGTACAATATTGCATTGTAGCTTCTTGCCATTCTTTGTTGCTGAAATGTTTGGATCAAATGATGGATATGATGAAAAACTTGTGTTGCTGTTTGATCCTTTGGATGAACTTCCTGATGAACTTTTTGCATTGAAGGCAGTCTCAACCTTCGGTGACATGTTGGTGGTTTTGTCATTCAACCCAGCTTTGTAATAAAGCCCAATGTCTTGTTCACAATCGAAGTCTTTCATTCTTGAAATCTTTCGTTGTTCCATCTCCTGAGCTTCAATCTTTTCAATGAATTTGCTCAGTGTCAGACTGCTAAACCCTTTCTTGTTCCTTAGCATCATGAGATATGTGTCCCAGGTCTCATATGGCAATGCATCGGCCAATTTTTTGATCAACTCTTCATTATCTTTTCGATGCTTAATCTCTTCATGTTGGCTAACAAATTGCAGTATCTTTCAATGATTTGCTTAGTGCTCTCATTTTTCAACCCACGAAACAGATCAAACTCTTTCTTCAAAAGTGACTTTTTGTTTATAACCATCTCTTGACTTCCAACGAACTTCGATCTTAATGCTTTCCATATTGAATAAGAAGTTCCATTGTGTTGCAATAAAACCAAGATATCTTCTTTCACAGCTTGTTGTAGTAGACTTAACATCATTTTTTCATCTTTGTATTTCTTTCTATTTTCAGCACTCAGATCTTTAATAGCAATAATCTCCTCATCATCAGTCATCGGTCTAACATATTTCGTCTCAACACATTCCCAAGCATCCAAATAATTTGCTTGTACCCAGTTTTCAAAGCGTCCTTCCCAACCTTTATACTCCTCAATGTTCATGAGTTTAGGCGGTTTTTGCATCGTCCCCGTTTCATTTTCTAACATTGTGTTCTGTGCAAGAGTAATCGGAGTAACCGGGGTAGCGAATGCGTTGTAAAATTCCTCTTCCATGATTCGGTTTTCAAGAAATTTTCAAACACAGTTTTCAAACGAGATTACACTCTTCAAACGAAATCCCACTTCAAATGAAATCACCATGTTCAAACGGAATCCCTCTCAAACGGAATTACTCAGTTCAAGCGGAATACCAACTTTCAAACGAAATACCTAATTTCGTTTGAACAAACACCTTTTCAAACGGAATAAGGACTTTGAAGCGGAATTAGTGATTCAAACGGAATCACTCAAACGGGATTACACCTTTGAAGCGGAATAGCAAGGTTCAAGCAGAATCAGGATGATATTTCAAGCGGAATACCGGTTTCAAGCGGAATTAAGAACTAATTCCGTTTGAAACGCTGCTGATGTCATCATACTCGCGCTGATTTTGAAACGGAATTACAAGTTTTATCAATTTTAGATCGATTTTAAGTATGAATCTCTCAAGGCTTTGTTAAAACACTAATGCGCACATCTTGTGAAAATTTTTGCCGATTTTAACCGTGAAAAGTTGTTAATTTTGAAAAAGAAGGTGTAGAAATCAGAATTTGCAGCTGAATTGGTATGAACTCTTCCTCCTGAGCTCTGATATCACTTGTAGAATCGTTTTCGGACCCGAACGAGTCGATCAGAAGAGTTTTTCTCAATACGAAAGGCGGAAACAGACGTATTGAGTTCAATTCAACAAGATATACACTTTAACTGTTGATTTGATTGATTTAGCAACGATTTACAGCGAGACGACACTTTGGCAGCACTTCGTGGCTCAACCGGAATTACAGAACTATCACCCAAACGAAATCAGGTCACAGGTATATATAGGCGGGCTAATTCCGCTTGAACACGCTCAAGCGAAATCACCTTCAAACGAGATTAGCTTCAAGCGGAATCAACATGTTAATTCCGTTTGAACATGTCATGGTGGTTTCAAACGGAATTACATATTCTAATTTCGTTTGAAGCTACCACTCACCCTATATTTGACATTTTTCTCGTACAACGTGCCCTTATCTATCTAATACAAACAAGACTTGATACAATACGAAGTCGACAGACGCATGCACCACATTAAGATCTCCACTCTTCACCTCCAAGATTTTTCATCTGCCGTCTACTTCTTTTGATGTCTGCCCCCGTATCCACTTCTGCCGTCCAATATTCTAAACCTTTTCCAATCATGGGCCAAACTCATTAGTAACAAATAACATCATGCATCCATTTAACTTTTTTGTTGAAGCCCAATTTGTTTATATAATTCGTTCATTTGGTATTTACTATTTGCAATTGTAAAATAACTATACATTAATAATGACTAATTTAACATCTCCTCTCTCTCTCATCGCCACCGATAATCGCTAAGTGTGCTCGACGATGTATACTTGAATCTGGATAGTATACGGGGTTTAATCGATCGGATAATCGGGTCCATCTAGATATAACCTTTTATCCTATCGGGGTTCCCGTGTCATCCATTCACCGCTTAAGCTTGTTGTGGTTTCATTAATAGTTATGATGAATGATGAAGGGGGAGAGCCGAACAACGGTGGTCCGTGGTATAATGTGTAGTACCGGAAAAATAATAGAGGCAAAGGAGATGGTATTGAGTGGACGTTTCTTGTGCAAAACATCTCAGACAAAGTGTCTAGGAATGTGCTTTGTTGGGCATTCAAGCCGTTTGGCTTTATATCGGATGTGTACGTGGCTCGGAAAAGAGATTCTAAGGGTAGATGCTTTGGGTTCGTCCGATACGTCGAAGTGGTGAACATGCAGGAGACGTTGGCGTCTATGAATACTGTGAAGATGTTCGACATGAAAGTTTCGGTTTCACTGGCCAAATATGATAAAGACCATAAGAAGTTTAACTATGCACCGGATATGCTGGGTAGGAGTGTTTGGAGGCCGAAGGATTGGCAACAACATAATAAGAACCAAGATGTTGGTAATAGAAATGGAGGACATCCTTCTATGGACAATCAAAGGCCCAAACATGGTCCATCGGATAAACCATTTACTCAGGAGGGGAGGTCTTATGCTGACACGCTAAAAGGAAATTCGGTGGGTAATAGCAATGGGGCAAAAGTGGTCACGGTGGGGGAAAAGGTTCTCTTTATCCCTTACATTGTATTGGGAGGTCGGTTCTGGGTTATGCCAAGAATGTAATGAAGATTTGTGAAATGAGACATGCTATAGAAGATGCAGGTTTGAATGAAGTTGGTTTGTCTTATGTGGGGGGAGTGACCTACATATTAACTTTTAGGGATAAGGCTTCTGCGAATGGTTGCATGGAACTGCATGACGATTTCTTCAAATCGGTTTTTTCTAAGTACTAGTTATGTAATGGTGAAGATGTTCCATATAGTAGATTAGTGAATTTGAACATTAACGGTGTGCCATTTATTATTCGTGATAACATTTTATTTGATAATATACGTGGTATGTTCAGAGATGTTGTACAAAAATCAGCTTTTTTGTGGCAAGAGGAAGACAATTCGTGTGGTTAGGTGATGGTAGTAACCTCAACCCCATCCAAAATCGATGAGGCGGTGGTTATTAAGTGGAACAATAAATCAATTGTTACTTGGGTATCAGAGTCAGCTGGGCTATGGGTGCCAGATATTGATGTACCTTCTCTGCTGGGATCTCAAGATACTGATTCGGAAATATGTTTTGATTCCGATGCGGTGTCAGTCGACATGGAGGATTTAGAGGAGGGCGAGATCAGACAGAATCTGGGTGACGACGATCGGCGGCGAGATGAAGTTTTGAAGAATGGCCGGCCGGAATCTACTCCGGTGGTCAATGAACAATCGTTAGATGACCAAGAGACAGTGGGAGTTCAAGGGTCCTCTCCAATTAATGATGGTGTGAAAACAAAAAGTTTGCATGGGAACTTGTTTGAGGAGACAAAGAGTCGTGATAATAATGACGTACAGGCTGGCAATTTTGGTATTCCAAATAGTATTTCAAATGGTGGGCCTAACAATGCAAATTCGGGGGTAAACGATGCTGGGCCTAATGGTGTATTAGATGATGCTGGCCCAAGTTTGGCCCCTAATCTGGGTAAAAGGAACAGGGAGAAACGCAGCCCACCTTCTATTGGATCAACTCAGGGGCCCACTCAGAGGATGTTTTATCAATCTGCCAGTTCCAATATTGATTCGTTTGACCTGAATACCCCTGTGCAAGAGAAATCTGGTTACTTCGAAGAGTGTAGCAATGCTCCCATTGATAATTCTGGTGCCTCGGTAATCCCGCAAGAAGTTTCGGCGATCCTGGATCTGAACACGGGAGAGGAGGTTGGAGCCGGCCAAGCTGAGAACGACCCACAACCGGCTTTTCAGAAGAGGCCGAGGCAACACTCAAGGTTGGTTCTTTAATCGGGGTAGATCTTAATGGTTTCGTACAAGCGACTGAGCAGCTAGTTGCTGATGAAGGTGTTAAGTATGGTTCTAGATGAATTGTCTGTCTGTAAATTTGAGGGGGGTGCGGAACAATCGCAAATCGGATTGGATTCGTGGTCTAAAAACTAGCTATGGGATTCACTTTGTTGCCATTCAGGAAACAAAGTTACAAGATGCGGAGTCTTTTATGTTTAATTAGTTCTGGGGCAGAGCCGAATATAAGTTAGCTGTGGTGAATTCTCAAGGAAGATCTGGGGGTCTAGTATGTTTATGGTGCCCGTCTATCTTCAGGTGCGTTGATGTAACTCATAATAGATATTTTATAGTGGTTTCGGGTTTTCTTGTGCAAACGGAGTGTAGAATTAATCTCATGAACATATATGCTCCAAATGAGGCGGTGAATAGGCGAGCACTGTGGTCGGAGATTTTGGGTATTAGAAATTCTTTACAAGGATTATGGGTCATGATGGGTGACTTTAATGAGGTCTGGTATGATAGTGAGCGACTGAATTCAGAGTTTATAGAAGCTAATGCTGATGCATTTAATAATTTTATCCTCTCGGCTGGGTTGGTGGAATATAATATGGGTGGGGGAAACTTCACTTATCTTTCAGATAATGATAAAAAGCTAAGCAAATTAGATCGGTTTCTTGTGTGCTTGGGTTTTAGGGAACAATGGCCAAATGCAATGGTGCTTGCACTGGATAGGGTAGCATTGGACCATCCACCTATTGTCATATCTACTGTCCAATCGGATTTTGGCCATATACCTTTTAGATTTTTTAATTCCTGGTTCGAGTACCCTGGCTTTCTTGATTTCGTGTTACAAAAGTGTGGTTCGTTCTCTTTTACGGGTCCAAAAGATCTAGCACTAGCAATTAAACTTTGGTGGTTAAAAAATAATATTAAATCTTGGCTGAAAGTGGAGAAAGAAAATAGGGAAGGTATTTATGGTCGAAAAAAAGGAGGCTGGCAAGTATAGATACTTTGGCGGAAGAAAGATTGCTACTGGAAGAGGAATTGGCTGAGAGGGTAGAGTGTTGGAATTATGTGGCCGAATTTGACAGAATCAAACAGTTAGACTTGAGGCAAAAATCCAGATCCAAGTGGGCTATTGACGGTGATGAAAATTCGGCCTTTTTCCATCATTAATTAATTCGAATATCAGCACGAATAGATTGAATGGGTTAATGATCGATAGTGTTTGGATTACAAATCCTCTCTCTATCAAGGAGTCCCTGTATGAGTTTTTTGTACATCAATTTGCGGAACCAATGTCTGTCAGTCCCGTATTGGTATGTCCGAATCTGGCTACCATCTCGGAGAACCAAGCTAGTATGTTGACTAGTCCTTTCTCAGTGGAGGAAATTAAAGCAGCTGTGTGGGAATGCGATGGGGATCGTGCTCCGGGACCGGATGGATTTAATTTTAAGTTCATTAAAAGATGTTGGGATGGGCTTCGGGAGGATTTAATGAGATTATTCAACAAGTTTTATGAAGCAGGCTCGTTGAATACGTGTTGCACTTCCTCTTTTATTGCTTTGATTCCAAAAGTCAAGGATCCAGTGTGCCTAGCAGATTTCAGACCTATTAGCCTTATTGGAGTAATCAACAAAATCATTTCTAAGGTTCTTGTAAATCGTCTAAAAAGTGTGGTGGGGGGATTGATTTCGGAGCAACAATCGGCGTTCTTGGCTGGAAGGAATATCATGGATGGTCCACTTATTCTCAATGAATTTTTCAGTTGGTTAAAAAGGTCTAAGCGTAGTGGGATGTATTTTAAGGTAGACATCAATAAGGCCTATGACTCGGTGTATTGGGCCTTCCTTGATTCAATCATGTCACAGATGAACTTTCCAATTAGGTGGCGGAAATGGATAATGGCTACTTTGTATTCCGCTAGAGCTTCGGCCTTAGTAAATGGTTCACCGACTCAGGAATTTGAATGTTCCCGTGGGCTTCGTCAGGATGATCCTCTTTCACCTTTCTTGTTTGTTATTGTTATGGAAGCTCTTACTGGTATAATGAAAAAAAGCAGTCTCTGTTGGTTTGTTTAACGGGATTAAAGTTACTAATGACGGGCCTTCTTTGTCTCATTTGATATATGCGGATGATGTGATGTTTCTTGGGGAATGGTCGTTAACGAATGTTAATAATCTACGTCGGATTCTGAGATGTTTACTTAGCCTCTGGGTTAAAAGTTAATTTGGTGAAGTGTAGTATTTTTGGTGTTGGTGTGAATGAGGGGGAAGTTCAAGGTATGGCACATTTGTTGAGGTGTAAACCAGGTACCTTCCCTTTTAAGCATCTAGGCTTGTTGGTTGGTGCTAATATGAACTTGGCTCGAAACTGGAAACCGGTGATTGAAATATTTAAAAGTAGGTTATCAATATGGAAAGCCAAAACCCTTTCATATGGGGGGAGGATCACACTAATTAAGTCGGTGTTAAATGCATTGCCAACGTATTATTTATCTTTGTTTAGAGCTCCTTTAAAAGTCTTTGATGCGTTGGATAAGATTCATAGGGTCTTCTTTTGGGGAGGGTCGGAAGAAAAAGTCATAATGAATTGGGTGGCGTGGGATAAAACAATTGCTCCTGTAGAATATGGGGGACTGGGGTTTGGTTCGCTCAGGGATTCCAACTTAGCTATGCTAGCAAAGTGGTGGTGGAGGTTTAAAACGGAAAAGGATGGTTTGTGGCGAAGGGTTGTCTGGGCAATTCATCATAATTCGAGGGCATGGAACGATATCCCAGTAAAGGTTTCAGTAGCAGGGCCATGGAAGTGTATTTATAGTGTACGACAGCCTCTTTTAGTCGCTAATATAGACCTAACTCATGCTTTTTCAGCAGTTGTGGGCAATGGTAAGAACACGTTTTTCTGGTTAGACAGTTGGATCGACTCGGAACCTCTTTATCTCAAGTTTCCTGATTTGTTCAAAGTTGAAATGTTCAAAGAGTGTTTGGTTGCTGATCGTTGGGTTCTTAGCTTATCCGGTCCTGTCTTTAATTGGACCTGGGCTCGGCCTGACCTCGGCACCATAGTGGCGGACCAACTGCAACAGCTGATGAACATCATCAACTGCAGATCGGCGTCGATGGGCTCGGATGTATGGAGATGGAGATATGAGGCGAGCGGTTGTTTTAGTGTAGCCAATATCAAAAAAATTCTTAGTTTTGTGGGTCGTGTCAGCCCCGGTAGAGTATTTGAACGGAACAACTGGGTCCGAAGAAGGTCAACATAGTGGCTTGGAGGGCAGAGATGGAAAGGCTTCCGACTCGGTGCGCGTTGGCAAGACGGAACGTGCCGGTTCCGAATCAAATGTGTGTGTTATGCGGTGAATACGAGGAGTCTTGTGATCATATTTTTGTTTCGTGTCATTTCGCACAAATGGTTTGGCAAAATCTGGTGGTGTGGTGCAGAATTCCGCCCATCATTGCGTTTGGTATAAATGATTTACTTACACTACATGGGTCAACCTCGGGATTGAGAAGGAGGAAAGCTATTCATGCCGTTGTTCTGGTGGCATTTTGGAGTATATGGAAGATGAGGAATGATGTCGTATTCAGGCAGGTGATCCCAAACTTTACGAGAGCTCTAGACGAGATTAAGTCAATGGCGTTCCTATGGATTAAAAATCGGTCAAAAGTGGGTACATTATCTTGGGAGGATTGGAATCGTTTTAATTTAGTTGCCATGTTATGATGTAATCGTGTATTAGTTTGGTGAAATCATGTAATAGTTTGGTGTAAACGTTGTATATTTGGGGTGTAGCATCTTGCTACTATCAATAAAATTTTTGTCGGCCGTTCAAAAAAAATTTAATAATGACTACATTGATACATTAAATTACAATTACAATTATTACATTGTTTCTTTTAGAGTTCTACGGCATATTACAAAAAAGAATGAACCAAATAATTAATGATCAATTAAGTACATTTACATTCTCTTCAATGTATTCATTATTTACATGTTGATAACTAACTTAGTAATAATCAATAAAAAGTTACCAAAAAGTGTAGGGAAATATTTATAAAAAATGTATAATTTAGAGCATATCAGGCTCATAGAGGCTTCAAGGTGTTAACTCTAGAAATGATTTAAGCTAGCTTAAATACCCTAGGTAAGCCCATTTCCCACATGAGCTTCCCTTGGGCCTGCCTGACCCACATGGCCTTAGGCATGCCCAAATGACCTATTATGTGACAACCCGTAATTTTGACGCTTGTCAATTATGATTAGAGGCACAAATAACGCGTTATTAATTAACAATTCTATAGCGATATGAAAGAACAAAACAAACGTTGGTAACCAAATTGCTAGATAAGCATTTTCAACTTAATTTCTATGCATAATATACACGTAAATATGATTGTAATTAATATTCATATTTTAACGCAGTCTATTTTAATAAAGATTACAGGTTCAAGGAAAACACAAGCGTATACTTATGTATAAATATATACAAACACCTACATTTTTGTTTATCATCAGATCTTGTGTTTTATTTATATAAATGATCACTTATAGTATATATATAGTATATATCAATCATGTCACCCTACTGGTAGGGGTGAATTATTACACTAGATTGTGTTAAGTAATTGATTTACCATGATCATATTTCTTGATTGTAAGGCCTACACTAACAAAAGATATTTTTGTTGACCAATACGTTTAGTATGATGTTGTCATATACACACCATAACCATGACATTATGTTTTAGGCTAATTTTATACACACCCCCCTATTACTTTCTACACCCCCCCTTGTGAGAGGAAAACTGTCGGTCCCACGCAGGCCCCACCTGTAAGTATGTGAGAGGAAGGGGGGTGTAGAAAGTAATAGGGGGGTGTGTATAGTAGCACCCATGTTTTATATGTATTTGTATATACGTATGAAACAAGAAATAAAAGTCATCCTTTATTTACTTTTGAAACCCTACTATATAAACCTTGTTATAAAAAAAAGAAACCCTCATTTCACTTTCAAGTTTCAGCCGACACTCCCTCATCACTTTCTTCTCTCTGCATTTCCTCCTTAGGCCGTGGGGTATGGGGCTTGGGTTTGGGCGTGGGTTGGGGGAAAACGCCCAAGCCACCATCCCAGGTGGGCTTGGGTTTGGGCGTGGCTTTCAAGCCTGGCGTGGGTTGGGGGAGCAAGCTGACATGGCGGGTTGTGAATGGCCCATTCAAACTAGCCGTTGGGCTAGCCGTTGGGGTCTATATTTAATTTTTTTTTTTACTTTATAAATACTTACCACATTTAACATCTTTCTCACACAAAAAAAAATTTGTATGAAATGGCCTTGGGAACTTTGTCCTACCCAATGGCAAGGCGCTCACACTAGTGGATTTCACGGGGTGCCAGCCATCATGCTTGAAGCGGTTGCGTCCCAAGATCCTTGTATATGGCATGCGTTCTTCAGTATGCCAGGTTCACAAATGATATTACCATCATAAACCACTCGCCTCTTTTCAATGATCGGGTAAATGGTATAGGGCCCAAATGAACTTTCTTTGTAAACGGGGTTGAGTACGTGTATGGGTACTACCTAGTTGATGGGATTTACCCAGAGTGGGGGGCTTTTGTAAAATCGTTCACAAAACACGGTACGACAGATCCAAAGAGATTAAAGTTTAACAGGGTCCAGATGGCTGCACGTAAAGACGTCGAGCGAGCATTCGGTGTTTTGAAGAAAAGGTGGCGAATATTGGCAATGCCTTGTCGACTATGGGACAAGGATCACATTGGAAAGGTGATGTACACATGTATCATTCTTCACAACATGATTTTGGAGGATGAAGGTAGAGCGGTCGTAACCTACTATGATGATGATGACCCCCAACCAGGTAACGTAACAGACGAAGATAAATCGGCAAATGAATTTTTAATAAAGTCAAGGGATATACATCACAACATTCGAGCTGATTTGGTGGAACATGTTTCAACGATTCCTGGGTTCGAAACCGACGAAGACGATGAAGAATGATAGGTTTTTATTTTGATAATTATTTTGTATGTTTATTTTAATAATTATGTTGTATGTTTAATAGTTTTTTGTTATAAATAAATATATATATATATAAAGCTGATGTGGCTTGGCCACGCCAGCCAAGCCACGCCCACCATACCCACTTCAAAAGTGGGTTGAAGCCTTGAGTTTTGAATGTCCACGTGTCAACCAATGCCCAACCCAAGCCCCCACCATACCCCAAGGTCTAAGACGTAAATATACACGTAAATATGATTGTAATTAATATTCATATTCATATTTTAACGCAGTCTATTTTAATAAAGATTACAGGTTCAAGGAAAACACACATGTATACTTATGTATAAATATATACAAACACCTACATTTTTGTTTATCAACAGATGTTGTGTTTTATTTATATAAACTAGGATGTATCCCGCCGCGTTGCGGCGAGCGAATGTCCTTAATGAAAATTAAAATCAAGTTGTTTGTTTTTTTGTCGGTTAACTCACTCGAGACAAAAGCGAGGTTAAGAGGTTGACCCTGTTTAACACAAAAGGAAAAAAAGACTTGTTTGTTTACATATCTTGCCAAAAAGAGAGGATAGTACATTGCCAATTGCACCTCCTTGGTCATAACCTCCACTTGGCTCTAAGACTGATGACTCAGATAACAAAAATAAAACCACAAATTTGAAAACACCCACCATTGATTTGTAACAATTACAAGTATATGCAATCAACAAACATTAAAGATCCGGATAATACCATAACATAGTTAATCACTAAAAGATCCAAGCCGTGGCCCACCCTCGAGCCTCTGTGTCCGTGCCCCGTCCTTGCTGAACTGGCACGTGGCTGCGCCCCACAATTAGGTGGCCTTGACAATAGTAAAAAGCAAAGTATTTATTAACTGTGTCATAGATAATTAAAGCAGTATTAGTAAATAAAAAAATAGAAATATTTACATAGTAACTACCTTCAAATAAAGTGTAATATGTCGCACGACGAAGCTACTTTTATGGGTCAGTTTCTTCTTTAATTACACACGAGCTACTTTCAGCTGACGCTTTCCAATTGTATTGTTTGTCGGAATATGAGACATTTTGTCGAAATTCACCTAGTTTTTACAAACAAACAGTTATATATTTTATATATGTTTTATCTGTTTTCTGAGTTAGCAATAGAGGTGATGTAATGCTAAGTAAACGTAAACTCACTATGAGACTATGAGTGCATGTGTGATTTCAAAGATCTGTGAGCGCGAACTTCAAGTGTGATTCGAGGATATCCTTTATCCTGTTTCTTTTCTCCAACAGTTGTTAAAGGATGGTTGCATATATTTGTTACCTTTTCAAATCAATGGCCTAAAGGCTAAAATACACCTTTGACTTTGACCGCCATCTTTTAGCTCCGAGAAGAGATGAGCCAAATGGGGAAGATCTCTTCCACAGGTAACCAAGCAATCTTCTTCTTTTTGACAGATCATCGGTTCAATCCCATTGCTTCCTGAAATCTATATGTAGTAATCGAAAGATAAATAAAGATTGGTATTTTAAATGATCAATCATATGTGGAAATAAAGAAAATGATGAAATGAATTACCTTCGCAACTGCCACCCATTGACCGTCACACCACGCCTGTTGCGTCCTAGTATTCGTAAATGATGCAGCCTTATGCAGCCTTACCAAAAACGGATCTCCTTTCAAAACTTTCGGAACGGTTGCAACTTTGCGAGAATTTTCATCAAAAACCTCTCCCCAACAGCCTTACCAAAAATCGAAACCCTTTGTGGCAATGATGCCCCACCCATAACTCCCATTCGTTCCGATCAAACCTCTCCCCAACACCGAACTTATCAAATACTTATAAAAACTATGAAAAAAATAAAATAAAAATAACACTGGATAAAACAAATGAATCGAAAAATATCTTTAGGTCTACAATTTTACTAAAGCGTAATCAAGGATGGCTTATATTTAGATCTGTGAACAAATTTGAAGTATATCTATAAAATACACCTAAGGTTGAAACAACTAAGAAACAGGTACATCAGAACATCGATACCCTAACCTGGTCGGTGTGAACCACGGCCATCAGCGTCAAAAAGAATACACCCCCATTGCTCCAATCGGAAAGCAGGCACCGGAAGTAGGTTCAGAAGGGTCGATTTGAAGGGTGTTCGTCACTGAACCACCGTCAAATCCACCATCGCCGGTACGCCGTTGCCGGGGCACTGTCGGCTCCGCCGCTCTCCGGCCGAAAACAGTGTGCGAGAGAGAGAAAACGAAGGGGGTGGGGGTGTCATAGGAAGGAGAAGAGTGTTGGGGGTGTGTTCGTGAGAGAGCAGAGAGAAGAGCTTCATGGTGTTTGTGTGAACTTGTAAAAAGGGAAAAGCAAGGTGGCTCAAAACCTAAAAGTGAAAAAGGAACTGGCGCATACATACGATGTTAATTGATATATATAATAATGATCACTTATAGTATATATATAGTATATATCAATCATGTCACCCTACTGGTAGGGGTGAATTATTTCACTAGATTGTGTTAAGTAATTGATTTACCATGGTCATATTTCTTGATTGTAAGACTAGAAGGTATGGGGGCCGGCTGAGGCCCGGCTAGGACCGGCGCCAGTCCCCCACATCGCCCCCTTCCGGCCCATCCGTCTTCCCCAGCAACCCACAGCCGAGCTCGCCGGACCAACTTCTCCTCTCTTCTCTCACATATACCTATACATACATACATATATATACATAAATGGGTTCATCCCCCACCCCCTAGGTCCATCCCCTCCAAGCCACTCCTACGTGGCGCCGACGTGACGGCCCATCCTCACGGGGATGGGCCTTACCATACCCTCTAGTCTAAGGCCTACACTAACAAAAGATATTTTTTTGACCAATACGTTTAGTATGACATCATACAAGTATGGTTGTAATGATGTTGTCATATACACACCATAACCATGACATTATGTTTTATATGTATTTGTATATACGTATGAAACAAGAAATAAAAGTCATCCAACTTTATTTACTTTTGAAACCCTACTATATAAACCTTGTTATAAAAAAAAGAAACCCTCATTTCGCTTTCAAGTTTCAGCCGACACTCCCTCATCACTTTTTCTCTCTGCATTTCCTCCTTAGAGAAACCCTAGCTCACACCCACTCAAGATCACCATCAGTCTCCTCACTTCTTTTGTTTTAGTCGACGGACTCAGGCAACGGCTCCGACCGTTCTCCGGTAACCCACTCATCACACAACACCCTCCCTTCCTACCCCCCCCCCCCTTTCGTTTTCTGTTCGCTCACCGGAGACCGTCACTCCGGCGACTACGTCGACCGGTTATCTCCGGTCTGTTTCGCCCGCACCCCTCGTTCTCTCTCTTTCAAAAATCTGACCGGACTCCGGCCAGTGAAGCCAGCGGAGCTGGTGATGATACTGATGACTTGATAACGGATGATGTTGAAGTTGTGATGATGATGGTGGCGAAGAGGGGTGGCGGCGACGGGTGAGGGTGACGTGAAGGAGGTGTTCCCCGACGAACGGTAAACCCTCATCTCTCTTCCACTTGTCTTTACTTTCTGATGATGACGAACTGATATGCTGGTGATGATGATGTCGCTTTGGCTGATGTTGATGATGATGAAGATCTTGACGGCGGAGACGAGCTCCGACCGTCGGAGCTCGACGAAGACAGCGGCGGTGGTTATTTCTTTTAGTTTTGGTTCAGATCCAAGTAAAAATGTTACAGACTCATGTTTTGGGGTTTTGTAAGTAAGCCTAATTCGTTTTAAATTCATCTCATTTCGCACGAATGAACCTACTTCATCCGTACGAATGACTCAAATGCCTAAAGAAATTGGTGATTGAAAATTTTTTGAGTGTCCATAAAAATTTGATCGTGGTGATGAGACGAGTGTCCAGAAAAAATTTGGTGTTTGAAAATTTTTTCGAGTTTTTAACGTCTGATACAGGCTGTTCGGGGACACCGTCAGGGGCTTTAGAGAATAGATTTGATGATGCGATCACAAAGTAGTGAAGATAATGGGCTAGTCATGGATACCTATGTAGAATGTTTACCAATTGGTATAATGACTATTAATGGGCCTTATAGAAAAATCTGCATTGATGAAAAACTGACTTTTGTGGAGCAAAATGACACATTTTCTGCGTATTTGAGTTTCTCAGAGAATAGAGAGGACTGAATTTGCAATTTGAGGAGGAAATTCAGTGATAAGTTTTAGAGATGTCAGAATTTGCAAAAATGATAGGGAATAAAAATTTCATTAGAATATACTGAAATTCCGGCACTTTTGAAATTTAGACGACATGTAACAGTGTTCGGGTGGTTCCGATTTCAGATTGTCCAGGGATGCATAGGATCTGGTTTCTTTAGTTCATGATAATAGGAAGTTCAGATTCTACAAATCATAGTCAAAAGGATGTCTTAGGGTTTGAGTCCCAGGTCTTCGTCAAGCCGATTAGCAGGATTAGCATTAGGAGATACATCAGTATTGTCGATACTTAAAAGATATCACAGCTTTGTGTTAGTCAAAAGTGTCAGAATGGTTAATTTTTGAGAAGAGGAATTGTTTTTCGGACTAACCGCTGGGGAATGACGATGTTTATTGGTTAACTTGCTGCTAGAACTAATGCAGAAGACTATACATCTATTATCTTGACTGAAGAGGAATAATGTGAATCTGATTATGGAATAATGTTTCTGAGATCTGAATGTGTTACCAGATGATTTGTTATCCGGTGAAGATTTTCTGATTATGGAGATTACCATTAACACTGATCAATTAATCAGGGTTGTGCTTAAATATGATAACGGAAAACGGGATTTTAGATTTTCGTGGTTATTCATAGACTTGAAGTTTACCGGTGTCGTGATTCGAAGTTTCTATCAATTTTTGGTCGGGTTTTTGAAGATTAAGAGATTGAGCTGAAGTGGTAAATCAAAAACTGAACAGGGATGTGATTAACGCTGGAACAGAGATGCTGCATCAATTAGTTTCAAGTTGGTGATTATTCATGGAGATTGCGGTATAGCAAATAAGAGGAGGTTGGAAACCGTGCAAACTAAGACCTGAAGATTCATTTAAGGGGAAATGCAAGTCTGAATCATCAATCAAGGGGGAATTATCTGAAGATATCAAATGATTGACTAAAGTTGCAAATATTCAAACATGGCTCTCTTTTTCAAAGATCCAGCTTCGACAATGACGTATAAGGGGGGAAATTGTTAGCGCATATTTTGTATGTCCGTCACTATTCGAATAGGCCACATAGATCGTGTGTTAAATATTGTATAGTGCGTGTTAGAAACGAACTCATGATACTTTGGAGAGCAAGAGTGGCTCGTACGGATGAGATTCATCCTCACGGATGAAGGTCATCCGCACGAACAAGACTCATTCGCACAGATGAGTCATCCCTATAAATAGTGCTCATGTGTTTAAAGTTGTTAAGTTTTGGAAATCCCAGAGAGGAAATGCTAGAGAAATTCTCTAGCTTGTAAATGATGTATACTCTTTAGGTATGAATGAATCATTCGACTATTCTGCTTCTAATCCATTCTTAATAATATTATACTGAATTAGTTCTTTTCTACCCAAACTTCCGCCTAAACTCGCTGGATCCTGGACTCTCAAATTCCCATACAGAATGACACATATATGCTCCATGAAATAGCCAATACCATCTGATTTGGTTCTGAGTTGTTTCTCTAAGCCCCGCAAAGATTTAGCTTGAAGGTTCTCCTCTTTCAATGCTTGAACTTGAGCATAATGGATTTGGTCCGGAAGGTTGGAATGAATGGTTAGTTGTAAGGCCCGAACTCGCTTGGGTTTGGTTTCTTTTCGGCTGTCAGCTACCACGTTAGCTTTACCTGGATGGTATCCGAATAGCACAGTTGTTAGGACCAGTTTTAGACTCCGAAATGATTGTGAACCGACCGTGCGACGTGCGGAATCCGTGCACGAACGAGACCGAAACACAAAACCGTACTAAATCTGTGATTCCATTGATAGATCTGAAAGATGTACAATACCGTGAATCACTTTGGAGAACTTTCTCTCTCTAGACTTTCTTTCTCTAGAACAAGCTCTTCCAAACCTCTCAAATGCCAAATGAGCCAAAAGTCCTAAAACTAAATCCTAAAGCTCCTATTTATAGGCACAAGGTTATAAGGATTTCTCCTTATTTACAAGATTGCCACCTTGCCCTTTTAACTACATCATGTAACATAAAGTCTAGATATCTTCTATTTCTGCTACGGTTCTGATTGACGGAGGCGATAGACATTACTGCACTAACAGACTCCCCCTTGGATATTGCCGCAGTCAATCTCGTAGCATCTTGTCTTTCTCTCTTTCTTTGAGTCTTCTTGAAACTTTGACAGTATCAGCAACCATAGACTCCCTCTTTCTCGAACAGAATCCCCGTGGATCTGTCTTCGACTTCAGTTGCTCCCCGTCTCGTTAGACTCTTTCTCTTCAGGCTCCCCCTTTCGTCAAGCTTCCGTGCTTTTGGGATCGACACCTGGCTTTCCGGATACAAGCTCCTCCAGGATAGTTACCTGGCTCCTTGAATGCATGCTCCCCCTTGCGTTGAGCGTGTCTTCAGACTCCCCCTTAGACTCGGCTATCGGGATCGTAGTTTGGAACAACATCTGCAATCCTCAAACATTTATGAGTAACAACATTATGAACATCCAGGATTGATGACCTGGCTTTCTCAACATATGCTAGATTATTTTTACATTGAAAGCATTTTCAGTTGTCCAGGAATCGTAACCTGGAACTTTTAAAAACATTTCAACTTCCCCTATTAACAAACTTCAAAAATTTGACAATTGAAGCAACCAAATCGAAAACTATCTCTATATAACAGATTTTAACAGATTAAGCAACCAACTCCCTCACAGATTATCATCCAAGTCCAACTTAATGACCTTGGAGATATCACAAACTATTTTTGATTTTTGAGTTTAAAAACTTCAAGTCTCAACTTAATGAACTTGTTTTATTTTCAGAAACACGTTCATCATACTTAGATTTTGAAACTCAGCTCTCGGTCATCGGTTGTTGAAAACAAAGCGGAATCAAAAATCTTTTTGAAGTTTTCTGAAATATAAATCAGTAAAGAAATATTTACAAACATATTTACAGACAATATTTTTGTTTGAGTTCGTGTCAGAGGATCAAATCAGTTTTTGACAAATCACTGGTACCGTTGAGCTTTAAACACTTTAAGTTCTAAACGATTCACTTAGATTGTCAGTATACTGATCCACTTAAATTTTCACACAAAGTTCAACTGATACGAGATTAGTGTTTTAAGAACTTAAACTTATTCGCGTGTCCCACCTCAGAATATACCCCCGTATCAAAATTCTCTAGATTCAGTCTTACAGGTGAGTATACCAATTTGATATCTGTTCTCTGGGTTCGTGCGAGGCCTTGAGAGCTCAGGTATGAACTTCCGTTCAGTCAAAGAGATGAAGGCTCGACTTAAGGTGTGTTCCCTTTAGAGAATCTTTTCTTCAACTGCAATTGATTCATATATTTCGATATTTTTCAATTTTTATGCAGAGGGTGAGCTTTAAAAGCGCGTAAAGTATTATACGAGGTCTAGGCCATTGCTTCCGCAATATCAGAAGACCAGGTATAATACCCCAGATATCAAACAGTATAAAGACCTAGTATCTCAGAATCAGGCAATCTCTCAAACAAGATTGTGGGGGTTACCCATATATCCGAGAGATGTTCCCCACGAGATAAGTAAGTCTTTGATATTTAGATTTATATCTCGAAAACAATCTACTAAGCGTGTAAAAACCTACTGGCATATCATCAGTGAGACCGTTTATCACATTATAGCATTACATTTCTTTAGCGTACTGTGATTGTCTACTGATGTACTATCATTTCCTCTTTTACACAAAAAAACTTATTTTGAATTTTATCATGTTTTTGTCTTTTTCAAATTTTCTAATGTTTTTGGATTTTCTGAAATATTCTTACTCCCCCTAAAATTCAAAATCATTTAAAGAAAATTTGACAAACCGAAGTAGATAGCTTTGTCTCGCCATCCATTTTCTGCTTCTCATGTACTGAATTGCAGAAAATATAACGTACCCCCATGATTTACAACACATTGATTTTTATAGTTTAAAACCGTTTTTCAATCTTGTGAAATTAATCATGTTTGTTCCGCCGTGAGGGTTTCGGCATATTCAAGCAACATTTTTTTAAATTTAGATTTTTGACAAATTTAAAAACAAACATATTTTTGATTTTTCAAATTTTTGACAAAATAAAACATATTTTTGGTTTTTAAAAATTTTCAATTTTTAGAGTTTTTGAAATATTGTTTATTTATGTACAAAAACTAATAAACTCCCTGTTCAACCAAACCAGGGTTCAGCAGCCTTCTCTTCCTGTGCCAGGCTGCTCATCAATTCTCTTCCTTGACAATCAAACTTCATGAGCACCTGCACATTCACAAAAACTCAATTACTTGAACAATTTAGCCCAGGTCTGTTTGACCTCAGTCATTTTAACACAAAATTCATTTAATGATGGAAAATCTTTGTCATCTCGTACAAAAACTTTTTTATCTTTGACTTCGACTTTTTCTTCATTAACATAAGTCACTTGTTTCTTAACCACCCAGTTCTATCCTTTTGAAGCATTTTGTTTGTAAATCGTGACTCTGTGTTTTGATTTTGAACAACACTTTTTGGTTTCCAAAATTGATTTGGCTTTGTCATATCAACTGATGTTTGCCAACTTTGTGTTGTTCTGAATCTGCAAGTGTGAAAATTTCGGGTTTGTCTTGAATCAAACCTAGTCTAGTTTGATTTCCAGGTTTGATTCGAAGCAAACTTGTTTGTGTTGTACCTCCAAGTTTGTTTGGAATCAAATCTGGTAGTTCTTTGTTTCACACTCTCATATTTCTGTTTTTCATCATTAACAGGCTTTGGGTTTGGACACTTGCGTGCAACATGTCCAATTTGATCACATTTAAAACATGTTTTCTTCTAAACATCCTTAGCCTGATGTTGTTTATTTTTCTGAGCATAGAACTCTTCATTAGACTGTCGTCTAAATTTGAGTTCTTTCTGTTCTTCCGAACTTTTTCCATGAACAAAATTCATTTTTTGCTGAAAATTTGGTTTTTCATTTTGTTTCCAATTTTGATTCCTTTTATAACCCAACCCAGCCTTCATGTTCATCTTTTTGTAACCAGGCTTGTTATAAAAAGTTTTCTTGCTTTTACCAGCAAATTTTGAAATTATCGATTTTTCGATCTCAACCAGCTTAAACACTTTGTCAATTTTATCTGTGATCACATTCTGAATCGGGAACTCGTTATCTGAGAATAATTTGTCCAATCCAATCATGGTGTAAGCCAATCCTTTTGGATCATCATTCACAACTTTCTCAGATTTTGATTGTTTAATATAGCCATCATGAAAATTTCCCTCATTTTCATCCTGTGATACAGACTTACCTTTGGTTGACTCATCTTTCAAAACGCTTTCAACAACCTTACTTACCACCTCTGAATCATTAGCTTCATCAGATTTGGCGTAAGTCACATCGATACTTTCAGGTAATTGGTCAACTATGTTCAAACCTTTTGCCACCTTTTCCTCAACATAAAAAGTATAGTTATTTCTCAATGGTGGTGGTACCTGATGATATTCTGAACCAATACATTTTTTCTTCTTGTCAGTATCTTTGTCATCTGGTGTAATGTTGAAAATGCGTTCGAGAATGTACGAAGAATTATGATAACTTTGAAGTTTTGTAACAATCTTTTCTTTTTCAACCAAAACTTGTTTGAGATTAGAAACTTCATCAACACACTTGTTTAATTCAAGTTGCTTTTCTTTAAACTTTCTCTCATACAATTCTTTGGTTGTTAAAGTTTCAGACAATCTTTCATCAAAACATTTAACTTGTCTTTTCAAAGTATCATAAGCTTCCTGTACTCTCTGATTTGACCACTTCAAATTATCGTACTCTTTTTGAAAATCTTGAAACTTATTTTCTTTTTCTACACAATCAACACATTTTGCTGTACACATTTCTCTCAAAATCTCATTTTCTTTTTCAAAATCATGACATTTCTGTGTCAGCTTTTCAACCTTTTGTTTCAAAATTTCTTCTTTTTCAATCATTTCTTTACATTTTATTTTGAAAACATTTTCAAGTTTATTTGTTTCAATATTGTTGGACCGGTTTGCGACCCTAAACAGTCAGTTGAGAACGTTCATCTTCACATACGAAGGCGGAATCAACGTAAATGAAGTTACACAGCTTTTCCTTTTCAATCCCTTCTCTTTTATTGCTTTCTGATTCAAATTTGACAGAGTTTCTTTACACAAGCAATAACCTAGTTCCGCTCCAAGTTGCATAATGAAGATCACACATGAAGGTATATATAGGCTAGCTGATTTCGCTTATATGGACAGTCCATATAAGCGAAACCTCATGTGACCATAAAAGCGAAACCACCTGTTACCCTTGGAGCGAAACCACCTACAACTATGTACATATAAGCGAAATACTATCCTAACCTATGTACACATAAGCGAAAACCCAACATTAAACCCTAATTTGACTTTTAAGATCCAATCTAACTTATCTTGACCTAAGACTCAATGTAAACGTAGTCAACAGACATTCCGTGCACCAACAGACTCCCCCTTGGATGTTGATGAAGTATTCAGCTCCGAGTCTTCAGTCTTGGTCTTTTCTCCAACTCTCTGTCTTCTCATCATAAACAACTCTATCTTCACAGGTTCAGAATCTTGTCCTAGCTCCATCTTCAAACTTCCCTTTGATTGTTGATCCAGACTCCCCCTTTCACAGACTCCCTCTCTCAATATGCTAGAATCTGAGGTCTTGATCTGGTTCAAGCTTTGACATTTAGCTTCCGTGGGAATAATGAAGTCCAAAACCTGTGTCTCAAACATCAAACATTACAAACTATTTTTTCAACAATAAATCACAAACTCAATCAGTTTTAGAAATCCATTCAAGTATTCAGATCCAAGTTAATGACCCTGATCACTCGATTAATCTACCAAGTTCAATTTAATGACCTCGGTTGATCATTTGACGAATCAAACTGATTTTGAAAACATTTTTCAAACAATTTCTGAAAATAACAAGTATCAAGTTAATGAACTTGTTTTTGACTTTTTAATAAATCAAACTCCATCAAGATAAGCTCTTCTCATTCTTCAGTCCAGAATCTCCTGCATCCGCTTCAATCATCTGAGAATCCAACAATCAACTCTCCACTTTGGTTTGTCAAAAATAAAGCAGAAAAAAAATCTTTTTGGATTTTTATAAAGTGTTCTAAACTAAAAAATGAAATACAGAAAACTTAAATTGCAGAAAGTAAACAAAGTAAACTATTTACAAACTTATTTTTGGCGAGCGTGTCAAGGAATCATATCAGCTTTTCAACAAATCACAAGTACCGTTAAGCTTCAATTACATACCCAGAATTAAACAATTCACCTCGATTATCGATATACTGATCCATCTTAAATTCTCACACACATTTCAATTTACTCAAGATACGATTTAGATGTTTTATGAACTTAGCTCATTCATGTGTCCCACCTCTTGAATATACTCCCGTATCCAGAATCCCAATATTCAGTCTTACAGGTGAGTATACTACAATGATATCTGTACATAAATTAGGTAATGCGAGGGCTGAGGGATCTCAGGTCGATACATCCGTATACGCAGAGAGATATCAGCTTCGACTTTACGGTATGTCCCCTTTAGAGGATCTTTTAGCTACAACAGCAGCGGCTATCAATTTTATTGTTTCATCGGCATGCTGAGGGTTTATGCTATGTTTCAAGCATTTGTGGAAAGTATTATCCAAGGACTAGGTCAGAACTTCCATTCAGCAAAAGTCCCGGAATAATACCCCAGACATCATTGAGTATAAAAAGCTAGTATATCAGAATACGAGACCTTTCAAACGAGATTTCAGGGGTTACCTATATACCCAAGTAGTGTTCCCCACGAATTTCACAAGTTTGAAATTTTAGGTTTATATCCCGAATAAATCTACTAAATGTGTGAAAACCTATCGACACATCATTAGTGAGACTGTTTAACTCATTTAAACTTTACAAATCTTTAGCATACTGTAATTGTCTAGCCGATCTAATATCATTTTCCCTATATACACAAGCTCTTTTTTAGATTTTATCATGTTTTTGTATTTTTTCATTTTTTACTGTTTTTGTATTTTCTGAAAAAATATCTATGTACATCTATCTACTCCCCCCTAAATACCAAAACATGTAAAAAATCGACAAACCATTGCAGATTGTTTCTCGTCTTCATCCGCAACAGTACTCTCATCAACGCCAAGTATGCCATCCGACACTGAAAGAAGCTTCATACCGTTCAGTTTTAACAAATATTGAAACCGATTTTTATCAAAAGCTTTGGTATGTAAATCAGCTTTCTGTTCGTCAGTGTGGATTTTCTCAATTCGTATCAACTTTTTCTCAAAACAATCACGAATAAAGTGATGACGAATTTCTATGTGTTTAGTTTTAGCGTGATGTACTGGATTCTTTGTTATATTTATTACGGCCTCATTATCAACAAAAAGAGGTGTGTTAAGAAACTGCAAACCGTAGTCGCGCATCTGTTGCTGTATCCACAGGATCTGAGAGCAACAACTGCTAGCAGAAACGTACTCCGCTTCACATGTAGATAGCGCCACAGACGTTTGTTTCTTACACTGCCAGGTAACCAATCTAGGACCAAAGAACTGGCATCCTGCAGTTGTTGATTTTCAATTGACTTTGCAGCATCCGAAATCCGAATCGGAATACCCTTCGAGCGTAAAATTGCCTTTCCTAGGATACCACAACCCCAATGAAGGAGTTCCTTTCAGGTAGCGCAATATCCTCTTCACAATGATCATATGCGAAGCTCTCGGGTTAGATTGATATCTTGCTGCGAGGCACGTTGGGTACATGATATCAGGACGTGAAGCAGTTAGGTACATCAAAGAACCTATCATGGATTGATAAAACATTTCATCAGCCCTGTCTCCGGTGAGATCTGGGTGAATCCCATGATTTGTTGCAAGTGGGGTAGCAGCTGGAGTAGAACTTGACATCCCAAATTTCTCTAGAATATCATGAACGTACTTTGTCTGGTGAATGAAAATTCCCTCAGGTAGTTGTTCAACTTGTAGACCCAGAAAGAATTTCATCTCCCCCATTGATGACATTTCAAACTTTTGCTTCATCACTGATTCAAAATCTTTGCACAGACTTTCATTTGTCGACCCAAAGATTATATCGTCCACATAAATCTGAACTATCAGAAGATGACCGTCGACCCCTTTAGTGAAGAGAGTGGCATCCACTTTTCCACGAATGAACTTGTTGGCTAGAAGGTGTTGAGACAAAGTCTCGTACCAAGCTCTCGGGGCCTGGTGTAAACCATACAGCGCTTTGTCCAATAAGTAGACCTTGTTTTTGTGGATTGGGTCGGTGAAGCCCGGCGGCTGCCCGTCATAAACCTCCTCTTTGACCTTCCCATAAAGAAACGCCGATTTTACATCTAGCTGATATACTTTGAAGTTCTTCCAAGACGCAACTGCAAGGAAAATTATGATAACCTCTAGTCGTGCTACAGGAGCATAGACTTCTTAAAATCAATCCCCTCCTGTTGACTAAAGCCCTGAACAACGAGTCGAGCTTTGTTCCTTACAACAACTCCTCTGTCGTCTCTCTTACACTTAAATACCCATTTCGTATTGATTTTCCTATGACCATCCGGCAAATCAACTAACTTCCACACTCCCAATTTCTCGAATTGGCTAAGTTCCTCCTGCATTGCATTGACCCAAGACTCTTCTGTAAGTGCCTCTTTGTAAGTTCTTGGTTCAACCTGCGAGATCAAACAACTCAATGAGAATTCAGTTTGCAAAGGAGCAACTGTTGTATAAAAACATGTAAGCCCTTTATCAATCTGTCTTCGAGTGCGAACGCCTGTCTGCAATTCTCCTATGATCAACTCCTCTAGATGATATGAGAAAGTTCGCGGCATCACTTCGCTTGGAACATCTACATTGCCCTCCAGATTAGTAACATTCTGATCTGCATCTTGTTCACCAACTTGGTTTGTTTGACTTGAAATCTGAATTTACTCACCCTCAGAATCTGAATCACCATGATCAAAGACTGGCATGTTTTCAGCTTCTTGATTATCATCCTGAACCGACTGATTATCCTGAGCAACTTCATTCTGTTGGACATCATCACGTTCACCAGCATTACTCGGACCTGCTTCATCGTCATCTGAAGTTTCCCATGGTCGCCTCGAATACTCAGCTGGGAACCTTTGCTGTAACTCGTATTCGCGCAAAATATCCAACTCATCAAAGAAATCTTCATCATCCTCTGATTCTTCTCTCATGTCAAACGAATCCCACAGTTTGTCATAATGATAACGCCATGAATCTCCAGGATTCTGCGGCGGCATAGTATAACCTTGACATTCAACATTTCCAGCTTCAATAATCCGCTTCTCACTTGGAACGAAGACACGTCACATCGGATTTGCATAACCAACAAATATTCCCTCAATGCACTTCGGACCAAACTTTCCATAAGGCTCTATAACAGTACAGGGTGACCCGAACGGTTCTAGATACTTCAAATTCGGTTTGCGGTTATTGATTAGCTCAAAGCATGTTTTGTTGAACTTCTTGACAGTGAGAACCCTGTTGAGCGTATAGCATGCGGCGGAAACAGCTTCAGCCCAAAAATTTATCGGTAACTTTGAATCTGCAAGCATAGTTCTAGCCGTCTCGATTAGTGTCCGATTTTTGCGTTCTACGACTCCATTCTGCTGCGGAGTGTACGGAGCACTAAATTCATGCAATATACCTCTTTCATCACAAAATTCTTCCATCTTGCTGTTCTTGAATTCAGTACCATTATCACTTCGAATTCTTTTGATACGCCGTTGGTACAGATTCTCAATTTTCTTGAACAACGCCATCAAACTGTTAAACGTTTCATCTTTCGTTTTCAAGAAAGAAACCCACGAAAATCTGGAATAATCATCAGTAACGACCAAACAGTAGTAATCTCCTGTAATACTTTTGACATTCACAGGACCAAATAAATCCATGTGAAGTCTTTCCAGAGGTCTCAACTGAATTGACTTGCTTTGTAGGGTGTGACTTTTTCTTCTGCTTGCCTTTAACACAGCTAATACACTCCCCTTCCAGATGAAAACCTTTGACATGAACTCCAAGAACCAAATCATTATGCACCAAGTGATTCATCTTCCTTAGGTGAATATGCCCCATCTTGCGGTGCCACAATCTCGATTCTTTCTCTGTTGCTCTAGACACAAAACAATGTGCTTGACCAGTAGTTGTAGTTGCTACACTCATATCTAACACATATAAATCATTAACTCTAGGTGCCCGCATGATAATCCATTCTTCAGGGATAACAAATCCTGGTTTCAAGATCAAACATTCTTTATCAGTGAAGTGAGTAGTATACATATTGTCACAAATCTGCGAGATACTTAGCAGATTATTCTCCAGCTCAGTAATGTAGCTAACTCTTTCAAACGTCACAATCCCATTGGATAACGTTCCTTCACCTATAATCCTACCACCTTCGTGACCAGCAAATCCCACATAACCACCATTGATATTTCTCACATCATACAGCAACGCAGTCTTCCCTGTCATATGTCTAGAAGCTCCACTATCCATGATCCATCTGGATACAAGTTTTGGAAGATCCTGCACATAACAAACTTTGACTTAACCAACTTCAATAAAGATGCCGATTCATGCTTCGTGATCAAGGAAGCTCCGGCAATTCAAACTGTTTAGTCGAACATGGAGTCCACCCAGGCCTCATCAGCCTTAGGTGTAACCTTGACTCTCGCAATTTGAATTTTGAAGTTTTCAGCCTTCAAAGGTGGAAAATTTGCATCATAATCAATTTGAATTGAATCCTTAGAAGGTGAAATCTTTTTCTCACTTTTTGGTTTCCAAACTTGTTGAGATAATGCAACTCGCTTGTAAAATTTGTTATTTTTAGTTACCACTTTCTTTACGAGTTCATTTTTCACTTTGGTGTTGTCATTTTTCACACTCTTTTTCTCAACAACCATTGGTTCTTTACCCTTTTCGTCAACTTTCTTCTTTTGAATCTTCACAGTTTCAGTCTTAGACTTCACATTGGTACACTTTCGAGCAATGTGACCAACTTGATTACATCTGAAACATGTTCGAGTGTCAACAACTCGACTTGTGCCTTCAGACTGGGACTGTGAAGCTCTTTTCTCAAAGAACTCTTCATTCGATTTTGAAAAAATCCCTTTCTCTTCATTAGCAAGTGAACTCGAACTGTTCACAAACTTTTTCTTTTCAGCAAACCTCTTGTTTGGAACATTTCTTTTCTGATAATTCCTACCACCCTGATAACCACCCGACCAGTTATTTCGATTGTTATTATAAAAACGTGATGGATTAACAGATTTCTTGTAGTATGTTTTATCTTTCTCAAAACTCATTTTTATCTTTGTTTGACTCAGATTGTTCACTTCTGACAACTCAACTTCGACCAACTTGAAAACATTTGTCAATTTGTTCATATTAACATTCTCAATCGGAAACTCAGAATCCGAAAACAACTTATCTGAACCCAACATCTTGTACATGACAAGATTTGATTCTTCATTTAAGTTGTTCTTGGACTTTTGTTTCGGAATGTAGTTGTCCAAGAAACACCCATCTTCCTCAGTAGTGTCACTATCCGTTTTTAGCACATTTTCAACAACACCTTTTACAATATCATTTTGGACACTATCGTCATTGGAAGATGTGAACGTGACATCAATTGAATCTGGAAGATGCATTTCACTTTCTTCTTCAATTTCAACCAACCCTGATTGCTTTTTCGTGTAATTATCAAGAACAGGTGGTGGAACTTGATGAAAACCCACCCCAGTTCCATCAGAGTACACATCTTCGCCTGCTTTGTCTTTCCCGATGGGTTTGGGAATAATGTGTTGCAACACAAAGCTTGCGGAGTTGTAACTCTTAAGCTTCAACTGGATTCGCTCATTTTCAATTTCAGCTTCTTGAACTTTAAGTTTCAGTTTAGCGATTTCATCCAGTTGTTGGTTGATTGATTCTTCTTTTACTCTAAGCACTGCTTTTAGTTGAACATTTTCTTTATAAGTTTTACCATTTCGATCATCATTATCTTTCATTGTGCTTTTGAGTTTTTCAAATTTCTCAGAAATCTGACGGTTTTCAAGAATTAACTTTTCATTTTCCTTTTTAACTCTTTCATGATCAATTTTATCATTTTCAATTTGGTTAGTTAATTCTTTTATCCATTCAGTTGAAGCTTTAACTCTTTTGTCACGATCAAGAATTTGATTCTCAACGCTTCTGACTTTTGCTGTCAGATCATCAACTTTCTTCCCGTTGAGATACGTGACTGTGTTACAAAATTTGCACTCTTTGTTGCAATTTTTGCAATCAGCATTTCCATCAATTTTCTTACCTGACGCATTTGTTGACAAGTTTGAACTGACCTGGCTTTTTGACTTAGACACGGAGTTAGAGTCTACCTCAAGTGCCTTAACAGCCAGCACTTTGTCAGCCATTTTTTCAAGGTTTTCAGCAGTTAACTCATGCGTTGTGTCAATAACCCCAGTGTCAACTTTCTTTGACTTCTCTATATCTTCTTTCTCCTTATTCTCTTTCTCTTCTTTCTCCTTCCTCTCTTTCTCTTCTTTCTCTTTCTCGTCTCCAGTTCCCCACCATTTATTCTGCCAATACTCATCCTCATCTTTGAACTCCTTTATTATGGCTTCCAGATCAAGAGTTTTGTCATCAACTGCAATATTTCCATATGGGTCAAGATAACACTCCCTATCCGGATCCCATCTTCTCGCTCTCCTCGCTTCCAGATAGATACCAGAAATTCTAATGATTCTGTTTTCAGCCAACATTTTTCTGTATCTATACTTCTGCTCTTCAGTTCAGTTATCTTTCCAAGGAATAGGTTCGTCGTTTTTCGCCATGAATGCGTAACCAACCGCATCTTCTTCTGGTAGAACCTCTTTACTCCAATCATACCCTTCATCATCATAAATCACCGCAAGAGCTCTAGATTTTTCTTTGTTGTCTTCAATCTGCTTCAATATAGGCGGCTCAGATTTATTCTGATGATAAATTGCCTTCTTGTAGTAATCATCTCTGAAAGGGTTCTCCGACTCATCAGCATAAGCGTTTCTGCATTCACGCTTGAAGTGACCTTTCTGCTTACACTTGAAGCAAGTCACCTTGGACTTATCGAACCCCAATTTGGTAGATGGACCACCAATTGTCTTCCTGCCAGTAATTTCCATGAAACGCTGTGCTCGACGAACAGCACTGGCCATAGCCCAACGAATATCGATCAGCTCCATTTCTTCAGGATCTATCTGATCATAATCTTCTTTCGTTAAGTTGGTGTTGCCTATCTTCCCAGCTACTAACCCTTCATACGATTCCAACACTGATGCTAGGAAGATCATCTGCTGTTTGGCCGACTCCTCATCAAAATTCTGAGCATTCTTCAAGTCTATTGCAATGTTGCATTGAAAACGATTCTTTGCATCAGAATGACTTGCAGATGATGAAGATCCACTGTGATAACCACTGTGATTTCCACTGCTTTGACCACTTTGACTTTCTTTGCTTGCTGTGGACACATTTTCAGCAAAAAATGCAGTCTTGGGAGAAGTTGCTTTTGGCATCATACTCTTCGGATAATACAAATCCAAATTTTGTTGATAAGATGAGTGATTGACTTTGAATGTCTTCTTCAGTTCCAACTCGTGACTCTCGAGTTTCTCAATCAGCAAATCTAGGGTTAACACTTCTGGTGCCTTGATAGTATTTTTCAGCATCAGCGCATAATATCTCCAATCCATCTCATCAGGCAACGTATCGAACAATTTGTCGATAAGCTCATCATCAGGATACTTAATACCATGTCTAGCTAGTTCCAACTTCAAGTGTCCAAACCTCTCAATCATTTTTGACACTGATTCGTTCTTTAAACACCCAAACATATCAAACTCTTTCCTAAGTAGTTTCTTTTTGTTTTTCTTGATTTCTTCACTACCTATACATTTCTTTTCTAGCTTTTCCCAAAGATCTTTTGCATTTGAATAATCGATCAAAGAGATTATGTCATCCCGGACGGACTGAAACAACAAAGCTACACACTTTTGTTCAGCTACAAACGAATCAATCTCCTCAGCTGATCTTAAAGTTTCACCATTTTGTTTCCATTTTCATAACCGTTTTTCAAACTCTTCCAGCTGGGAAATGCGAATGCCATTAACCAATCTTCAAACTTTCTTGACCACCGACTGTATTCCTCGATAGCCATTAGCTTTGGAGGTTTATTGAAGGTTCCAAAGGCACTTTCAGATTCCCAAGCTTCTTTTTTTCTCTCTTTTGGTAGATTCTCATTGTTGTTGCTTGTAGATGAATCGTCTCCCGAGTTTCCAGCAAATGCATACATGTCGCTGAACGGGTTCAAGAATATGTCATCCATCTTGAGTGTACCTGCAAAATCAGCAAACACTTAGACAAATTTTCGAATTTTTTTTTAAATGTGACAAAAGAGCGAAATCAGCTTGAAAGTGACAAATAAGCGAAATCTGTATGTCACTATAAGCAAAACTAGCAAGTGTCCGAATAAGCTAAACTATCAGTGTCCGAATAAGTGGAACTATCAGTGTCCGAATAAGTGGAACTATCAATGTACGAATAAGCGGAACCACAATGTACAAATAAGCGGAACCACAATGTACGAATAAGCGAAACCACAATGTACGAATAAGTGGAACCTTATGGTTCGTATGAGCGAAACTATACATCCGTATGAGCGAAACTATCAGGTTCGTAAAAGCGAAACTAGGTAATTTTGAGCGAAACTTGTGATGTCCGAATAAGCGAAACCTGGTTTTTACCCAATTTTTACCATTTTTAAGCCGTGTTTTAACCTGAATCTTTCTAGGGTTTGTTAATTGTCTGTTTCACACGTTATACTCAAAAATCAGACCATTTGAACCGTAGGAACCAGTTCAAATCGAAAAAGTATGAGAGAAAGTGAGTAGAAATGAGAGAATTTGATCGAATCAGCTGTAGTAGTATGAACTCCTCGTCCTAAAGCTCTGATACCACTTGTTGGACCGGTTTGCGACCCTAAACAGTCAGTTGAGAACGTTCATCTTCACATACGAAGGCGGAATCAACGTAAATGAAGTTACACAGCTTTTCCTTTTCAATTCCTTCTCTTTTATTGCTTTCTGATTCAAATTTGACAGAGTTTCTTTACACAAGCAATGACCTAGTTCCGCTCCAAGTTGCATAATGAAGATCACACATGACGGTATATATAGGCTAGCTGATTTCGCTTATATGGACAGTCCATATAAGCGAAACCTCATGTGACCATAAAAGCGAAACCACCTGTTACCTTTGGAGCGAAACCACCTACAACTATGTACATATAAGCGAAATACTATCCTAACCTATGTACACATAAGTGAAAACCCAACATTAAACCCTAATTTGACTTTTAAGATCCAATCTAACTTATCTTGACCTAAGACTCAATGTAAACGTAGTCAACAGACATTCCGTGCACCAACAAATATCTTTTGTTTTTATCAATTCATCTTTTTCAGTACCGGTTTTGCACATTTCTATGCAACTCTTGCACTTGTTTTCATTTTTATCTACGATTTCAACATTTGATAAATCAGAAGATTCATTTACCTCAGTTTCTTTCAGCACCGGTGATTCTTCTGTTTCAACTTTCTGGACTCCTTCTTTCTTCTCTTCTTCTTCCATCTTCCGTTCTTCTTCAACATCATTCTTTACCATAATCTTCACCTCTTCTACCAGCCTTTTCAACTCTTCTTCTTTCCTCTTCTTCATTTCTACCACCTTTGGCAGACTCGCTTCAAAAATTTCTTTTATTTTGTTCAACAGATCAGCCTCATAACCTTTTTTCAGACAACCTTCTTGTATTATAAGTGTCCTGATCTGGAAAAAGATTTGTTACTGCATCAAAATCCACCTTTGATGGATCAACCACTGGATTGCCCTGTGGATCCATGTAACATTCCAATTCATCATTCCATCTATTGGCTCTCCGAGCTTCTTTGAATGATTCATTCAACTTTCTAATCTCATATCTCGCACTATCTCTTCTCCACCAATTTTCATAATCCGCATCAGCTACAAATGCGCATCCAACATAATCTTCTTCATGAAGAATTTGACTCCAGTCATAACCTTCGTCGTCTTGAATAACTACCATCGCCCTAGATCTTTCCTTTGACGATCCTTCATCGATCTGTTTCTGACTCACATTTGATGATCCACTGTTGCGATGATAAATCGCTTTCTTATAATAATCATCTCTGAATGGATTCGTGGGTTCGTCACTTTCCCTGTTGTACACTCTCTCTTGAAGTGTCCTTTCTGTTTGCATTTGAAACAGGTAAGTTTTGCCTTATCAAACCCCAATTTCGAATCAGCAGATCCCAAAGACGATCTTCCAGTGATCTCCATGAAGCGTTGTGCTCTCCTCATTGTGCTAGCCATGCACCATTTGATATCCATTAGCTCCATCTCCTCTGGATCGATCTGATCATAATCTTCCTTTGTCATTTTCGGGTTTCCAACTTTTCCCGCAATCAGACTTTCATACGATTCCAGGACAGATGCTAAGAACACCATTTGTTGCTTGGCAGCTTCTGCATTCAGACTTTGAGAGTTTTTCAAATTTATAGCGATATTGCAATTAACTATGTTTGGATTCGATGAATTTGAACCAATTGAATGATAACCCAAATCTCTTGAAGAACTTTGCTGAGATGAATCCCTTGAGCTTCCAGCACTAAATCCCATTTTTGACTTTTGATCAAACATGTTTCCTCTGTAGTATAAATTGACATTTTGTTTATACAGCAGGCTTCCTATTTTGTTTTGTTTCCTGATTTCTAGATCATGCCCCTCAAGTTTCTCAATCAGCCAGTCTAGAGTCACCTTGCTCATATCATTGCTGTTTTTGAGAATCATGACATAGTATAACCAGTCGTCTTCATTTGGAACAACTTCTATCAACTTATCAATGATCTCTTCATTATTTTTTGACACACCAACTCTCTCCATTTCAAGTTTAAGATGACAGAATCTTTCAATCATATGTAGAACAGTTTCACCTTTCATACAAGCAAACAAATCAAATTCTTTTTTCAATAACGAACGCTTGTTTTTAATAATTAGCTCACCACCAGTACATTTTCTTTCTAAAGCTTCCCACAAACCCTTTGATGTTTTCTCATGTTCAAGTAGTGAAATAATGTCTTCTCTTACTGACTGATGTAACAATGTAATCATTCTATGTTCAACTACAACATTTTTTAAATCTTTTTCTGTGAACTCTTCATTAGTTAATAACGCTCCTTCTTCTTTTGTTGGTTCTTTAAATCCTTTTTTTAATTTTAACCAACTTTCAGGTGCAAAAGCTTTTACCCAACCCTCAAACCGATTTTTCCACCAGTTATAATCTTCAACATTCATTAATTTCGGTGGTTTCTGTTGGTTTCCATACATATTGTCATATTTCAAATTATCTAAAATCTCTTTTGAATAATCTCTTGTTTCAGATCTTCTTTCGGATGATTCTGAAGTAAAAGCATTGTAAAACGTGTTGTAAAATTCTTCACCACCGCTTGACATCTTCAAATTGTGTCTTGATATTTGCACCTTGTATGTCTTGAATCACCTATGATCAGACAAACAAATGATCAGATTAAAAAATTATCAAACAACTTGAATCGGACAGATACACGAACTAGTGAATATTCTGTGCAAACTAAGTTTGATGCGAACTGAGCTCACTTCGTGTAAACTTGTAATGTTATCAGTCTATGCGAACTGAACTAATTCCAAACAATCTGACAAGCTTTCAAACCGTGCGAACTGACAAGATTCAAACAAACTGGTAAGTTCCAAACGAACTGGCTCATTTTGAAACGAATTGAATCCACTACGTACGAACTGATTCACCTCCTAACACCTTGACCTCACTTCGTACGAAATGAATGAACTTTCCATGCGACCTGGTTCAATTTTCATGCGAACTGGAACGATTTCTTGCGAAGTGATGAACTTTCAAGCGACCTGGGGTCAATTCTTGTGAACTGAATGACACTACAAGCAAACTGAAGGTCAAGTCGTGCGACCTGGTTAACCTTTCAAATGAATTGAACTCATTTCATGTGAGCTGGTTGTTAATTCACACGAACTGGACAACTTGGTGCGAAGTGGAAGACCAATTCGTGCGAACTAGTACAATATTCACACGATTTGACTGAAACTCACACGAACTGGGGTTTTTCACGCGAATTCGAACCAAAAAACTTAGATTTCTCCCAAACGGCTTTGAATTAAGATTTGAAACTTTGTAGGGTTATAGATCAGGTATTTTCTCACAACATATAAAAAAATCAGCTAATTTGGATAGTAAAAACCAGTTTAATTTTGTAAAATTCAGTGCAAAACGTGAAAAAAATGAAAAGGATGAAGAAATAGATCAAATCTGATGCAATTTGGATCTGAATTCGATGAAATCCTGTGCGATTCAGTGCGTTTGATCCTTGCAATCGAGCTCCTGCTCTGATACCACTTGTTAGGACCGGTTTTAGACTCCGAAACCATTGCGAACCGACCGTGCGACGTGCGGAATCCGTGCACGACCGAGACCGAAACACAAAACCGTACTAAATCTGTGATTCCATTGATAGATCTGAAAGATGTACAATACCGTGAATCACTTTGGAGAACTTTCTCTCTCTAGACTTTCTCTCTCTAGAACAAGCTCTTCCAAGCCTCTCAAATGCCAAATGAGCCAAAAGTCCTAAAACTAAAGCCTAAAGCTCCTATTTATAGGCACAAGGTTATAGGATTTCTCCTTATTTACAAGATTGCCACCTTGCCCTTTTGACTACATCATGTAACATAAAGTCTAGATCTCTTCTATTTCTGCTACGGTTCTGATTGACGGAGGCGATAGACATTACTGCACTAACAACAGTCATAATCATTTTGGAGTTCAACCCTGCGACATTGTCGCATGTTTAGCTCCTTCTATTTAATGATATGCTGGAGACACTTGTGATCGGTGTAAATCATCGGTACATGTAATGTCTCCGAATTTGAAACCAAAGACCACTGCTCCCAATTCTAGGTCATGAGTAGTGTAGTTTTCTCATTTATACATGTGTAAATTTGTTATATTTACCCATGTGTAAAAAACTTATTTAAAGTGATTTTAAAAAGAGAGATGAATTATTTAGTGAGTAAATTCGTTTTTTAATGTTGATTTTAATTACAACGAGGTTTGTATTAAAAAATTGATTTTGATTTGTTTTTTTATTCATTCTCATGAGTCTCGCAATATTTAGTGTTCTCAAGATAACTCTCTTGTGTATTTCTTTTCTTTTGTGATTATAGGTTACAAATAAAAAAAAAAGGAAGTATCATATGTTAGTCAGAAAATTGTAAACAAATATAAAATATATCTATTTAAAGGCAAGACTGTCGCAACAAATAAGTTTGTGAAACACACCTTTTGTAAAATCACCCAAAAACATTTACCTCAATTAAGAAAAAATAATAATATGATTATATAATGGATCAGAAAGCTTAATGTTTTGGTGCACATTTATATATTTATACAAAAAGGGTAAATTACTTTTTGAGTTCATTTTTAATGATTTTAATCACTTGAGTTCAAAATCAAAATGTTTAACGCCCTGAGTCTCAATAGCCGCTTTTCTTAACTATTTGAGTCCAAATTTCTAACACTGTTAGAATTTTTTGGTTAAGTATTTTTAAATGACCAAAATACTCTTATAATGAAAAAATAAAAAAAATAAAATTTTCTCTCTCTCTTGTATCCCCCTTATCTCTTTCTCTTTCTAAATTATGCACCTTTATCTCTCCCTCTCATCTTTCTTTTTCTCTCTAGACCACCACCACACCACCACCGTCACAACCACCTTCATCACCAACCAACACCACCAACTCAACCACAAACCTTCAGCACACACTTTCTCTCTCGCTATATAGATCTGAATCCGTACTCGAAACCTACCTTAGAGATCTGAAGGAATTTGGATCTGGTTTGACGAAAGAATCTGATCTATTCTGTGAAGGTTGGGAATCGCGCAGTGAAGGATCTACCGAATTCAATCGAACTTGCGAATCTGTCCCACTATGGCTATGATCATTCCAATCACCATGTGAAGGTTCAACCCTTCTCTCCCAAAAAATCCTATGGTCATCAGCAAACTCATCAAGAACATCAGTGATGAATCTGATTGGGTAGCTTCTAGATACAGGCAACTTTATAACTTACGAGGAAGGTGATAAAAAAATCCCATATGGCAAAGTTTCAACTTTTTGACGGACACTCTTCTTCCCGTAATGAAGTATCGTTGGAATTTGGTTACCGGGGTTGAATGGCACCTGACGTCATGGAAATCCGTCAATGATCCTTCTTCCGGAAATTTTTCTTATGGGATTGATAAGAGAGGTTATCCTCAGCCGATCCTAACGAACGGCCCAAACATATTGCTCCAGACAGGTCCATGGCATGGACTTAGATATACCGGACTCCATAATTTGAGACCGAACCCGGTTTACAACTTCACTTTGTTTTTAATCCAAGAGAAATTTACTACAAGAATTATCTTATAAATACTTCGGCCTTGATGAGGTTGGTGTTACAGCCTGATGGTCGTATGGAGCGCTTCTTATAGGCTGATAGCAAACAAGAATGAAACCTTTTTCAGGCCCTAGATAGTGATCGTTGTGATCGATACGCTCTATGTGGGCCATTCAGGAGGTACAACATTGAAAACTCCCTGGTTTGTGAATGTTTGAAGGGGTTTGAACCCGGGTCTCCTGATCAGTGGAGGGGTGGAAACTGGTCACAAGGGTGTCGACGTACTATCCCTTTGGATTGTGGGCAGGAAGAAGGGTTCAAAAAATATTCTAACTTGTGGTTGAGGTGATGGTTGGTGACAGAGGTGGTTGTGGCGGTGGTGGTGGTGTTGATGGTGGTCTAGAGAGATAAAGAAAGATGAGAGGGAGAGATGAGGTGCAGAATTTAGATAGAGAAAGAGATAAGGGGATATAAGCGAGAGATTTTTTTATTTTTTAATTATATGGGTATTTTGGTCATTTAAAAATACTTAACCAAAAAATTCTAACAATGTTAGAAATTTAGACTCAAATGGTTAAAAAAAGTGGTTATAGGGACTCACGACATTAAACATTTTGATAATAGACTCAAGTGGTTAAAACCACTAAATCAGAGGGACTCAAAAAGTAATTTACCCTAAAAAAAAGATAAAAATAAGTTGAATAACTCTCTTCGCCAAGTAGCCTTGGACACATATTCTACTTTCAAGAGATAGGAACATTTTTTTCGTACAAAATTAAGAATTAAAATAGGAAATGCTAAGATATCTTATAGGAACAACATTATATATATCACGAGTTACAAAGAGCCTTATTGTACAAAACATACGAAAGACATGAAAAAGCAAAAGAATTAAAAATAAAAAAACGCGGTTACATTTTCGTAATTATTTGTTTGTAGGGAAATTATCAAAATTACTCTACAAATGATCTTCAAGGGTAATTTTGATCTTGTAGGATAATTTTTTAATATGATCTTGTAGGTTAATTATCAAAATTACTCTACAAGTTTATCAAACAACATACAATTCAAAATTACTCTACAAGATCATTTGTAGAGTAATTATTAGGGGGCGTTTGGTTTGCGGAATGATTTAGAATTGTAATTGAAATTTGTATAGGAATTAAAGTTTGAAGGAATTGGATTTGAAATTTAAACATTCCAATTGGAATTGGAAATTGTTGGAATTGGAATCTTAATTCAATTTTTGTTGTGTTTGGCTGTCAAATGAATTGGAATCTATCACCCCGGCACCCACAACCACCGGTTCGAGTCGAAAAGGTTCGGGTCGAAGGGGTTCGATTCGAAACGGTTCGCGTCGAAACGGTTCGCGTCGAAACGGTTCGCGTCCAAACGGTTCGCGTCGGAACGGTTCGCGTCGAAGCGGTTCATGTCGAAACTGTAAGGGTCAAAACGATAAGGGTCGAAACGGTACAGGTCGAAACCTTTCGCATCGAAACGGTTCGCGTCGAAACGGTTCGCTTCGAAACGGTTCGCTTCGAAACGGTTCGCTTCGAAACGGTTCGCTTCGAAACGGTACGGGTCGAAGCGGTACGGGTTGAAACGGTTCGCGTCGAAACGGTACGCGTCGAAACGGTTCGCGTCGAAATGGTACGTGTCGAAATCGTTCGCGTCGAAACAATTCAATTCATAACGGTACGGGTCGAAACCGTTGGCGTTGAAACGTTACGGGTCGAAACCGTTCTCGTCGAAACGGTACGAGTCGAAACCGTTCGCATCGAAATGGTACGGGCCAAAACGATTCAGATCGAAACCAGTATGGGTCGAAACGGTACGGGTTGAAACGGTGCGGATCGAAGCGGTCGAGGATTCCAATGAATTTACTATAATTTTTTCACATTTAGGAAGGATTTTGAATTCCTATAGCAAAAGGAATTCAAGCCTAATTCCAATTCTATTTCCATTGTTAACCAAACAGTAAAGATTGGAATTAGGATTCAAATTCCATTAAATTCTTTGAACCAAACATCTTAAGAGATGGAATTCAAATTTCAAATCCCTTAAATTACCTTAAAATTCTGCGAACCAAACGACCCCTTATATTTTCTACAGAGTAATTATTATACTCTACAAAATTACCCGACAAGATCAAAATTACCTTACAGGATAAAAATTACCATACAAGATCATTTATAGAGTAATTATGATACTCTACAAAATTACTCTACAAGATTAAAATTACCCTATAAGATCATTTTACAAAATTATCCTTCAAGATCATTTGTAGGATAATTTTGATAATTAACCTACGAGTAAATTATTACAAAAATGTCATCGTGTTTTTTTAACTTTTCACTCTATTCATACGTTTTGTATGATAAGGTATTTGTATTTTATCTTTTATATATATATCACACAATACTCCTAAAATGTTGTTCACCATACATGAATGACTAAACAGAACTTGGCTTGCATTATACACAATAAAATTTTATAAAACTAAAAAGAGAAAGAAGAAGACGTAAGTGGATATTTAGTTACTAATTCTTGTATTGTCGGTTCAAATATATCTTAACTCTAACTTAGCATAGTGTTTCATAATTAATACTCTCTTGTCTTTAAACATGTTACGTGAAGCATTCTTTTTATCTTTTAAACATTTCAGGTTTTCCATCTCTTAAATCACTCATATTCATTTTTTAAAACTTAAAGAATTTCTCTATACTTCATTATTTTAAATATTTTATGCATTAAAATTAAGAATTTTTATATGAATTATCACCCAGCACCCACAACCACCAGTTCGAGTCGAAAAGGTTCGGGTCGAATCGGTTGGGGTCGAAACGGTTAGCGTCGAAGCGGTTCGATTCGAAACGGTTCGCATCGGAAAGGTGTACGGGTCGAAACGGTTCGCATCGAAATTGTTCGCGTCGAGACGGTTCGGGTGGAAACGGTTCGTGTCGAAACGGTACGGGTCGAAACGGTTCGCGTCGAAACGGTACGGGTCTAAACAGTTCACGTCGAAATGGTACGCGTTGAAACGCTTCGTGTCAAAACGGTTCGCGTCGAAATGGTACGTGTCGAAACAGTTCGCGTCGAAGCTGTTCAATTCAAAACGGTACGGGTCGAAACCGTTGGCGTCGAAACGTTACGGGTCGAAACCGTTCGCGTCAAAACGGTTCTAGTCGAAACCGTTAGCGTCGAAATCGTACGGGTCAAAACGATTCAGATCGAAACCAGTATGGGTTAAAACGGTGCGGGTCGAAACGGTCGAGGATTCCAATGAATTTACTTTAATTCCTTTAAATTTAGGAAGGATTTTGAATTTTGAATTCCTATTGCAAAAGGAATTCAAGGGTAATTCCAATTCCATTATCAAACCAAACACGTAAAGATTGGAATTGGGATTTCAATTTCATCAAATTCTGTGAATCAAACATCTTAAGAGATGGAATTCAAATTCTAGTTCCCTTAAATCATTGAATTTCTGCGAACCAAACGCCCCCTTATATTTTCTACAGAGTAGTTATTATACTCTACAGAATTACACTACAAGATTAAAATTATCTTACAGGATAAAAATTACCATACAAGATCATTTATAGAGTAATTATGATACTCTACAAAATTACTCTAAAAGATTAAAATTACCCTAGAAGATCATTTTACAAAACTATCCTTCAAGATCAAAATTACCCTACAAGATCATTTGTAGGATAATTTTGATAATTAGCCTACGAGTAAATTATTACAAAAATGCAGTCGTGTTTTTTTAACTTTTCACCCTGATGACGGGGGTAGCTCAAGACTAAATAAAATGATTAAATATGTAAGCGCTCAAAAGGTTAAACGGTTCAACGGTTGAAAAGCTGTGAGTTGGGAAAAGCAATGCAGAAACAGTAGCCGGTCACATCTGAAGATCGCTTCACCAACCCACAGCCGCAAAAGCAAAGCAGGTCTGCCAATGCACACTATTATCCGGGGGTCAAAAGCCTTCAACCCCCGAAAGGGGAAACCCTCCACTGCAAGCGAGGTTACTAGTCTAATCCATTCCACTTCAGGAGATGCCTTCTCTTATAAAATGACACTTCATTTACTTCAGCAAAGACATCTGGACCAGCTCTGATTCTCCAATCTCTGGTCATCCACATTGAATGCTTGTTTCGCACAAGTCATTCCCTTTCACATCCAACACACACATTCCCTTTGCTACCACTTCCAAATCTGGATACAATTCAGAGGAGGATCTATAGCAAAGAACAACAATAAACTAGTAAACCTCCTTCCACATCTCGCAAACGTGGGGGGACCCCACGACCTGCGTTAGGCAAGGTTGAACCCTCCAACCGTTCTGCCTAGCCAGTCCAGCTACCACCGTTGGTCTTGTATTTGTTGTATCAACAAGTTGGCGCCCACCGTGGGGCTACGCCGCTATTTCTTCTCCAAAAGACCTAGTAGTGTAGTTCTATTCACTTAAAATCACCATGTCTGAAAGTGGATCCCCGGAAGAAGTAAATCAGATCCCAAACGCTTCTACTCCGGGTAGTAGCCAAGCTCACGTGGCTATACCAACTTCTTTTTCAACTCCGGGGAGCACACCCGAGTTCCTCAACTTCAACACACCAACTCCGTCCAGATCCGGAGTTCCATCTTCCAATATCGGTGTCTCTGATGCCCCATCGTGTGTTGAACTCACCCCTGAAGGGGTTGCTAACAATTTCCTTGTGCTAAGAACTCTTCTCAACCAGCATGTGAATAAAGAAAGAGAAAAGGGGGTGAGGATTCGTTTAGACTATGACGAACCTGAGCCAACATTGTCTCCTGGACCACCTCCTCCTCTTTTTGCAACAAGGAGTGAGGCTGGTCCCAGTAACCTTTCAAACCCTCACCCTTATCTGTCCACTATGACAAATCCTACGGTGCATCCCATCTTTTCTTCCCAACCAATTACTAGTGGTGCTCCTTTGGGACATGAGCTGACTCTTGACCAGCTCCTTCAATCCCCAGTGACAAGCTATCCAGTATCCACTACAACTACATGGGAGCAAGCTCTGTCCGTGCTCCCCTTAGCACGAAGTGCTGTTATGAGTGCTCCCCTCGGGATAAACTGCTCCGCTGGCCCAGGAAGCCTTCAAGGCTTCAACCCCATGACCAACATGATGACCCAGATGATGGCCAACTTCCCATGGTAACACTTCATCAATCAGGTGCTTGCCACTCAGGGAAACAACGGCAATAGCAGTAATGTGGATGCAAGGACTGAAGAAGACTTGGCTAAACCATACAAGCCAAGTAACCTTTCATGCTTCTCAAGACAGATAGCCGATTATGATTTCCAGTCAAAGATCAAAATGCCGGCCCACATCAGGACATATGATGGGACTGAAGATCCTGAGGACCATCTTCAGATCTTCACCGGTGCAGCTCGGATAGAGAAATGGTCCAACGCTGAGTGTTGCCTAATGTTCATGCAAACTCTTGTTGGATCCGCCAGGATCTGGTTCAACGATTTACCTGCTCAAAGCGTTCGAAGCTTTGACGATCTCAGTAAGGGTTTCCTGGCCAATTTCTCTCAACAAAGACGATATGTCAAAGACACAACAGTGATCTTTCAGATAAAGCAACGTGATGATGAAAGTCTCCGTGCTTTCATTGAACGATACAAGAAGGAAGGTCTGACTTATGTAGGGGCCGATGAGAAAATGAGGGTGGCTGGCTTCATGAATGCCATCACCTCTAAGTACCTTACCAGGGATTTCAACAAATCTCTACCCAAGACCTTAGAAGAAGCTCTTGAAAGGGCTGAAGCCCACATCCGGGGTGAGGAGGCAGTAGACATTAAGGAACAAAGAAAAAGAGGGTCCGGCTGGAGAAGCAACAGTCCAGCCAGAAAAAGAGGGAACTTCAACTCCTATGACAGGCGGTCAAAGGGTTCAGACCCTCAAAGGTCTGAAGGTCGGAACCTTTCAAGCAAGGAAAAGGGCATAAGTTTCACACCCCTCACAAAGACCCCTCAAGAAATCCTTGCAACAGAAGAAGTTAAACAAAACTTTCGGCCTCCTAGACCTCTCCCCAAAAGCAGGAAAAACGAGAACTCCACCCAATACTGCGAGTTTCATGAAGAAAAAGGACACCACACTAATGATTGCTTCCAACTCAAGAAAAGAATAGAAGAAGCTGTTAAGTCCGGAGAACTCGCTCATTTGGTAAAGGGAGTCCGGGACAAAATGGCTGAAGGAAAGGGTAAGGAAGTCAACATGGTAGATTTCGATGGAAAGGTTCCTCACAAGAGGCAGAGGTTGGAAGCTTGGGAGCTTCAGTGTGTCTGTTTCCCCCCTACGGAGAATGACCCTCTCCCTAGCCCTCTCGTGGTAGAAGCTACCGTGGGAACGTTGCAAACATGCAAGGCATACATAGACACGGGGGCAGCCACCGAAATTATGTTCGAAAAATTCTTCAACCAATTGAGCAATGAAGAACTCAACCCTCTGGGACCTCCATAAAAGGTATCGCTGACATACCCCTCAAGCCTTTAGGGCAACTGACACTTAATGTTCGTTTCAGTGAAGGTTTAAAAGAAAGAACCCAACCACTCACCTTTGTGGTTATCAACATCCCCTCAAGCTATGATGTGATCATCGAAAGACCAGGACAGTGTGCATTTTACATGGCCGTGTCTGTTGGCCATGGCACAGTCAAATTTCCCACCGAAAGGGGCGTAGCAACCCTTCAACCCTCTCAGGAAGCCTACATGATTGAAGGTGAAAGTTCAAACAGTGAAGAAGACAGGCAAAGATTGGTCATAAACCCTAAATACCCTGAACAAAGAATAAGGGTCAACCCAGACCTTTCTCAAGAAACCCTTTCATACCTTACAAAGTTGCTAACACACTACAGCGACGTGTTCGCTTGGTGCCCTGAAGATATGACCGGGATTCCCCGGGACATTGCCGAGCATGAATTGAGAATACCACCGAAAGTCAAGCCCGTTGTCCAGAAGAAAAGAAGCTTAGCACCTGAGAGAAGTCTGGCAGCCTGCCAAGAGGTTGAAAAGCTTGTGTCAGCCGGTATTCTCCGAGAAGTCAAGTATCAGTCATGGGTTGCAAACCCGGTTATGGTCAAGAAACCAGACAACTCTTGGAGGATGTGTATAGACTTCAAGGATCTTAACAAAGCTTGCCCCAAGGATTTCTATCCACTACCAGAAATTGACCTCAAAGTTGACTCCCTCACAGGCTACTCGTTCAAATGCTTTCTTGATGCATACAAAGGCTATCACCAAATCCTCATGAAAAAAGAGGATGAGGAAAAGACAGCCTTTCATACGGATAAAGGGATCTTTTGCTATCAAAAGATGCCTTTCGGCCTCAAAAATGCAGGAGCAACCTATCAACGGCTCGTTGACAAAGCCTTCGAAAGCCAAATCGGCAAAAACATGGAGGCATATGTCGATGACTTGGTTATTAAAAGTAAGACGGAATACCAAATGCTCGATGATATTCAAGAAACTTTCAGGAACCTCAGAAAGGTTAACATGAAGCTTAATCCGGAAAAGTGTTCATTGGATTCGAGGAAGGAAAATTTTTGGGCCACATTGTTGGAAAACAAAGCATCAAAGCCAACCCTAACAAAGTAAAAGCCGTCCTCGAAACCAAGCCACCAAAGACCAAGAAGGAGGTTGAAAGCTTGAACGGGAAGCTTGCAGCCTTGAAGCGTTTTACCTCAAAGTTAGCCGAAAGATCCCTTCCCTTCTACAAAACGCTCAAGAACTGCTCAGATAAAAAGGATTTCAAATGGACTGAAGAAGCTGAAGAAGCTTTCAACCAGATGAAGCAGCATCTTGCTTCCCTACCAGACATTGCGGCACCGAAAACCGGGGAGCTAATATCGGTGTACCTCTCAATCACGGACGAGGCCATCAGTGCAGTCCTCACCATTGAGCGAGACAAGGCCCAGGTACCCGTTTATTTTTTCAGCAAAACTTTAAAATTAGCTGAAACAAAATACCCTCCCCTTGAAAAACTTGCCCTAGCCTTAGTTCAAACAGCTAGAAGGCTTCGAAGGTATTTCCAAGCACACCCCATACAAGTGGTCACCGACCAACCTATTAAGAGTGTGCTTGAAAAACCTGAAAACTCGGGTCGATTAGCCAAATGGGCCATAGAACTAGGTGAACATAACATCACCTATGTCCCAAGGAAAGCTATCAAGGCTCAAGTCTTGGCCGATTTCATTGTGGAAGTCCCAAACCAAACAGTCACTGAAGTAAACACTGCCACCACTGAACCTTCCAACCCTGAAGCCTGGAAGCTTTTTACCGACGGGGCTTCAAGCGTTGAAGGGTCAGGGGCTGGATTAATTTTGATCAACCCAAAAGGTTTGGAATTCACATATGCTCTTCGTTTTGATTTTCAGACCACCAATAACGAGGCTGAATACGAAGCACTAATAGCCGGCCTAAGGCTGGCCAAAGAAATGAAAGTTGAAAAGCTTGAAGTGTTCACGGATTCGTTGCTGGTCTCAAGTCAAGTCAATGACAGCTACATAGCTAAAGAGCCCAACATGAAAAAATACAGAGAAAAATCCAAGGAACTGATGAGTACCTTCCAAGCATGCAACATCAAACAGATCCCAAGATCTCAAAACAAGAAGGCCGATGCCCTAAGTAAGCTTGCATCCCTCACTTTTGCCCATCTCACCAAGAAGGTACTGGTAGAAGTGTTGAAGGCCCCATCCATTGATGAATTGGAGGTTCAAGACGTGGTTACCGAAGAAGAACCAAACTGGATGACTCCCATAAGAAAGTTCCTCAAAAATGGTGAATTACCCAATGATCAAGTGGAAGCCAAAAGGGTTGAAATCAAGGCGAGACAATACATACTACAAGGAGAAACCCTTTACAAAAAGGGTTACCTTGTTCCCTTGCTAAGATGTGTCGGTCCTGAGCAAAGTAAGTACTTGATCAAGGAAATTCATGAGGGTGTGTGTGGAGCTCACTTTGGAGCTAGGTCGGTAGTTGCAAAGCTCATGAACCTCGGATATTTCTGGCCCTCAATGCATCGTGACACAACCGAAGAATTGAAGAAATGTGATGCCTGCCAGATCCACGCACCAGTCCCAAAAAATCCCAAGCATGATTTAGTCCCAATAACCTCCGCTTGGCCATTCCATAAGTGGGGAATGGACATTGTTGGTCCATTTCCCCCAAGCAAAGGGGGAGTGAAATTCCTATTAGTGGCAGTAGACTATTTCACCAAGTGGCCCGAGGTCAAGCCACTCGCCAAGATCACAGGAAAGCAAGTCATTAACTTTGTCTGGGAAAACATCATTTGCCGTTATGGATTGCCAGGAGTACTTGTCACTGATAACAGAAGGCAATTTGCTGAGAAGCCTTTCAGCGTCTGGTGCAAAGAATACAAAATCGATCAGGTTTTCAGCTCAGTGGCTTATCCGCAATCAAACGGGCAGGTTAAGAGAACAAATAGAAGCATAGTGGAAGGCATAAAGACAAGATTGGGAAGATACGAAAGCAACTGGCTTGAAGAATTGCCTAGTGTCCTATGGGCAATTAGAACAACAGAAAAAACAAGCCATAAGAAAACACCTTACAGCTTGGTATTTGGATCTGAAGCTGTGATCCCTGCTGAAATAGGAGTTGTAACCCAAAGAATTGTCAACATGGATCCCGAAACAAACCAAAAAGAGACCATGTTGAATTTACAACTCCTAGAGGAAGCAAGAGATCAAGCCGCAATTCAAGAAGCCAAATACAAGCAACAAATGGAAGCTTACTACAACAAAAAAGTAAAAAACGAACGTTTCAAGCCAGGGGATCTGGTCCTCAGAAACAACGAAGCCAGCAAGAAAGAAAATCAAGGAAAGCTTGGCCCAAAATGGGAGGGCCCGTACACCATCCTTGAAGCACACAAAGGTGGATCCTACAAGCTGGCTGATTCAGAAGGCAAAAGGCTTCCAAGGCATTGGAACGGCAAAACACTGAAAAGGTTCCATGTTTAAACGGAAAGTTTGGTTTGTATCAAAATGTATTTCAAGCAGGATTATGAATACCTTTTGTAAAAAGCAAGTATTGCTTTAATGAATGAAGTTGTTTTAATCAAACTTGTCTTTCTATCCCAAAATCAGGTTGAGAACCTAGCAAAAAACTCCATGGCAAGGGCCATGTAAGGGGATGAGCTCCCAGGCCACATCGCTCAATAGGTTCAAGGGTTGAATGAGCCTATATAAGGGGTGAGTTCCTAAATCAATACAACTCCATGAGACTTGTTAAGAAAAATAAAATTGTCTCATAGACGGGTATAAGCAGCCCACACCAAATGCTCCCTAAGTCTTAGAAATATAGTCTACGAAAAGGCTAAAAAACCAAAAGAAATGATTAAAAGGATAGGTGCCATCTCTTCTTGTTAAAAATGCCAAGGCTAAGTGTCTGCAGCACTGAACCCTTTTAGGTATAAAAAACATAAGGGCAGCACAAACCCGACAAAGACAAAGTTACAAAAAGAACAAAGCAAATCCAAAAAGAACAAAGTCAATTGGACAAAAATCACAAAGGTACAAACCAAACCAGGACGCAAAACCAAGAAGTCTTCAAGGCTTCAAGCCACCCGGACAATACCCCGAAACCTTAAAGGCTTCAACCTATTGACAGACAGCCAAAAGGCTTGGACGGTTAAAAACCAAATGGACAGCCTTGACCAAAGAGGCACAAGCATAAAACCATAATAAAAGAAAAATAGTTAAAACATAACATCATATAAAAGAAAGCCCAAAAAAGACTTTCAAACACAAGTTAGAAGCAAGTCCTAGTAACTTGCAAGCTTAAACTACTGTTCCAGCGGCCACAAAGGCCTTAAAACACAACCAACAGGAACCTAAGGGTTCCTAATAACCTAATATTGTTCAAATCAACATTACAAAACATAAATTGTTTCAGTGCTAAGAAAGCTACGAATCAAGCATCAACAGATTTGGAAACTCCAGAACCTTCGCCCTTGGCCTTCTTTGTTTTCTTCAACTTTTTAGTCTTCACACCTCCATCACCACCAACCGCCGAAGCCTCCAAGCTTGCATCCTTAGGAACATCCGGCTGACCTGAAAGGGTATCGTCACTATCACCTGAATAAGACCTCTTCCTTGAAAGAGATCCCAGGACTTCAGCACAAACCTTCTCATTCAAGCCCTCCGGCTTCAAACATTGCAACACAGCAAGAGGCTTACCAAAGCAACCAGAAACTTGGTGGATGTAAGGATAAGTCAGCTTCTCCATTTGCTCAACGGAGCCTTTAAAAACATCAGATGCCTCGGGCCGAAACAGAGGTGACTTCTCCAAAGGATGACCGGACTCATGGAGCTTATAACCTGCAATAAGACCTTGGTGTTTTCCTGAATTGAGCAGCTTAGTATAAACATCGCCAAGGGCAGAATTAAACTCTTTGGAGTGCAGCAGATAGGTAACCACTTGATGGAAACCCTGCTCAATGAGCCATTGGTTATCGCCAGTAGCCTGAGCAACTGAAGCCTTCAACCTCTCTTTCTCCTTACCAAAAGCCTGCTGCTGAACAAACAAAGCTTCCCGGTCAGCCCTAAGTTTCAACCTATCAGCCTCGAAGCTCTTTTTCAAATCACCCATCTCAATCTCATGCATCTTTTTCAGATCACTAACCTTCTTCTCCCATGCTGCTTCCTTCTCGGCAAAACCAGCTATTTCCTTCTTCATCCCAGCCATAGAGGATTTCATTTTATCCTTCTTCTTGGAGAATTCTTCATATTCGTGCATTCTTTGACGAAAACGGGCAATGCCTTGAGGAAGCATGGCAGCAAGGTTGCAAGTACTCAAAATCATACGGGACAGCATCAGGTCATCATCCATTCCAGCAATAGTCTCATGCACCGAGGGAGGAGCAATGTGACTCAGAACATCCTCACAAACAGCAGCATCTTTGAAACTGTCATCATTCTTCACCGACCACGTAGGTATATAAATCCCTTCCGGATCCAACCCTTCAACATCCCTGCTCGAAGACTCCTGAACAGGAGTGGCAACAACCTTCCTGCCTGAAACCTTTTTACCATGGACAACCAATTCCTTATCCTTCTCAGCACCTGCTTCAACACCTTGATCTTCTGAAACTTCAATATCATCGCTCAAATCCACTGGTTCAGTAGAAGTGGATTGAGGGCCAGCTTTCAACAACCGACGAGAAGATCGGCGGGTTGAAGACTTAGGAGCATTAGACTTAGAAAAACCCTTGGCAGTAGCAGCACTAACATAGCCTGAGCCCTCAAACCTTTGATCAGCAGTCCTGACCACAACATTCTCACCAGGGACAGACGGAGCATCCTCAAAAACAACATCAGAAGTGTCGTCGCTCTTAATAAAATCCAAAGCAGACATGACTGCAAAAAACAACAACACATAAGTCATAGATTAAGAAAAACATAAAAAGGATAAAAAAGGAAAATGCATACCCATGCCACTCCTCATAAGAACCGGATCCCGATCAACATTCCCCCAAATTTTACTAACCCCTAATAGAACAAGTAAATGTTCAGGAAAGGGACGAACCCTCGAAGGGCACCCCCGGATGGCATTGAGAAAAACAGCATTCAATTCAGACTCGGTAGGTTCCGGATCATTGAGAACAGCATCCGGATTCCTCCACACCATTTTAAATGGGAGAATAGTATCGGAAACCCAGAAAAAGCGGTCTTTCCAAGCCCCAAGCGTAGTAACCATCGACGAAATAAGGCAGGTATCAACTTTGGTTGTTTCAAAAGTAAACCAATCGCCATTCTTAGCCAAACGAAAAAACCGGCGAAAGAGTAAAAGGGAATGATCATACCCAAGAGCACGACATAAAACCTCAAAATGCAAAACCCTAGCCATCCCCTTTGGATGAACTTGCCCAAAAGAAACCCGATAATACTCCAACAAGTTCAAAACAAAAAACGAAAAGGGATATCGAAGATTTGAGAACTCAAAATGATTACAATAAAGGGCAATCGAACCAGACGGTGGTTTATCAACGGGAACATCACAAGCAGGGGCAGTGGGATCAAACTTCCTATCAATACCATATTCCATACAAAATAAATCTACCTCCTCTTGTGTTAACCGAGAAAAAGATTTTGCTAAGTCCTTACGAGCACCCATTTTTTGAAAACGGAAAATGAAGAATGCAAGATGAAAAGAAACCGGAACTAACCTTAGAGAAGGAGAGAAAATGGCAGAAACTTGGAGAAAATTATGAAACAAATGGATAAGTTAGGAAATATAAAATAAATATAAGTCTACAATAGGGGTAATAATGGCAAAACAGTAACTCCTGCGAAAACCGCCACCCTATCAACTGCCATACATCAATCAAATCAATTGTCAGATATTTGAAATTCAAATTCAAAACATTAACTGCCTTCAACCTTTCAAGCCTTCAAGCAACGAACCCTCGAAACCTTCAAGCAATAAAATACGTACATAAAAGTCAGAAGTCTTTAAGCTTATCACCCAAAAGCCTCTGACTTGGGGGGCTGATGACGGGGGTAGCTCAAGACTAAATAAAATGATTAACTATGTAAGCGCTCAAAAGGTTAAACAGTTCAACGGTTGAAAAGCTGTGAGTTGGGAAAAGCAATGCAGAAACAGTAGTCGGTCACATCTGAAGATCGCTTCACCAACCCACAGCCGCAAAAGCAAAGCAGGTCTGCCAATGCACACTATTATCCGGGGGTCAAAAGCCTTCAACCCCCGAAAGGGGAAACCCTCCACTGCAAGCGAGGTTACTAGTCTAATCCATTCCACTTCAGGAGATGCATTCTCTTATAAAATGACACTTCATTTACTTCAGCAAAGACATCTGGACCAACTCTGATTCTCCAATCTCTGGTCATCCACATTGAATGCTTGTTTCGCACAAGTCATTCCCTTTCACATCCAACACACACATTCCCTTTGCTACCACTTCCAAATCTGGATACAATTCAGAGGAGGATCTATAGCAAAGAACAACAATAAACTAGTAAACCTCCTTCCACGTCTCGCAAACGTGGGGGGACCCCACGACCTGCGTTAGGCAAGGTTGAACCCTTCAACCGTTCTGCCTAGCCAGTCCAGCTACCACCGTTGGTCTTGTATTTGTTGTATCAACACACCCTATTTATACGTTTTGTTTGTATGATAAGGTATTTGTGTTTTAACTTTTATCTATATATCACACAATACTCCAAAAATGTTGTTCACCATACATGAATCACTAAACAGAACTTGGCTTGCATGATACACAATGAATTTTTATAAAACTAAAAAGAGAAAGAAGAAGACGTAAGTGGATGTTTAGATACTAATTCTTGTATTGTCGGTTCAAATATATCTTAACTTTAACTTAGCTATGGTGTTTCATAATCAATACTCTCTTGTCTTTAAACATGTTACGTGAAGCATTCTCTTTATCTTTTAAACATTTCATGTTTTCCATCTCTTAAATCAATCATATTCATTTTTTAAAACTTAAAAAATTTCTCTGTACTTCATTAATTTAAATATTTTATGCAATAAAATTAAGAATTTCTTTTAGTTTTTATTATAATATTGTTGCATTTATTAATATGATTTTTTTTTTAAATTTAGATATTCCAATGAGCATAACTAATTTATAACAACGCTTATAAAGTTGGTCAACTAAAGTATAAACAGTTAAAACAATACGTATAAACCAACTATGCGTCTAACCAATTACAACAATACCATGAATTATACAAATGTCTATAGACTATCACCTAATTATACAAGTGCCGCTTCTAGAATACTACATTTCCCATGAAAGAATAATTTCACAACGTATGTGTATATAAAGTATGTATGTATGTATAATCGTCAACAATAGCTTTCACGATCATCGCCGCTGTTGATAATAATATTTCCGCCCCGTCGTCGGATGAGGATGACAGAACAAATCTATCATACGAATCGCTTGAACTTGAAGAATCAATTGTATATATTTTTTTGCAGGTTGGTAGTGGTTTTTGAATTTTTTGATAGTAAAAGCGAGTAAGAATTGTTTGATTTATATAGAATATAAATAAAAGATTTTTTTAAAATAGCCGTTGGCCAACGGCTAGCCCAACGGTCACTCTCACCAGCCAATACTAGCCAGCCACCTCACCCCCTCCCCCGCCCCGCACCACGGTAGAGGGGCAACGCCTTGGCCAACGCTAGCACGGTGTGGGTTAGCTAGGCGGTGTTGCTTGGCATCCCCCGCCCCAACCAAAGCCCCACACCCGCTAGCAGTCTAGAACCCTGATTACTGCGCTCGCCTACCATTCCATGAAAAATCCATCAACCTAAAACCTACTATGGTAAAATCTTATGCCATAAGAAGCAAATCACAACAAGTGAAACTTGAACCTATCCGCCACATTAGAAGGTAATGGAATGCCTCCTCCCAAACTAGTTGATATCAATATCAGGAATCACTGACTAATTTTTGAATTACTTTAGCATTTAAATTATATTAAGCTAAGCTTTTGTTTTTTATTTAACTTTTTATTAGTTTTTAACTATAAGTATTTATAAACATGTCTTTTTTCTTTTATCTATACTGCTATGTAAATAAACTCCTCTGAGCAACCATATAATCTAACTTCAATTTTAAGACACTTATAAAATCAAGAGTTAATTACTGTTTTCGTCCCTGTGGTTTGTCAAAAATCACTATTTCAGTCCATTAGTTTAAAAATTGCGATTTCAGTCCCTATGATTTCACTTTCGTAACCATTTCAGTCCACCTCCGTTAACCCCATCCATTTATTCTATTAAGTACACGTGAATTGACCATAATGCCCTTATTAATAAAAAACAAAAAGATATCTAAATGAGTTAATTACTGTTTTCGTCCCTGTGGTTTGTCAAAAATCACTATTTCAGTCCATTAGTTTAAAAATTTCGATTTCAGTCCCTGTGGTTTCACTTTCGTAACCATTTCAGTCGAGTCTCCTAACACCGTCTATTTTACCGTTAAGTTTTTAATGAAATACCTAAATTGAATTGTAGGGTTCGACCCACCATGGCTTCAGTAGAAGTAGAAGTCTGGCACTATTTTTACATATAAGGTTCCAAAATTTTAATTTTAATTTTAATTTTGGATTTTAGAATGAGAAAATGTCCAGGTAAGCATTATTTTTCAAAGTTATTATATTAACTGATACTGCTAAGAAGATATTAATTGTGGTGGGGTAATGGGTCGCCGGACATTAAGAGGGTGGGGTTGTGATGCCGGAGAAGATGACCAGAAACTTTTGCCGGAAATGAGAGCAGGGATGGAGTGGGGTGGGAAGCGTGGGGTTGTGTTTTAACAAGTGGGTCCTAGAATACAATCTTTTAAATTTCCATGGTTTTTTTATTTAATTAACACAAGGGTAATTTAGGTATTTCATTAAAAACTTAACGGTAAAATAGACGGTGTTAGTAGACTGGACTGAAATGGTTACGAAAGTGAAACCATAGGACTGAAATAGTGATTTTTGACAAACCACATGGACGAAAACAGTAATTAACTCATTTAGATATCTTTTTGTTTTTTATTAATAAGGGCATTATGGTCAATTCACGTGTACTTAACATAATAAATGGATGGGGTTAACGGAGGTGGACTGAAATGGTTACGAAAGTGAAACCACAGGGACTGAAATCGCAATTTTTAATCTAATGGACGGAAATAGTGATTTTTGACAAACCACATGGACGAAAATAGTAATTAACTCTAAAATCAATAATCAATTGGTACAAGTTTTGATGCATAAACAACTTGTCCTTTATCAATTTTCCTTCTTTTGATATGAAATTATTAATGATAGCTTTAATAAACATAATATTTAAAAACAAAATATTAATGAGCATAATATTTAATGACATACTACATATATATGTTTTATTTTTTATTTATAACATAATATTTAATATTTATTTATTAGCTGAATGTAATAATTTAGTTCTAATCATTTATTATATATTTTAATAATACGTATTGGTTAGGTGTGATCCGACCTTATGTCGCACCAGAACAGGTAAAAAAAACCGTCATTTCGATTCGAGTTATTCAGGTCAAACCAGTTTCGAGTCAGAACAGATCACATAATATTTAATACGTATTAATTAGTAGAATTTAACATTTAATTTTTAAATTTCCTTTATTCATTTTTCTTCTAATAATACATGTTCATTTTCTTTTAACAATACGTTTGATATTAAATAATATGTATTTGTTGGGTCGGGTCGAACATGTCACGAGAGAATTGTTAAACAAACGGGAAACAAGTACCGCACTGTAAATTGTCGCGTATGTGGGTTTCCTACTAATTCATATATATTTGTGTGCTATATTTATTTATTACAACAACACTTTAAACATGATCTACATTTTGATTCACACACATGTTTGTCAACGTGGCACAATTTTATGAGATTATTACAACTATGGCCATTAGTATCTGATGACCGAACACAATAACTTGGACAAACGTTTGGTAGTGGAACTCCAAATGCGTTGATCTCATTAAGTATTTATATTCGACCTGTAATACCAAAAATGATATTATCCATTAGAACGCTTATTTGTTTATTTCGAAGATTGCCGAGAGAAAATGGGTAGATTATGAGTTCTTACAGAAAAGCTAATAACGGCATAAAGCTTATAAAAAACACCATCACATATGATTTCATGAGCCTCATTAACCTATTTATCTTTGGGACGGAAATATTGTCTAAGATAAATAGGACAATGTTGAGGCTCTTGGAATCACATGAGATGTGTTTTATATAAGCTTTATGCTGTTAGTAGCTTTTCTTCTATAAGGCTAGGGTGTGTGGTATACCGCCCATCGCCAAATCAACAAAAATTGCGCCCTTTGGCACCCCAATCTCGCTTCCCCGGCGCCATAGGGGGGCGCCATTGTTGTTTCACCAGCGTACTAACGGGTGTTTCTTTGTTCGAGAAATGTGGTCAAAATGATCGTTTGGCAAAGTTCCTTTATTTAAAAAAAAATCTTAATATGTATACGTTTATTTTTACAGAAACCAATCACAAACTAAAACACACTCCAGTCAGTCACTGGAAAACACACATTCTCTCCAATCATTTTTATAAAAAAATGTCATCCCACTGTTCATCCGGTTCATCCAGCTCTTCATCTGACGGAATGATTGACGATATGCTTATCGCAGTGACGCAGGAGGCAATTCAGTATTTGCGAGAAGAAACCGAATCGTCTACAACGCATACCAGACAAGCGCCTCTTGAACGAGATCAGTTAGGTGCTCATGAACGTTTAATTGTAACACCTCGAAAATTCGTGTTCAATGAAATAACGACACGTGTCATGTAAGACAAAACGCGTTGTAAACCCGGATTTAATAAAGATGTTTTGGCAGGATTTAAAAGTGTCGTCATGTTAAATTTCACCTCTGAACGACCTCATTTATAAATCCCAATACCCAATTATATTTTTCAAACATCTAATATATCCTAAATCCAGAAATTCATTGACGATAAACGAATTCAAAGTGCATGATAGGTTCCTATGAAAATTTCTATGGTTAACCTTCTTGTTCGGCACTTTTGAAAAGGATCCAAGCAAACATAACATAATGGTAGGGTATGTAATTGTTAAAAACCCATAATAGAGGTCCCAAACTGACAAAACAAGGTCCCAAAGTCGAATTATGAGGTTGCCCTTTCGAATGCATGAAGGAACAAGATTTTTGGCTGCTGATGATTTGTTGCGCACCGCAACAAATAATTGTTACGGTGCGCAAGCTAAGCCCAGCTCCAACAGAATTGCCTGTTTGCTGTTAAACGCGAAATTTGACCTTTTATCCGATTTTCCTCATAACCCTTGGCCCCTAAACAACCCCTAAACATCTAGGGACACTTGTTAAGATGTTGTGGTCACTTGTAGACTTGTGTGTCAAGAATTTGTGGTGATCTAAACACTATATAAGGCCACTAAGTTGCAACACATTCTTCACACTTCACTTGTGCAATTCTGGAGCTTTTGGGAGCTTAAGAGCAGACACAAGATCTTCCTAATCAAGCTTAGGACTTCAGTAAGTTTTCTAATCCTTCCTTAGTTTAAGTTTTAGCTTAGTTTAGCTTAAAAGTCAACCGTCGTAATTAAAGGTTGACTTAGCGATTAATCACTAATGGTCCAGTGATTAATCGAATCAAAGGTAGTTATAAGTTGGTAATTATGTGGGCTTTAAACCCTTAAAAGGGCATCCACTGATTCCCATCCTAACTAGGTCATTGTCGAGTCAAAGATGATTAGAAAAAGTCAACAGAAATGTAATCTTTCGTTTAACGCATAATTAACGATGTAAAAGGTGTGTAACCTATTTTATCATTCATATAACTTGATAATAAGCATAAGAACTTGTCTAAGCTTGTTTGATTTGACAACTTTCTGTTTTGAACCGATTCGGAACCAAAAGTCGCAAAGCTTTGACTTTTGCTTTGACTTCAGTTCTGACCCGTTTTAGTATGATTTGGAAATGCCTTAGAGCTTCTTTAGGACCAGGCTACATGTTAGCATAACCCTCTGTGGTTGGTTCATTAATTGACCCATTCGTTTACGCGTTTCCGTTAATTGCTCATATGTTGACCATTATGCCCTTATTACCTTAAAACGTGATTTATGAAAATGTAAAAGTGTAGAAACCTTAGTTACTGATATATAAACTTGTATGCAAAGTTTGACATCAATTCGAGGTCTAGATTGAGAGTTATGCTCATTAGCGCAAAATAGAAGCTTTATGTTAATTAAACGGCGTAATTAGCGTATAGCCTAGTTAAGCCTACTTTTTGATATCAAAATCTTTACCCACTGATGTAATATATTATTTTGGGATTTTTGAAGACTTTTAATTAATTTTAGGCTGAGCATAACTTGTAGTCGTAGGCTTAATCCGGTAATTGTCGGTTTTGCCCGTACGGGCCATAAAATGAGTTTTACATATCTAAACGACTCCAAACCTTTTGCTACTGATTAGATATGTTAAATAAATTATTTTAGGTCTTCTGGAATAATAAAAATATCAGCTTTATGTATCGAACCCGTAAACGGCTCTTAGTCGCCTTATTAAGCGTTTTTAACGCATAGTATGTATTAAAACTATATTAAACATACCCGGGTTGATACCTACTGATATCTTAGGAAAAATATAATATTTTAACAGTAAGAAAAGGTTGATAAACTCAGACTTCATTTTTGAGCTTTTCGGCTTATGTGAAATTACCGAAATGCCCCTACGGGGCATAGTTGGTTATAAATGATAGAGTTCACACATATACTTTATCCTACTGTTAATAACTTATAAAAATAAGTATTTTTGCTGATTATATCAGACCTGTAACTCAGGTAAATATTTAAACTCTTTTATAACCTTTTAAATGACCAAACTACCCCTACGGGGCAAAGTTCGTGTCTAAATACGTTTCGGGCATAATGAAAGGCATCTTACTGATGTCACAACATATTTGAGGCATAAATTAACTTAGGAAACCTGTACATAGCTCTCATGAATACCCGTCACGCCTATTACGCGTACGGTTCGGTTTATGTAACAAGTTTATATGAATTAGCCGAAACGAGTCAAACCTTATTGGTTTTATCTCAAAATACAGAATGTGTATGAAATACCCATTTAAGACAAGTCTTCAAACTTGTCGGGTCTAAAACACATTCTATTCCGGTCTTCGCTTAATCGTGCGTCTGAACCGTATATTCCCTTAAGACTAACCGGTCTAAGATTAAGCTAAATTAAAGACCCGTTAGCATTCTAATTGGTTATTTATACCATCATTCCAGACTAGAGCATTTCGGTAAATGGTACCTACGCTTACTTAAGTGAATACGGCTGAGTTATTAGATTCTTGCTAATTAAGACAGGAGCTAGCTCAGGTAAATACTCTTAACTTATTTTCCCTATACGGGCTTGGGATACGGCACTATAAAAGTACCGCTTGGTCGGGTGTGTAGTTATTTAAATCGTATTGTGATTGATGTACTTACAACCCGTTTAATATGTATTATTTGGTGTATGGCCTTTGGGGGTTAATGACCATGTCCCGGATATCCTTGGCATCATTCGAAGTAATGGCCACGACTTAAGCACGGGGTGTAGGCATACACCTGACAGCTGCATTATGTAAAAACTGGTAATCCACTCCGAGGTATCATCCTTGTGGGCATTATACCGGAACTGGTAATCCACTTAGAGGATGATAGCCTGTGGGCATTAACGTATTTTCCAAAAAGGTTAAGTGACAGGTACTGAACGAAATTGGCTGGAAGCTCAGGGCGCTAATAAGGAATCTTGCAAGTTCTAGGCGTCTAAAGTCTGTTGAACAAATGATATGTTTAAAGATCCGCCTGTGGATCCTTTACTTTCCGTTGTAATACTGAATATTACTTTATATTCGGAATGTAATAATATTTATCTTTTGCTTCCGCTGTGCATTTATATAATTGTGTTGTTTGACTATTGTGTTGCCAACCACGTCACGATACTCCCCACCGGGCCCACCGGTGACACGTGGAAAGTCGGGGTGTGACATTAATGCGCAATTATATTGGTGAAATTCCGTTGTGCGACATGTTTAATGCGCAATTATTTTGGTGAAAATCCGTTGTACGACGATGCACAGTTTATGCGTCGGTTTTGTATGAGCCGTCGTCTTTTCTTAAGAATTTCTAATGATCTTGCTGCCCAATATTGATTTTTCACACAAAGAGAAAGTGCTAGTCGCAAAATTGGTTTCTCTAGAATACAAAGTTGTATTGCCACAATTCGGCAACTTGTGTACGGCACAGCGAATGATGTCTGAGACGAATATTTAATGATATCGGCCATAAGTTTTTGTGACTGTCTTGAAAATTCCTGTGAAGGTATTGTTATTGTTATTGTTATAACTATAATTATAATTATTATAATAATAATAATAATTATTATTATTATTATTGTTATTATTATTAATATTATTATTATCGTGTTCCTTTATAGTTTATTAACACTATTAGATTAGGTGTTAATTTTCTTTACGAGAGGCAAATTTGAGGATACCGATCGCTTTCGACGCTCGACTTTTATACGAGGCCCATCAGTAGATACACGGGTTTCTCAGGATGTTGGGTAGTCTTGATTGCACGCACTTGGATTAGGCGACATGTCCAACCACTTGTAACAGCTTGTTTCTTGGCAAAGAGTAGTCCGGATTCAGCGAAAATATGACTCATTTAGTTACAATTAATTCCTCATATTTTGGGGGCAATTGTTAGGGCATGGATTTTATGTTGAGGATCATCCATCCTAAGACTGGACCTGGATCACGGATCCTTAACCGATAATGCAGGGAGTCTGAGGATCAAGGATCCTTACTAATGTTTATGTTTTTAACAATTGTTCCTTGTGTGTTTAGTCTACGTTTGCAGGCATTATGTGAGTTGAGTCAACACGGGAATAACAGAGGAATATGCTGTTTTTGGCACGTGCAAAGGAGTCATGACCGTTGAAAGGGATCGTGTGAAGACTTGCATGATTTTGGGATAGTTAGTTACTATGATATTTTCTAATTTTAAAGGGGTTAACAAGCTCAGAATAGAAACACATCAGCTTACACTCGAAATCTCTGATATTCATTGGTGAAACACACACACTCACACTAGCAATTCGTTGTATTGAACTTGTTATCTTCCAAGGTTGTAGTCTTTCTTGTGCAATATAGTTGATAACGATAGTTTTCACTATCCGAGGTTTTTTATGCCGGAGATCATTCATTGATCAAGGGCTTTTTCCTCGTATAAATCCTTGTGTTCATTGTCATTTCCTTTTGATAATTGTTCATACGTTTGTTCATATAATCAAGCACTCAACCTCACAAAAATCAGATTTGGTTACATTATCCTTGTCGTGATTTTTGACCAAAACACTAGGCTTAACTCATTTTCCTTTGCTGAAGAGCTTTCTATTTATAGAAAGTCTTGGGCATGAAAAAACGTTTGTTTATTCATGCACTTGTCCTGCAAAAAGTAGCTTTTAAACATATTCATTGAATCCATTTGTGTCAACTTGCTTCGTTAATTGTGGCAGGATAGAATCTGTTCAGACAAGTGGTTTTTGTTATAATTTCTGATGACCACTTCATCAGAAATTCAATTCTGATGAACAAATCATCAGAAATCCGATGATCAGATTATACCAGAAACTGATGATATTCATCAGAAATATCATCAGATCCATAAGAATGGCCTTTTCTGATAGCCTTCTCTTGTTCTTGATCAGCTTCTGTATGCTGACGAAGATGTATTGTTCTTTTCAAGTGTCCTATCTCGTTTCTTCTTGCTGTTTTGATCTTCAGGACTTTATCTTCTTCTATAGATCAGGCTGAGTATCTTTTTCTTCGATACTTACATAATAAGTTTTCTTACAGTTTCCCCCTAAGTATTGTAAGAAAAATGACAACTTATGTCAAACAAAAACAAACTTCAAAAGAACTTTAAACAACCAAGTATGAAAAGTTAAACAAGTTCAAAACAAGCATTGTTTTCAAACAAAACATAAAACTAAATAATTTTCATTAGTTGATCTTCAAACCACTTTTGTAAACATCACCCTTTCTCAACTGCTTTTTGTGCTCAATGATCTTGTGTGTTGCTTTGTATAGATCTTTATACCATCCCCTAGTAGTCTTCCATTCATCGATTATGTCTTCAATATTCTTTCTCAGTTGTTCATTGTCTTTTGCTTTCTCCTTGAGTCTATCTTGCTTCTTGTTCATACATTCCTTGATGCAGTTTAAGGTCTGATTTGAGTACCTGCAAATTTCATCAACTCTGAACAAGGCTCTTTTATCATTAGCATCTTTGAACACATCGGATAGGTCAGGTGTTTCAAAGATGGCTCCTATTCTTGCTTTAGACATGAGTTCAGCTGGAACGGTTGTGTTAGCAGGAGGTGTGTGCACTTTCTTTCTGTATTCAAATGAGATACTCAGGTCAAAATCTGATAGAGCAGCTCTTTGGTACGCTGTTCTTCCTTCTTCAGTGATGCTGTTGATGGCCCTTCTGTTGAACTTTGTATTTCCCTTCTCTTTATCAACAAGTTGTTTCCTTTTTATAATATCTAAGGGACGAAGTTCATCAGCCAAATAACTATCCACAACAGTTGTTGTACTGCCATCCATTCTGATCAGAGAGTATTTATTCTGTTCATATGTTCCCATGGCCCTACCTGCATGAGTTTGACTGCTAACTTTGTTAATTTCAACTACTGGATTTGTGAGGGGCATATGCAAACTCGTCCTGTTTCTTCTTAGACTTGTATCAACTATTCTTGCACTTATAGGAGAGAGAGGCCTTTCAAGTTTGTCTTCCTCATTGTTCCAGTAGTAGTTCTTCAGGTGATGTTCAGGAAATATCATGGTGTCTAGATCAGCATCCAGTACATTGTACTCTTTCAGCTTTCCCACAGGATCTTCTCTGACCTCTGTTCTTGGCTTCTTTGATGATGTTACTTCCCCTTCCCACTTTCTCTTCTCAAAATGAACCATTTGTTCACTGAAATCAGTTTCACCAAAAAAAGCTACTTTTGGTTGGCCTCTTGATATGGAAGAGCTTTCAGTTGAGATTTTTGCAGGTGTCAGTGTCAACATTTTATGTCTTTCTTACCTTGGCACTGTTGGTAGGGAACTCATAGGTGTTGGTTTGCATGGAATTGTTGTTTCTGTCTGTTTGGTTTGTGTTTGATGGGTGGTTTCTAGTACTCTTAATGGTGTTTCTTGTGGAATGGGGGTTCTAAGCTCTTGCACATCTATCTTTACCAATCTGGCAACATTCAGCTGCAACCTCTTTACTAATGATTGAACATTAGATAAAGTTTGAGCATTCATCTTTTTTGTTCATGCATCCTTTAGAACTCCTGCTTGTGCTGATTCTTCTGTGTAGACCATTCCTTCACCATTTTCTCAAGAGCTTCTGCCATGCTGTTATTGTTTGCTCTTAAGATTTGAATTTCTTCCAGAATTTTTCCAACACTTGGATTATCTTTTGCAGCTACAGCTTCTGCTACCTTTGACTTGATCTCTTGAATTTCTTTAAAAGCTTTTTCAAAATCTGTTGTTGCTTCTTTGCTTTCTGATGGCTGCTACAGCTTGTTCAGAATCATGGTGTTGTTTTCTGTCTGTTTTCTGATAACTTCAACAGTTTCTGATAGAGTTTTTATATCATATCTTTGACCTTTGATCTCTTCCAACAGCAGATCAAGCTTTTCTTCTGTAGGTGTCTTTCCAATGCATACTTTGGTTATGTTTTCAAGTTCTTCACGTAGTTGTTCAGTTGACATGGTTGGTTGATTGGTAACAGGAGGAACAACAGTTGTTCCACCTCTAACTCTAGCAGAAGACATAATTGCTTCTGTTGTAAAGTTGTGAGGTTGGGCATAAGCCCAAACCTACACACCTTTACCAGAATGTTGAAACAAATTCACATTCGGATTTTCCTCATATCCTTGAACCTTTTCATTGAAAGGTTCGCCATGAGTTTTTTAGAAACTCTGATTTTTCTCACCCAGGTTTCCTTGATCAGTAGACTGATCTCCACCCGTTGCCATCACATTCTCCTCCTCATTATCTGATTCAGAGAATGGATCTTTAAAAATACTCACATTTGGACTAACAGAAACAGGTTTTCTAGGTTCTACAACATAACTTCCCTCTATGGATTCATCAGAAATAGAATTTTCAACAATATTTTCATTAAGTTTAGTATGTTGTGCACCTGTTTCTCCCATGAAAGATGCTTCTGCATGATGCTGTTCAGCCATTGGACTCTGTTGATTCTATTCATCACCTTCCTTAGGTTCTGTTGGAACTTCTTCCTCTGTTGGTGGCGCCTCTGACTGTTCAGCATCATGCTCTGTTGAAGATAAGCTGTCATAGACTTCAACATCTTCTGGTTCTTTTTTCAGGATTTCCAAATATTCTGCCTTGAAAGGTGATTCCTCTGGTATCATATTCATCATGCTTTCAGGCAAAGCAGGTACATCATAGTCTAATTTCACTACAAAAAAAATGCCATTTAGTGGCATACATTTTTAGTGGCATTTAACTTTTATGCCATTAATTTAGATTTTAGTGGCACTTTACGTATGCCATATTTGCTTAACACACATTTTTAGTGGCATTTTGGTTTTGTGTCACTAATTTATACTTTTAATGGCACTTTTGCGCATGCCATAATTGCATAATATCTACTTTTAGTAGCATTTAAATTTTTTATGCCGCTGATTCACACTTTCAATTTAAATATAAAATTTGCCCTCCTTTAGTGGTACTTTTGTGCATGCCTCTGTTGATACCCGTAAGTCCTTTACTACGCAGTTCAATTTATAGTTTATACCGGGTCGATTCCAAGGTCTTGCGGGTCCACCCGTGAACTGCTCACCCCTAATTGCGCAATTTTCGTTTTTTATGGTTTGCTATTAACAAAAACACTATAAGTTGGTGGACGCCATAAAAAGAATTAAAGATTTTATATTTAACTACAATCAACAATTAAATATTTGATATATTAAATTTTATAGGGACCACTTAAATATAATTTGGTGGATGCTATAAAAAGAAAATGAAAGCTGGTGTAGTGATAAACATTCACTTTACTGACAAGAGGTCATGGGTACAATCCTAGTATAACCTTTTTTCTGTTTTGTTTTTAAATCTAATTCAAATATTGGGTTTCTTAAAAAAAACAAAAAAGTAAACAAAAAAGGATGCCTGCTCCTCTTTTTTAGATATAAAACTAATTGACTTTTTTTAGTTTATAACTTGAATTTTGTTACTTGTCTATTTGTTTAAGAATGACATCGTATTTTTATTTTGTGTTTTCTAATGAGTAATAATTATATATTTTTGTTATATGTTCCTCGCTCTGACTTAACCCAAACGGGGACTGGCCCGAATATTTTAACGTTTTGTTGTGAAAATTTTGAACACCAAAAAAAAAAAAATGGACCCCACTGGAAAAAAAATCTTGGGTCCGCCATTTATAACGACCATACTTAGTAGGCATACTATACTTTAATAATTGTGATATATCGGCATGATGGGTCGTATTGGGTAATAACGGTCCATAAAAAAGTTGTAATTATAAATGGCTTGCTTCATGTCAAACCCGGCAGGTGATATGACGCTGTTGTGGAGGGTTTTGGTGACTATAAAGGTCATAACTACTCCACTCTGTATAGCCTAATATCACTTAAAATTTCAAGCAGTTATCCTTCAAGTTTTTTCATTCCCTCCATAAAAGTTAAAACACCCCAAATAAACTTAAAATTTCCCTCTTCTACGCAAGATTCCCTCCCAAAAGTCCAAAACTCTAAAAAATTTCAGTTTCCCCATCCCCACTCCCACCCCAAATCAATCTGTGTGAGCTCCCCTCTCAATCCCAATCGTTTCCCAAATCTTTGAACCGCTACCTCACCACCATGAACGGCTGAGCACCACCCTCCCACCACTGCACAACCACACCACCTATTTAGAAGCCCCCTCGTCCTCATTCAATAGCCCATCATCCTCGTTCAGCAACCCAATCATCCTCGTTCAAAAGTTCCTAAGTTTGTTAGGTTCAAGAGGGTTTATTGTTCTGCATTGGCCATCAACTTTGAACAGGTAAAAGTAACTTCGTGATTCTAGCTTTTTTATTCTCAATCTTATTTGGTGCCCTAGTTCTTATAATTTCAATTTATTAGTATTTATCATTCGAATTGATACAGTAATCGGTACCGAGAGTAGTTTCTGTTGATTAAACTAATTCCCTGTGTGAGTGTGAATTGTCAATTTAAATGTATACCATATGTTACTGTTTTTGGATCACAAGATATTAATTTAATTTACACAAATGTTTTTGGTTGGCCACAATTTTAGTTAATGATTAGATAAAATTAGCCTCAAATATTAGATGGACAAGCAATGGTGGTCTTGTGACGGCTATGTTTATTGCTTCGAACTAAGACTTGAAGACGCCTTATTGTATTTTTATGATGTCTTAAGCTTATATTTTGCAAACTTGTATCAGACATTTCAGTGTGTTTAATTCTTCGTTGCTTATTGATTGTGTCAATGGTGAGTTGATAAGTTGATTATTCAGGCGTGTGTTGGTGTTTCCAAATCTTGATTGATTTCATTAGTTGTTTAGTTTGATTAGGTTGGCTTCGGATGTTTTAAAATCATCTTTGTAAGCATGAGGTTAGTTTAGAGACAATATAAGCTTGTATGAGACATTTCAATGTGTTTGATCCTTCATTGCTCATTGATTGTGTCAATGTTGAGTTGATAAGTTGATTTATTGAGGTGTGTGTTGGTGTTTCCAGATCTTGATTGATGTCGTTAGTTGTTTAGTTTGATTAGGTTGGCTTCGGATGTTTTAAAATCATCTTTGTTAGCATGAGGTTAGTTTAGAGACAATATAAGCTTGTATGAGACATTTCAGTGTGTTTGATCCTTCATTGCTTATTGATTGTGTCAATGTTGAGTTGATAAGTTGATTTATTGAGGTGTGTGTTGGTGTTTCCAGATCTTGATTGATGTCGTTAGTTGTTTAGTTTGGTACTTCGGATGTTTTAAAATCATCTTTGTTAGCATGAGGTTGCAGTGGTTAGGTCTGTTGTTAAAGCACCAGTTGATGAGGAGATTTTGGTAAGCAGCATGTTGACAAGATTAAAGATTGGAGGTTGATGTTAGTTTGTTGATTGATTTTTTTTTTTTTTTTTTTGTGCAGAGATTTGAGAGTCAGTTTTTTGATGAGAGAAAAGTAGACCCTAAAACAGTGGCGTCTGTTATCTTGGGTGGAGGTGCAGGGACCCGACTGTTTCCTCTTACTAATAAAAGAGCTAAACCAGCTGTAAGTTAAATGTTTTCAAATTTAGGCGTTTGGATCATCTTCAAACCCATTATTATTTATTACCATTTATGTTTACTGGTCATGATCACTTGATAGTTTTATTTTATTTTCAATTCTTAGAATGGCTAGGTGTAATACTTTTACGAGCCTTTGGTATGATCACTTGATAGATCGGTTTCAAAAAATGAATTATGGTTATAAGTAATTAAAAATTAATATATATGCTTTGTATCTTTAATATAAAATAACATGACACTAGTTTTTTCTTTTTTAGTGTGAATTTGCATTGTTAGTAAAATATTGAGATTGAAACAGAAAATATATGGAGTCTAGAAGTAGTAAATGAATCATGAATCGGTAACGAGATTTGAAAAAATTAAATATTGAAAATCTTGTGAAACCACTGATCCGGTTTGTCGGTTTCTGTCATAACCAAGTCGCCTGAGTAGAGGATGTTCAACAGTACTCAACCAGACCCGTGGTGGTTCTTGGTCTGGCTGGGTGGGTCTGGTCTTGTTCTAAGAACATTGCAGATAACTAGCACTGACAATTAATGACACGGAAATAATCAGTTTTAGGTTGTCATTACTAACCATTTAATAAACATGATGCGTTCAGGTTGACCTATTTTAGCTGTTTATTTAGACATGCCGTCAATTTAAAAAGAAAAGTTATATATACATTTTATATTTTCAACTTGTTTGCGACCCGTTTAACCCATTTGTTACAAGCTACCAACCTGTTTATCCTGTTTATAAGTCGATTACAACCCGTCAACCCGGTTGACTCCTTTAATTAATAGCAAGTTTTGTGGTGATTTATATTTTAAAAATGGGATATTATGCAGGTTCCAATTGGTGGATATAACGGTTTCTTGCATTCCCATGGATGATAGGTATATAAATGGTTCGATTTAGGTTGTATTATACCTCAAACAGTTTAAACAAGTTTAAAATTATTGTAAGTTTATTTTTTAATGTATACAACTTTCTAATTTTTTTTTGTAATCTTAATTAATGCATTAATTATCTATAAAATACAATCTAAGTTTAGACAAAAAGTGTTTTCTGGTCAACTTGGCCTAACCCGTTTAGACCCGTTATCCAACCAGTCGACCCACTCATTGGCTAATTTCACTCGTTTTTTGCTTTGTAGCCGAGCATCGGACTATGGGCTAATGAAGATTGATGAAACCAGACGAATTGTCCATTTTGCTGAGAAACCAAAGGGCAACTTGCTAAAATCGATGATACTCATAAAAAAGATCTCGCAAAAATTCTTAAAAACTCAAAGAGACCCATTTGGTTATTTGCTAAAGTCAAACCCGCCACGAGGTTTGACTTTGGATCATGAAAAAGTGTCACCTTTTGACTTTTTCATGGTTGACTAAACTACTTCTCAATGCTGAAATTGGTCACGCCACCATTTTTCTTTTTTAATTGTTATTCACTAACTTTTTAATGTTTCATTTCAGCAAGTTGACCCCACTCTTCTTGGGTTATCTGACTATGAAGCCTTACAAAACCCGTACATTGCATCGATGGGCGTTTATGTATTCAAAACCGACGTTTTGCTAGAACTTTTAAAATGGAAGTACCCTTCATGCAATGACTTCGGGTTGAAATCATTCCTAATGCTGTTGCAGAATACAATGTCCAAGTGAGACTTTAACCTTCTACTTTTTACTTATTTTGGTCAAAGTTACGATGATATTATTTGGGATCTTTGTTTCGTTATGAGGCGTATCTGTTCAAAGATTATTGGGAGGACATTGGTACGATAAAGTCTTTCTTTGATGCCAACTTAGCGCTTACTGAACAGGTCAGTCGAACCATATCCAACCACAGCTTTTTGAAATCGTTGAATTGGAAATGACGTATTTACCCTTGTCACATGAACAGCCTCCAAAGTTTGACTACAACGATCCAAAGACCCCGTTCTTCACATCCCCACAATTCTTGCCTCCTACAAAAGTCGAAAGATGCAGGGTATGCTACTCGTTGACCAAAAACATTAATTTTGATTACAAAAATATATAATTTGAGTAGTTTTCATTTTCTGAATATAATCAAGCGTTTTTCAAACCCTTTGACCCATTTCCTTTAAAGTTATCATTTTTAACTTCTTGACCCATATAAGTAAACGGGTCAAAATTGTTGCCTCAACTAGTAACCTTAAAGCTGTTCAGGGTTTTAATTATCCTTACATTTCACCTTTTTTAGCTAAACTTCTTTATCGATGCAATAATCTCTCACGGATGCTTCTTGCGAGAGTGTAGCGTCGAACACTCTGTGGTCGGTATATGTTCTCGTTTGGATCAAGACGTGGAGTTAAAGGTGACATTTTTACTCTCATGATAAATTACTTATTTACATTGTTAACCGACATATTTACTCTTTTTTCAACATTGTTAAATGACATATTTACCCTCATGATAAATTACATATTTACCCTATTTGACATTGTTTAATGACATATTTACCCTTTCTGACATTGTTAAATGACATATTTACCCTCATGATAAGTTACATATTTACGTTTTTCAACATTTTTAAATGACATATTTACCCTATTTGACATTGTTTAATGACAAATTAACCCTGTGACAATATTACATATTTACCCTTTTTGACATTGTTAAATAATATTTCTACCCTCATGATAAATTACATATTTACCCTTTTCTACATTGTTAAATGACATTTCTACCCTCATGATAAATTACATATTTACCCATGCCAGGATACCATGATGATGGGTGCAGACTACTACCAAATTGATTCAGAAATTGCGGCTCTAGTGGCAACCGGTCGAGTCCCGATCGGTGTCGGACCGAACACCAAAATAACGTAAGCATTCCTTCCCTCGCCTGCGTTGGGACATTTTTTCCATCATAATCATATCTTTTTGTGTTGGTTTAGGAACTGCATAATCGATAAGAATGATCATTAAAAACAAAGATAACGTCGAAGAAGCGGACAGATCGGATGAAGGGTTTTATATAAGATCAGGGATAACAGTCATCATCAAGAACGCAATGATCAAAGATGGAACTGTTGTGTAATAACATGCATTTTCGTTTCGATGGAACTGTTATGAACTTGTTGGCAGGTAGAAATACTCAGTCGTTTGTTTTGTAATAAATTATTTATAATAAATAAATTATGTAATCTTATTTGTTTTGTTATATATGATAGAAATAAATAACTTTTTGGTTCACACCCAGTTGGCGAGCTACGCTCCAGCTCTGGTGAGTATCCAAATTTCTTAAGTTGGTCTTTTTGTTTAACCAAATCCGTCTCAGAGTAATAATATACCATGATCTTTATGCAGATTGTTTTTCTTATCGTTTTACTGGCAATTCTCTACGTTTATCTATCTGCTAATCGCCCCAACAAAATCAGTAAGCATGCTTAGTAAACTACCAACTTCTCTTGTGTATTCTTTTTAGCTAATTACTTTAACTTCATAATATTGCAGTAAATTAGTTATACTACATTTTCTTATTGGAATTTGGTTAGATGTAGGTTAGCAAACTGGTCAAATATTTTCTTTGATCTATGTCTCCACAAGCAAACCTGGTGATCTAGATGATTAACTCCCATCGTTGTTTGTTTTTAACTGTTATGACTATTATAACAATTGTCTATAACATGCAGGTCACTTAATGGAGAAGATTGAAAAAGAAAATAAGTTACATAGAGCATTCAGTGTCTTTTTGTTCAACTCAAAGTATGAGTTACTCCTCCAGGTAGATAAAAGTATATTGTATTATAGGTTTCCATGATGTTGAGTAGTGCAAGTTGATCATTATTGTTTATTTTCATTTTGTTTGGAGGAAAGATATCGTAGGCTAAACTGGAGTGGTCGTTAGCTCTTCATTTAAGTGGTCAATATGATAATGGTAATCACATTTAACTAGTTACTTTTTTTTAGCTATTTCGCAATATTAAATAGATATGATTATGTTGTAATCTTGGTATGAAATTGATTAGCTAAAGTCATTTGGACAATTGATCTTGAAGGTTTGTTGACATTGCAATTAAGGTAATATGTTGGTTTTGTGTCTAACTGTTAGGTATTCGAGTCAATTATAAATGGTTGTATATTATATGTTTATTTTTTGTCTAATTATTAGATGTTCGAGCCATTTTTATACATGTTTTTCTTCTGAATCAAGAACAATGAGTTTAAAGAACTTTTAGAATATTTTGAATCAATACTAATACTTGTTTATATGGTTGATGATCGCAGGGTAGATATCATGAGAAACTTTGGAGCTAACTTTTATGATACTGGAATTTTCACTCGAAGAATGTTTAGACTCCTTGTTTAAATACTTAGAATTTGGAATATGTTAATTATTCACGATGTTTTCCTAACATTTGAAATATGTTTTGGATCGAACTTATTATTGAAGTTATGATATTATGAATTCTACATTTACAGTTTTATCTGCAATTTTATATGTTATATTGTAAATAATGTATTTTATGGCAAAATTATGTGCACTAAAAATAGTACATATATTTAACTCGAAACATTTTTTACCAACACAATATTTGTGCCATAAAAGGTTTTTTATATCGTGGCAAAAAAAAGTGCCACTAAAACTAGTATAGATATGTGACTATGATAAATTTTTAAAGGCACAAAAATTCTGCCACAAAAGTCTCTTTTTTATTTTGTGGCAAAAATTTAAGTGCCACTAAAAGCCCAAAAGCTTTGTGCGGCAGATCCAAAAAGTGCCACTAAAAGGCTTTAGCGTCAGCACTTCTAGAGTCACTTTTTTTGTGTGCCACCCATTCCTACAAGGGTCTTTAATGGCACTTTTTTGTTTTTTTATGGCACTTTTTGTGTGTCACTAAATGGCTTTTTTTTTGTAGTGTTTCCAGAAACCAGTTGCAAACCATGGTTTCATGACTTCAGTTTTCCACATGTTTTCTGATGAAGGAAGTTCAACATTCCTTTTAGTAAAAGCATCAGAAATTAGTATTGACCAGAATCTGGGAAAATGTAGATGGGAATCAATTCTCCAAGTCTTTGTCAAAACTGATCTTCTCATTAGCTTGAATATCTCTGTTCCACAGTCATTATTTATCCCTGAGACAGAACATGATTGTTAGAACATTCATGTTAATCTGATCTATTCCTCCTATCTTTGATGATATACATTTGTTCAAGATTTCCATCATTACTTGCCATAAGGCAGGTAATTTGTTCCTCTTGAAATCACCAATTTTTTAGATCTTCATCTTGTAACCCCTTACAACATCAAGTTGTTCAAACATGTCTTCTTTTGTAGGTACAGGATCATAGTGATGACTTATATAGGACTAAAAATGATCATCTAGGACTAAAAATTTAGTCTCTAATACATCCAAATCAGTCACTAATGTTTTTTTGGGACTGATTTTTCCAATCCCTAGCCAGTTACAGATACTTAGTCCTAGATACTAGTTTTAGCAACTAAACATCAGTCCCCAATGCATGGAACCAACTAGAACTAACACTTAGTCTCTAATACATATAAATTCACTCCTAAATGTGTTCACCAATACCACATCATTTCAGTCCCTGATACATTTTTCTATGACTAATAATCAGTCTTTAATACTATGATATTTCAGTTTCAAAAACCCTTTTTAAGGACTAAAAATCAATTCTTTGAACCATGTTATTTTGTCCCTAATACATTTCATTAAGTTCGCAATTTCATGTCTATTCAGTCCTTAATAAAATGTTTCAAAGACTGGGAATTAGTTCACGATGTCACGCTAGTTCAATCCCAAATATGAATTTAGGAACTGAACAATAATCTCAAATACCGTGATGTTTTAAGCCCATATGTAACACCCTGACCGGAGGCGGAAAAGTCAAAGGGCATCATGAAACTTGATCGAATGCAATTGAGCACATGGAGGTTTAATTAAGTTGAAATATGATTAAGGTTCATTTAAATAGATTGCATTCAAATCCAAAAGGAATTCTTGAACATAAACAAAATATAACAATATAATTACAATTGATTTCAAAATTTGTCTAAGGCATAAGTCTTGAATCAATCCTATATGAAACGTTCTTGCAAATCATAACATCATGCATCGTCACCTGAAACATATGTTAGGGTAAAAGGATCAACAAAGGTTGAGTGAATTCATAGGTTTTGTTCTGCAAAAATGTCAATGTGATATAGATAATGTTTCAACAAAAGTGGTTGTCGATATGTCTTTATAGCAAAAGAGTAATACATGTAGTTACTTAGTGGTACATTCAAACCTATGACGATACTCGGTAATATCATCCGTCCTTCCTTGTATGTATGTATGTATGTATGTATGTATGTATGGTTCCGAACAACAACAACAAAATTGCAAAGTTGGAAGTTTGGATGGGGTGTCAAACTGTCAATCCTATAGCGCTATAATACAACCGATGGGCTTATGCAAGTTGAAATACAATTAGAGTGACGTGGGCAGAATATAATTATAGCGCTATAATACAACCGATGGGTAGAATACAATTAGAAATAACATTTGTATAATTAAAACTGACAATAAATATATATTTAACTCAAAATCTGCAATTATATAATTAATTGTCTAAATATTTAATTTAAGACAAGATAATTAAAATAATATTTTTAATTATTGAACATATAAATATCTGATTTAAAGTAGTTATTATGGCAGAATATAAATTTCTAAAATAAACAGTTATATATAGTTTAAAATGAAATAACATGATAATTATCTAAATAATTATCTAAATGATTAGTTTAAATCAGAAAAATTAAAATAACATTTTTAAATTATTAACATGTAATATTACTGATTAACAGTAATTATTAGGGTTCTGGAATAATTTTATATAAATAAGTGGAATTAAAAGGCTAAAATATCAGTATTTAAGTTTATAGAGTTTTAATTATTAAAAAAAATAATATGTAAATAAAAAAATTGGTTTCTGAATTTTTATAAACTCAGAAAAATATGTACTTTCTTATAAAAATATTTTTGGTCAGAATTTGTATAATTATATAATTAAAACTGTTAAGTTTAAATAAATGGTTTATCCGATTTAATTATGTAAAATAATATGTAAATAACCAAACAGTGACCTAATTTATCTAAACTCAGAATAATGTATGTAATATCATAAAAATAATTTCGGACATAAATTATATAGTTATTTAATTTTAAATATATTAAATGAAACTAAACTTTTAAAGTGTAAACACTGTTTTAATTACAGAAATATCAAAATTATGTGAAATATTACTAACAATATTATTTCTGTAAAGTCCAACATATAAAATAATTACTATAAAAAATTCAATAATTAATTCCTTAAATTCGATTTATTATAATTTTTGAAAGGTTAATACTGTTTTTAATATGTAAAAATTAGTTTTATAAATGTTTTGACTAACATAATATTTTTAATAAATGTATCAGCGTGTAAAGTATTTATGCTAAAATTTTTAGACTTTAAATAATTATTTTCGATTTATTATGAATATTTGAATAAAACTGTTTTTAAATAAAATAAATAAATAAATAAGTAATCAAACTAATGTTCATCGTCTTCCCAAAACAGTCGACAGAAGTCAACAATAAAGTCAAACAGCCCGATTACTTGATTAAAATGCAATTAAACTGGAGGGAACATTGTATATATACTGTCATACCGATTGAACAAGAAAAACTGATCCGGTATCGTCTGGAACGAAGGGACGACCAAACTCCGGCAACTGAACGAATTCCGGCCAGTTGCAGGTCCTGTTTCCGGCGTACTTAGACGTGTTTGTGTGTTTTAACGGTCCAGGAGGTTTGTATAGGTCCAAGGGATCTTATACACTCGATTTATTGACAACAACATGACGAACTCAGTGGATCGACTCCACTTTTAAAATTTTTTATAAACTTCCGGTTAAAAGAAAGAAAATACCGAATTGATTCGAATTACGAAGCTTTGGTCGGGTTGTAAAGGGTCTAGGACCGTTTTAGACAACTTTCGGTGGATTAAACAAATTAGAAATTGAAGTTTTGTGGGTCACTTGGTCGAATTCCGGTAACAGCGGGTTTCCGGTTATTATTTGAAATATTATTTTATATAATAGTGTGTATATAAATATCAAACGATTCGAGTAATAAACTGATGACGTTTAATAGCCGACCGGTCACGAGTTCACTTATCAACCAACATATCCCGAGTTCGATCCCCACCCTCAGTGACCGGCTTATATTTTTTTGATTTAAATGTTTCGGAAATTACAGTTCGGTCCCTGAGGTCTTAGTATATACATAACGGTCCCTGAAGCAGTTAACTAAGTGAACTAACTAGGTTAGGATTCTAAATAGGAATCCTTTATAAATATTTAACCCGGTTATATGTTTCCGGTTAAAAACAGTTTAAAAATGACCATAACAGTCCCTGGAGTATAACTTTCACAAAATGACCGAATGGTCCCTATACTTTATTTCAAAAATAAATATATTTATTTTATTTAAAATATAAGTTTCAAAAATGACAAATAGGACCCTAGACTTTAAGTTTTCAAAATTTACATTTTTAACCCAAAACTTTTAAGGTTTCAAAAGTGGCAATTTAATCCCCGGACTTTTGTATTTTCTAAAAATGATGGTTTTAGTCCTCGGACTTAAAATCAACGTTTTCAAGCAAGTTTCAAGAAATGACAATTTGGTCCCTCAACTTATACTTTAACATAATGACACATTAGGCCCTTGTAATTAACGTAGCCTTGTTTGTAAGCATGAAACTTAATTAAATTTGCAAATATTAACGAGTTTGAGCCGGTAAATCACATAAAAGCATAAAACAAAGCATGATTCAAACAAATTGCATTTCAATATACGATAACTGCTATTATGCGCATAAAACAAGTACATGTTTGAAAACCGAGGTGGTTACAGTCTCCCCTACTTTAGAAAATTTCGTCCCGAAATTTATTCGAAAGAGACTGCAGAATGTATTTGCAATGATCAGAAGGATAATCAAGTCATTGTTGGATGCTGAAAATTTTGAGAAATTTACGAGAATCATTGTATAGAAATTGTTTTGCATGGCACTATGCTAAGCCGGATTTGTAATGTAAATATTATACAAACAAATGTGTGTACAAATAAGCAAATAATGGATAATCACATAACCACATGATGTTCTTATATGCCACCTTACCTAACAAGGCTTACTATGATTTTCATGCGTCGAACCTCGTAATTAAGTGTGCACCCAAAATTACACGTTTCGTCGTATGGTCCGCATAGCACTTCTAGTTAAGTGAGGAAAACAAATAAGATTGAGGTATGTTACACCCTAAATCATACATGACAAAAGTTGCAGCGGAAACACTAACCATAAAATTTCTTGCATTAAAAATATCTCAACTTATTTAAACTTTTAACTTTAACTTGATTCTAAATCAAAAATCTGTCATCCTCTTATGCGTTAACTAAAAACATAGCTTTCACTTGTTACATTTTACATTCAACGTCCCCGTACAATCTCTCAAGTGACTCGGTCTTCGATCCTTAATCCTTGTGATAACTGCTCATCATCCGTATAACCTGCATTCACCACATACATTCATAACATTAGTACACATTAAAGGGACAAAGTTCATTCGCATACACTTCACACTTCGTCATCTTTTAAGCTTTAAGCATTTCATCTGCATATCCATTTCCTGGTGAGGCTTCAATAATGTACCTGCATTACTTCTCATTCTCAAGGTACACCATTAGTACCATTAACACTCAATGTGTCTAGATCATGCGTACACACGTACTTACATACAAACATACATACACACACATTTGCATACATCCATACCTTTCCTATATCTTTACATACGTGCAAACACTCATACATACCTCCATACATACTTACATGCACAACTACATACGTACGTACCATTCCTACATCTTTACATACAGACATAAGCTTGTACATATCCTTATACATACCTACATACACATCCACATACGTACATACCTATCTTACATCATTACATTCATATATTCAATCGTACATACCCTTAAGCATACATACATACACACCTACGTACAAACATACCTTCCCTACAACTTTGCATACGTGCATATACTCATACATACCTTCATGCGTACTTACATACAAAACTACATACGTACATATCATTCCTACATATAAACATACATGCATTCATAACTATACGCTTACATACATTCAATAAATTAATGTAGCTATACATATACATGCTCTCACCCACACGTACATATACTTATGTAGTTTTTCCTAAATACATTCCTACAAACCCACATATTAGTTCAAACAAGGTTAAAGAGCCTTTCGGGAGCGTTACAAGTTAACCGGGTATGCATGACGCGAAAAACAGAGAAAACAATCAACACAACCCGTCGGCGACGGGCTCTATACCCGTCGGCGACGGGCTCGGGAAACACCCGTCTCGCGCAATAGTCCGTCGGCAGAAACTTAAGGCGTCGGACGAAGAACTCATCAAACGAACCCGTCGGCGACGGGCCATGAACCCGTCGGCGACGCCCTCCCCTTAATCTCTTTTTCTGCAGATACGTTTCGTCGTTCAAACGCACTAAAACACGCGTAACTTTTGAACCGTTTACCCGTTTAACCTCCCGTTTCTTCCTACATGCTTGTAAATTCATATTCTATCATATAAACTTAAAATCCCGCATCCGGATTAATGAAATTCTTATCTTACGCCCTATCGGCTTATTGTCACATTCTAATTATTCGACCCGTTATGGGTATTTGCGCATTAATTGGTTTATGACATTCCTAGACCATACTCTCCGCTTCCATACTTGTTCAAAACATTATACTCAATAAATAACTTGTTCCTAAACCACTTTGTAATATTGTTTGCCCAAAATACCCATCAAGGGCATTTTGGTCAACATCTCTCTATCCTTAACAACAAGGAAAATCCTTTCATAAATAACCTATCTTACAACTTAGCTTAAATTCTTAAACACATATTCTTTCCTCGGATCAATTCTAAGATCCGATTAATACTTCATCGACATCGTACAATTCATTCCTACTTAACCTCAATTATCATATTTAATTCAAATGCATATAATTCTACATAAACAACTTGGAAGTGATTACGGAATCACTTACCTCATGCATCCGTGTTCCCATTCGTTCCTCGCCACTTCTTGACCCGTTAGCCTTCCGTGCTTGATTCCGTCTCGACATGATTCCTCACGATCCCCTTGTCTAGGTGATCACTAATTCATGTTCCTTAATAGATTTGAGCCTCGATTCGACCTTCAATTGGAGCTTCTTTAAGAACTAGGGTTTACACCCCTTGTTCTTCTTCTCCAGAGCATTCCACGCACACACACATGATGTGTGTGTGTGTGTTATGATTTTGTTTATTAAAACATAACTTTCCCCCTTGTTCATCTTTGGTCCCTCAAGTTTGCTCCCTTGTTTGCTTTACTAAACATTTTACCACATTCAATCTTTTAATAATTTTAACCATACCTTTAAGTAGGTTAAATAGCCTAGTCATTTATTTCCTTGATGTATCATATCATAACATTTTAACGAATATGAATATTCGGGTTTTGGGGTGTTACAAGTCTACCCCCCTTAAAAGAGGTTTCGTCCCCGAAACCTTGCTCATATCTACGGGACCATAATCCTTTACTTACCGGTTACTACCATCCCTCCTAAATAACATGCTTCTAAAATATATATATCTTTAGACCTCAACTTCTTGCCTCATGATAGTTTCTTAGTGATGATCATCACTACATGTTTATTCATTCATTCCATAATCACGTCTACATGCTTAACTCCATAGTTAACATCTTTCTACATTACTATCCCTCTCATTTCGCGCATTTACTTAAGTTACATAGGTATACGCATCATGCACATTCATCATACAAGAGTTTAACTAAAACTCGTATATTTTACTCAAAACATTAAAATTTCACTTCTTAATGACATAATTTTCATTCCTACGTCAACTATTAGAACCAAGCTTTCCATATTACGCCATGCCCATTCCAACATTTTTGGTTTCATCCGCTTATATACTTTCATTTCTTTCGCGCATTCGGTTATCCACTTAATTGGGTAATAGCATATACTCTCATAATGAGATTCAAGCATACCACTTACGACCCGGCAACATCGGGTTAATTGCTTTCAACATAATTCTTCCGTTCTATCCGTATAACGGATTGAACTTCATACATTCGTTATTGCATTCACGACCATTCGTTCTAAACGGATGGTACCTTATCCTCACTCGACTTGTTCAACTTGAACCGGTCGACGTGCATAGCTTGTTACAGCTTTCGCTTATCATAACCAATTCCACAAGGAATTTGCATCATTCATATCTTTCATTCATTGAATCCGTCTCGCGGATTCAAACATTGCATGTACGCTTTTCATCCCTTGAATCCGTCTCACGGATTCAAGCATTGCATTCATATTTTAACTTCTTTCATGTTTCGAATCCGTCTCGCGGATTCTAGCATAGCATTTCGTGTTTCGAATCCGTCTCGCGGATTCTAGCATAGCATATCATGTTTCGAATCCGTCTCGCGGATTCTAGCATAGCATATCATACTTCGAATCCGTCTCGCGGATTCTAGTATAGCATATCATACTTCGAATCCGTCTCGCGGATTCTAGCATAGCATATCATATTTCGAATCCGTCTCGCGGATTCTAGTATAGCATATCATACTTCGAATCCGTCTCGCGGATTCTAGCATAGCATATCATATTTCGAATCCGTCTCGCGGATTCTAGTATAGCATATCATACTTCGAATCCATCTCGCGGATTCTAGCATAGCATATCATACTTCGAATCCGTCTCGCGGATTCTAGCATAGCATATCATACTCTCACTCTTGAGAGTCTTACATTTCTCTTCACCCTCACGTCCACCTACTACTTACTTCTAGCGGACATACCTGTATCAATTATCACGGTCCCACGAACGTCATATGCTTCACGTGTACTGGCCAGGTACACAATCCACATACTAGTTTCGTGTCTTCGTGTAATTGTCACCTTATGTCCGAAGAATTTGGTTTCGGCACGTGTATCATTTTTCAAAACTTGTTTACTATACCATCATGGTCCTTCATTTAGCATTTTTCTTCCCTTAATGCATTTTACCATTTCATATACCGACATATTAAATTTACGTACCTGGGTTCAACTTTATCTTATTTCATGCCTTGGTGTTGGTACTTGACCGCACTCACGGATCATCCTCTTCAAACGCTTATACTTACCTTGCATATACAAAACCATCAGTTTCTTTATGCGTATACATAAGTACATACTTACATTCTCTTTTACCTTTAGATCTTGACCGAGTCTTGGATTGTACGGGTTTCTTATCACAAGAGCACACAGGTTTGAGTTCAAGCACTTACCTTCTTACACTTGATTTTCTCAAACCAGGGCTCTGATACCAACTTGTTACACCCTAAATCATACATGACAAAAGTTGCAGCGGAAACACTAACCATAAAATTTCTTGCATTAAAAATATCTCAACTTATTTAAACTTTTAACTTTAACTTGATTCTAAATCAAAAATCTGTCATCCTCTTATGCGTTAACTAAAAACATAGCTTTCACTTGTTACATTTTACATTCAACGTCCCCGTACAATCTCTCAAGTGACTCGGTCTTCGATCCTTAATCCTTGTGATAACTGCTCATCATCCGTATAACCTGCATTCACCACATACATTCATAACATTAGTACACATTAAAGGGACAAAGTTCATTCGCATACACTTCACACTTCGTCATCTTTTAAGCTTTAAGCATTTCATCTGCATATCCATTTCCTGGTGAGGCTTCAATAATGTACCTGCATTACTTCTCATTCTCAAGGTACACCATTAGTACCATTAACACTCAATGTGTCTAGATCATGCGTACACACGTACTTACATACAAACATACATACACATTTGCATACATCCATACCTTTCCTATATCTTTACATACGTGCAAACACTCATACATACCTCCATACATACTTACATGCACAACTACATACGTACGTACCATTCCTACATCTTTACATACAGACATAAGCTTGTACATATCCTTATACATACCTACATACACATCCACATACGTACATACCTATCTTACATCATTACATTCGTATATTCAATCGTACATACCCTTAAGCATACATACATACACACCTACGTACAAACATACCTTCCCTACAACTTTGCATACGCGCATATACTCATACATACCTTCATGCGTACTTACATACAAAACTACATACGTACATATCATTCCTACATATAAACATACATGCATTCATAACTATACGCTTACATACATTCAATAAATTAATGTAGCTATACATATACATGCTCTCACCCACACGTACATATACTTATGTAGTTTTTCCTAAATACATTCCTACAAACCCACATATTAGTTCAAACAAGGTTAAAGAGCCTTTCGGGAGCGTTACAAGTTAACCGGGTATGCATGACGCGAAAAACAGAGAAAACAATCAACACAACCCGTCGGCGACGGGCTCTATACCCGTCGGCGACGGGCTCGGGAAACACCCGTCTCGCGCAATAGTCCGTCGGCAGAAACTTAAGGCGTCGGACGAAGAACTCATCAAACGAACCCGTCGGCGACGGGCCATGAACCCGTCGGCGACGCCCTCCCCTTAATCTCTTTTTCTGCAGATACGTTTCGTCGTTCAAACGCACTAAAACACGCGTAACTTTTGAACCGTTTACCCGTTTAACCTCCCGTTTCTTCCTACATGCTTGTAAATTCATATTCTATCATATAAAATTAAAATCCCGCATCCGTATTAATGAAATTCTTATCTTACGCCCTATCGGCTTATTGTCACATTCTAATTATTCGACCCGTTATGGGTATTTGCGCATTAATTGGTTTATGACATTCCTAGACCATACTCTCCGCTTCCATACTTGTTCAAAACATTATACTCAATAAATAACTTGTTCCTAAACCACTTTGTAATATTGTTTGCCCAAAATACCCATCAAGGGCATTTTGGTCAACATCTCTCTATCCTTAACAACAAGGAAAATCCTTTCATAAATAACCTATCTTACAACTTAGCTTAAATTCTTAAACACATATTCTTTCCTCAGATCAATTCTAAGATCCGATTAATACTTCATCGACATCGTACAATTCATTCCTACTTAACCTCAATTATCATATTTAATTCAAATGCATATAATTCTACATAAACAACTTGGAAGTGATTACGGAATCACTTACCTCATGCATCCGTGTTCCCATTCGTTCTTCGCCACTTCTTGACCCGTTAGCCTTCCGTGCTTGATTCCGTCTCGACATGATTCCTCACGATCCCCTTGTCTAGGTGATCACTAATTCATGTTCCTTAATAGATTTGAGCCTCGATTCGACCTTCAATTGGAGCTTCTTTAAGAACTAGGGTTTACACCCCTTGTTCTTCTTCTCCAGAGCATTCCACGCACACACACATGATGTGTGTGTGTGTGTTATGATTTTGTTTATTAAAACATAACTTTCCCCCTTGTTCATCTTTGGTCCCTCAAGTTTGCTCCCTTGTTTGCTTTACTAAACATTTTACCACATTCAATCTTTTAATAATTTTAACCATACCTTTAAGTAGGTTAAATAGCCTAGTCATTTATTTCCTTGATGTATCATATCATAACATTTTAACGAATATGAATATTCGGGTTTTGGGGTGTTACAAGGTATTGTTTAAATCAAATATGGCACAACATCAATTGAATCAAAACGTAGTTCACATTAGTAATAATAACATTGTTTGTTTAATAGTCTATTATAATGTGAACAATTAACATTGGAAATATGTCATGTAATAGATCAAATTTAGGCTCAAAACTATCAGGTAGTGGAGGTAGTGGATCCAGTTGCATACAAGCAGCTAGCATGCTTTCCAACCATTGATTCCGTTCTGTCAGCCATTGTACTTGTCGTGTCAAATCTTGGACCTGATTGTTTAACCTAGCCATTTCAACTACCATTTGATCTGGATGTAGATCCATTTGAGGCACCGTACTTGGGCCTGCTATATCAGTTGGTGGCAGTTGTTCTACTTCATTCAATAGTGACAGGAAGGATTGTGGCAGTAACGGTGATTGTAAAAATGATTCCGATCCTAATTGATCTTGGATCATCATGCTTTCATCAAACAATTCATCTTGCGTCGTTGGATCCTCCTCGAAGACTATCGGTGAGAAGCCTTGTGAGATGTTCGGTATTAGTGGTTGGGGTGGGTTAGTTGGAATATGTTCGTGTATGTATGGCAGCTGTGGTTGCATATCATAACGATAAAAAGACGATGGAGGAAATTGCAACAATGATTGCTGCAAATTTTGTGGGGAGGTACTCTCTAAGACAAAAGGAGCTCCCCCCGATTGAGATGGTTGAATCGGGGTTAGTCTAATGATGTTACAATTTACATTCCCAGGTGCCTTTGGAGGAGATAACCCCTGGATAACCTGGTCACTCAAGACACCTAATGATTTTGCTAGTCTAGTAATGTAAGATCCCCCCATGAGACTTCTCAGGGGATTTGTTTGTTAACTAGAAAAATATGCAGCAAGTTCATGGGCAATATTACAAGGAATTCGCTCGAAGATACTATGTAGATGGTAGACTTCGGAGGTACTAACCCTTTGTTGATTTATCTCGCGCCCCGTGATAGTGTTGGCTAAAACACGGTGCATATACCGATAACGAGGGTCTTTGAAGTTTAAAGAATTATTATTGCCGCACCATGGTTTTGATGCATGGCGTTGCCAATATTCTTTCATTTTCACATAGGTATAGGAGGTTGCTGCCCTCGTAAAAATGGGTTGTCTAACCTTTTCATCGGTATATATACCCAGACAAACTGCGAATTCTGTTAATGACATGTTATAAAGTTGTCCACAAAGCCGAAAATGAATGGATTCATCGGCAAGACTTCTATTAGATTTGTAATAGAAAGTGGACAAGAATTCATACACCATTTCATCATATGATGGCTCTAGGATGTCGAAGAAACGGCGCCAAGGTGTATTATGTGATAGTAATATTGACAGTGAACCACTAGGGTCAACCATTTCTATTTGATGCCAATCAATACCGCCGATGGTAAAAACTTCAAGGTCCTTGAGTTTCTGATACTTCTCACGAGTGGGTGGCTCAGCAAACCGAAGGAATGAATGAATTCTGGCTGCATTTAAGGATTCAGCATGTGCTACTGGGAAATTTTCCATTTGAGTGTTGGGTTTTGTTGAACCAATAAAAGTTTGAGTATGGGTTATTTTGGGTACTTCAGGTGACGGCGGTGGGTTAGGTCGATGCAAAGGGGAAATCCGGGAGTGTTGTGAAAGGAATGGTGATGGTGTGAGAAAAAATGTAAGAATGACCAGGGTTTTTATAGAGCTCGAAGTCTCTTAAACTTTGAAGGTAACTTTGCATGCAAGTATGAACGCAACGTATTTAAATTACAAAAAAGAATGCGTACGTTGATTTATCCCCGGAAAATCATGGTGAAAGGTATAGAAATTTGGACCATTTGAAATTATCGCTCACTGTGGGCGGTAATAAGTCGAAAGAAGGAAAATGAGACAACGATAGATAGGGAAATGCAGCCGTCTTGATCAACTGTGTTGGCGGCAGAGGCGAAAAGGAAGAAATGAAATGGGAATTCGCCGCTGCTGTTTCTCTTGTTCGGCGGCAAGGCGAAAAGGAAGGAGCGAAAGAGACCCCGCCGCTGTTGCTTGTCGTGTTCGGCGGCAAAAGTGGAGCGAGAAGGAAGCAAACGAATGGGAAGAAGCAAACAATTTTGTTGGCACAATAATTCAGCGAGAAAGAAAGGAATAGGGATCAAGTGGTGGAGTGGTTAGTGTCTTGGTAAGTTAGGTGTGAAACCCGAAAATGATTTGAATTTGAAAAGAGTTTTGGTAAAACGATCTTCTATTATTTATAAGATCTTGTAGACATGTGATAAAAGTTGGTTTGGTTTCTGCTTGATAATGGATATCTTTAGTAAAATGATGTAGTGTGATCATGTTTTAATGACCATGTTAAAAGGAATTTCATGGGCAAGAGAGTCATTGGACAAATTGGGTATCTGCAAGCAGTAGGGGAAAACATAAGGTCATAGGAATCAAAATGAAATGTTTTTGGTGGAATAAATTTATAAAATCAATGATGAGGATAGAAAACACATAACAAGATGGATATCGAATAAACGACATCAATGACAAGTCAAGGTGGTTGGATTCCAACTGGTCCCTCGAGTTGGGATTTATACGAAGTGCTTGCCTAGACAGAAACTCGAGATACAGGCATCCACCCTTCCAGATTGCACTAGTTCGTTATTAGAGCCCAAGACTTTGATGAGGATTTAAAAATCAGAAGAGGTCTTGAAAATAATCACCTAAGGATAGGTGATGAGCATTTGAAAAATCTAAAGACTTTATAGATAGGATCCTTGGTGACGAGGCATTGGTTACAAAAGATAAGGATGAGGATGAAGACAAAGGCAAAGATAACGGAGGAGTTTGCTAATGGAAAAGTGTCCTAGGTAGTTATAGTCTAGGTCAAAGTATTACTAATAACCTAAATCCCAATAACCATGGCTCTGATACCAATATGTAACACCCTGACCGGAGGCGGAAAAGTCAAAGGGCATCACGAAACTTGATAGAATGCAATTGAGCACATGGAGGTTTAATTAAGTTGAAATATGATTAAGGTTCATTTAAATAGATTGCATTCAAATCCAAAAGGAATTCTTGAACATAAACAAAATACAACAATATAATTACAATTGATTTCAAAATTTGTCTAAGGCATAAGTCTTGAATCAATCCTATATGAAACGTTCTTGCAAATCATAGCATCATACATCGTCACCTGAAACATATGTTAGGTAAAAGGATCAACAAAGGTTGAGTGAATTCATAGGCTTTGTTCTGCAAAAATGTCAATGTGATATAGATAATGTTTCAACAAAAGTGGTTGTCGATATGTCTTTATAGCATAAGAGTAATACATGTAGTTACTTAGTGGTACATTCAAACCTATGACGATACTCGGTAATATCATCCATCCTTCCTTGTATGTATGTATGGTTCCGAACAACAACAACAAAATTGCAAAGTTGGAAGTTTGGATGGGGTGTCAATCCTATAGCGCTATAATACAACCGATGGGCTTATGCAAGTTGATGAATGTAAACTTCTTAAAGCAACAACAACAAGTATTAAGCAAATGCAAAGGCAATCGGGGGAAACCACAAGATAGCAAATAGTTTGTATCACATTGTAACATATGTATCATCCCAAAAAAAATAATGTAAAAAGGGACTATGAACTCACCTTGTTTGAGAATAATTTCCAAACAAGTAAACGGGTAAGAGTTTTGCGGGAACAAGATTTTCCACGTCACTCTAATTGTATTTGAACATGCACGAAACACAGAAATTGGCATCAACAATAGTAAATTGTGCAACTGTATAAACGGGAAACTTTGTCTATTGTGTTTGTACGGTTTGACTAGGACAGTAACTACAGGTTTAAACAGCCCTATTTGGGGAAACATGGGATAACTTAAGAAAACATGTATTTTATACCATAACTAAGTTATATAAATACTGGATTTAGAAATAACATTTGTATAATTAAAACTGACAATAAATATATATTTAACTCAAAATCTGCAATTATATAATTAATTGTCTAAATATTTAATTTAAGACAAGATAATTAAAATAATATTTTTAATTATTGAACATATAAATATCTGATTTAAAGTAGTTATTATGGCAGAATATAAATTTCTAAAATAAACAGTTATATATAGTTTAAAATGAAATAACATGATAATTATCTAAATAATTATCTAAATGATTAGTTTAAATCAGAAAAATTAAAATAACATTTTCAAATTATTAACATGTAATATTACTAATTAACAGTAATTATTAGGGTTCTGGAATAATTTTATATAAATAAGTGGAATTAAAAGGCTAAAATATCAGTATTTAAGTTTATAGAGTTTTAATTATTAAAAAAAATAATATGTAAATAAACAAATTGGTTTCTGAATTTTTATAAACTCATAAAAATATGTACTTTGTTATAAAAATATTTTTGGGCAGAATTTGTATAATTATATAATTAAAACTGTTAAGTTTAAATAAATGGTTTATCTGATTTAATTATGTAAAATAATATGTAAATAACCAAACAGTGACCTAATTTATATAAACTCAGAATAATGTATGTAATATCATAAAAATAATTTCGGACATAAATTATATAGTTATTTAATTTTAAATATATTAGATGAAACTAAACTTTTAAAGTGTAAACACTGTTTTAATTACAGAAATATAAAATTATGTGAAATATTACTAACAATATTATTTCTGTAAAGTCCAACATATAAAATAATTACTATAAAAATTTCAATAATTAATTCCTTAAATTCGATTTATTATAATTTTTTGAAAGGTTAATACTGTTTTTAATATGTAAAAATTAGTTTTATAAATGTTTTGACTAACATAATATTTTTAATAAATGTATCAGTGTGTAAAGTATTTATGCTAAAATTTTTAGACTTTAACTAATTATTGTCGATTTATTATGAATATTTGAATAAAACTGTTTTTAAATAAAATAAATAAATAAATAAGTAATCAAACTACTGTTCATCGTCTTCCCAAAACAGAGGTTTGAAATCCGAGGTGGTTACACCATATATATGCTTTTTAAATAATGAAATCAGTCCTTAATAACAAATTTAAAACTGAAGTTCCCATATGATTCTTTTAACGACTGAAAATTAATTTTCAATACCATACTTCTTCAGTCACTAATATACTTCTTTCGGTAACTAAAAATAGTATACAATCATTAGAGGAAACTGGGTATTGACGCGACGCCACAATATACATGAGTAATCCAATTTACTAAATCTAAATTCCTAAAGTAATAAAAAAAATCTTTATGTTCACTATATCATACAGATTATCCAAATACAAGTCACTATTTCCACATATATAATCCAAGGGAAAACAACACGCTTGAGAATGAAATTCAAACAGGTTCACTTCCCAGGTTAGCAGCCACACCCTGCTTCATTTGAATCAAATGTAACCTAGTTCCAAATGCCAAAAAAATAATAAATATTTCAGGATTTTTATGGAATACATAGTATAACCAAAATTATGAAAAAATAAATATCATACTTTTACAGACATATTTGTGACTGAAATTCAGTATAAAATAAGTGGTCAAAGTATTAGGGATTGTTATCAGTAACAAACACCAGTCACATAAAATAAGTATCTAATATAATCAGTAACTGATTAATTAGTCCCAAATACCATATATCCAAGACTAAAAGATCAGTCTTTCATGATTCAGCGACTAAATACTAGTGACCAATAAAATGGCACCATTTTTTGTTAGTGAGGGAACTTATTTGGGACTGAATTTTAGTAACCAATAAGTTTCCCTCCAAAATTTTTTTTTGACAGACATATTTGTGACTGAAAATTAGTCTCAAATAAGTAGTCAAAGTATTAGGGACTGATTACCAGTCACAAAAAAATTCAGTCTCTGATATAACCAGTAATTGATAAATTAGTCCCAAATACCATGTATCCGAGACTGATAACTTAGTCCTTCATAATTTAGTCCTTAATGGTCCAAACACTCCCTAATCTTTTCGGGTGTAAGAATAATGGAGATGTCCCCCCATAAGTGTGTAGTTAATTCGTTTCTACCTGTTTTGTTGAGGGTTTTGACTAGTTGCTGTATGATCTTCTCCGGTACTTCTTTGGTCTTAATTAAAGCTTGAGCAAGAGGGCATCTTGTCAAGAATTCTATCAAAATTTGACACTTCACATCATAGTCTTCAATCCTGGTGTTCATCTTTTCATTGTTGCTCTTCATAGGTAGGAATTCTGCATCGCTTATAAATTGAACGGTGTGTTTAACATGTGGGTTGTTGAGATTAACAGTGTTAATTGAGGCCATGGTGATTGAATTTTGCTTAGAGAGAGGTTTCTAGGGTTCTTGATTTTGAAATTTGAAGTTGAAGGTGCTTTTCTCTTGTCTTTTGAAAGATGTATTTATAGGGTTTGTGAGACAGAGATCGTGGAGTTTAAATCATTTAGAATTTAAGGTGGCTAATGACAGTTTGATGATGTTTTAATCCTTTGATAAAAACAACAGTCAACAAACCTTTTGATATATCTTCGAGATTTTTGATATATATCCTCTTTAAAAAAAACGAAGAGGTCAAATATTTTGATTGGTGAATACTAACAGCCAAGTTGCACCATTTCTTCCAGTGGGACCCCTTTGTTATAGAAAGGTCCAATAGAATCCTTTTTGAAACTGACATTCTTTACCCTTTTTCAAAGCAAAAGTCTTTCTGATGACGTTTATCAGAAAATTTCTGATTCATCTTTGAGTCTTGGATTTTTCTTCATATTTCATCAGAAAGTATCAGATTCTTATCAGAATTTCATCAGAAATGGTAGTTCATTTTTTTGAGATGAGAGGAAATGAGTAGAGTTTTAGAGACATCACTTACATAGCATTTCTGATGTCCAAGTCTTTGTTCTCATCTTCAAGGAGTGTTTTGTGAAAATTTTTAAAACAATGATAGTCATGAGTTTTGTTTTTCCAAAGTTTCACATCATTTCAATTTTTGTCTCTCTCTTTTGAAGATTAACCAACTAGAATATGGAGTTATTTTGAGTTTTAAATTTATCAAAAACTTTTATGGAACAAAATATTTCTATTTCTTTTCTGATAATTTTTTTTATTGTTTCAATTCTGGTTTTGAGTAATGTATCTGATGATCCATCAGATTTTCTGATAAGTTATCAGATTTTCTGTTCCAGATTTCCGTAAATTTCATTAGATATGTCATAATGTTATTAGAAAGTTATCAGATTTGATCTTTTCTTCCCCCTAGATCTAACAAAGTGTCTTTTTTTTTTAACAAAGCAACCATTTACGATTAAAAAGAAAAGGAAAACATACGGAAAAGAAAAAAATAAAATAAAAACTAATCACTAAAGAAAAGAGTGGCATAAACCCACAAATAAGTTGTACGACCAGTATGTTGCTTTGTTGGCAACAAGGAGGCAATATTCATATCTTCTTGTAGAATGACTTGGGCCTTTGGATACCAGATTGGTACACCTCCAAAGCCTAGTTAATTGGTGATCATCTTCATTACAAAACGAGGGTAAATCAGGTAGGGTTGATTATTATGCATGTTTGCCTCCAAATATCTCATGAGATATTTGTAGAAGTTGTAGGGAGTTTCCTGTACAACTACATGCACAACTTCCATCAGCCTGTATGACAGCTCGTTGAAGTGACCATGCTTTCTTGAAAAGCACACACCTGTAAGACGGTAAAAGACTGAATGCTTTATTGATTCAATAAGATTACATTATATAGAGAATATGTGAAACCCTAGAAACCTAAGCTTGGCCCGTGGGCTCATACTAATAACAATAATAATAAGGTCTAATACTCCCCCGCAGTCGAAGCGGAAGGAAACCGAAAGCTATGACTGAAAAAAAAAACATAAAGAAAAAGTGTGTTCTTAAGATTCGGTCAAAACTTCTTCCAAAATTCCACAATCTTGTAATCTTTAATGAGAATCCAATTTTTTTAATGATCCCTGATCCGACAAGAAGCATCCAATGCGGCAGGGCGGTGGCGGCAAATAGCGGCGCGGCAGTGGACCGTAGTCCTGTAGGCGGCGCGGGACCGTAGTCCAATGAGCTGCGGCAGCGCGACGACAAGGAGCGGCATGACGGAGAAGCGGAATCAACAAGATGTCGTAGCATCATATGTGTGGTTTTCTTGGCATCTGTTGAAAAAGATACCGGACCATTGCGAACACAATTAAACACAACCCGAAATGTCGTCGAAACGAAAAATATTCATACGGGTTTGTGCGGCTTGAAACTCCTAAGATACCCATAAAAAGGACGGTGGTCGAACCTGATTACAAGTGTCGTCCGAATAAAAGATGTAGGAATAGTGGCTAGAATTTAAAAACCGAAACCGGAACTTTATTTAGTAAAAGTGAATAGGAAACGCAACAGAAAACGAACGGTGGCCGGACAGGGCGGCGGCGGCAGTGGCGGCACGCCGCCCTGTCTAGGGTTTTTCTCAAGTGGTGACGGCTAGGGTTTGGTTATTTGTGTGTGACGCAGCGAAAACGGTATAGAGCCTAGGTTGGCTCTGATACCATGTAAGACGGTAAAAGACTGAATGCTTTATTGATTCAATAAGATTACATTATATAGAGAATATGTGAAACCCTAGAAACCTAAGCTTGGCCCGTTGGCTCATACTAATAACAATAATAATAATAAGGTCTAATAACACCAAGTTGTGTCACCAGATACTGCCATGGTGGAATGAAGCCCGATCTACTGATCTGCCTTGAACGGTTGGGTGTTTGATAACCCATATCCGTAAGGGTTTGATCCAGTATCCCATTGGTGAAGAAGGTGATATCGGTGTCATCGTTAAGTTGGAGGGCAGCTCTAAGAGGTTCCTCACTCAAGATGATTTCTCTTCCCAGCAACATACAGCTTATCCACACCTTTGTCCCGCTGAAGATAGTCTGTGCATTCCACCAGAATGTCTGGAGAAGTGTGGGGTGAATCCAGATATATGCTGATAAAGCATAGCCCAGAGGACTTTGCATCAGCATATTGTACACCACCTTGCATCCTTCCCATGTAGGGCCATCGAGTTTGTATCTTACTCTCATATTGTGAGTGGGGTAGACTGTAAGTGGAAAGTATTGGCTCCTCATTTCAGCTGCCATTTTTAATGTTTTGAAAAGGATTTTGAGATTTTCTGAAAAGTTTAAGTGGTAGTTGTGATGAGTAAAGTCTTCAGGAATTTGTTAATTTATACAGGTGAAAATGATAGTTTTGCCATAAATGGCATTAACCAACTCAAGATTTCCTTATCTTTTTGCTCTTTCTCTTCATTAATACTTTAGATCTTCCATCAGAGGCATGTAGTAGGGTTTGTACCCCGGCTTGTGAGATGAGGTGTTTGTGCTTTTATTAACTAGGCGGCTACTTTTTATGGACCCTAATCATTTTTGTGCCTATGTTTCTCATTATTCTTCTCTAAGAAAGATGACTAAGCATACTTTGGAAGTAGAAGTGCAATGAATTTTGTTTAGAAAATATTGTCTGTGACGATTGATTTTCCCTATGGCTTTGAACTTGTTAATGCAAGTGGCTTCCCCCCCCCCCCTTTTGAATTTTTTTTATTTATACTCATCATAAATAAATTTAGCGTGAACAAAAAATACAAAAACAATTATCTACTAACATATAGCCATATAAGTATGAGATGTGAATTCAAAAATATGAAATCCATCAGATTTTCTGATAATCAGTAATGCATCTGATGATTTATCAGATTTTCTGATAAGTTATCAGACTTTCTTGTGATTCATCAGATTTTCTGATATTTCACCAGATTTTGTGATAAATTTTATCAGAAATTTTGTTGTTCCTATGTATCTTTCTTGAGGTCATCAGAATTTTCGTTTACATTTTGATTATCTCCTTTGGATTCATCTATTTGATTTTCTTTTTGTGACTGAGTGTTTTCTGTAACTTCTTCATCTTTTATGTTAACCATGCCTAGTTTGCTGACCAGAAAATTGTGTCTCTTTTCATCAAGAGGTTTTGTGAAAATATCAGCAATTTGGTTTTCTGTTGGAACAAAGTACATTTCTATGTTACCTTTTCAACATGATCCTTGATGAAGTGATATCTGACATCTATGTTTGGTTCTAGAGTGATGAACTGGATTTTCTGTTAATGAAATAGCACTCTCTGAGTGACATAGAATTGGAATCTTTGTCAGATTTACTCCATAATCCTTCAGCTGCGTTTGCATCTATAGCACTTGTGAGCAACAACTTGCTGCAACTACATATTCAGATTCAGCTGTTGATGTTGCAACACAATTTTGTTTCTTGCTTGCCCAACACACCAATTTTTCTTCCAGTATTTGACATGCACTAGATGTGCTTTTTCTGTCAATCTTGTATCCTGCATAATCTGCATCTGTGTATGCTATTAGTTCCAGATTTGTATCTTTTGGATACCAGAGACCAAGATCTGATGTCTTGTTAGAAAACATGTAGCAAACATAATATCTTGTCTGCTTGCAGTTAAGTACAACAATGATCCTATCATTCCTCTATAGGTTTTAATATCCACACATTTACCTTCTTTATCAGAATTAAGTTTATTCCCTGTTGCCATGGGAGTTTTTGAAATTGAGCAGTTTTCAAGTGAGTATTTGTTCAATATTGTTTTTACATACTTAGATTGACTCAGAAATATTCCATCATTTCTTTGTTTGACTTGTAAACCTAAGAAAAAAGTTAACTCACCCATCTTGCTCATTTCAAAGTGGTTGGTCATTAATTTTTGAAACTTTTTGCAAAATTTTTCATTTGTTGATTCAAATATAATGTCATCAACATAGATTTGGACTAACAAAGTGTGACCTTTATGTGTCTTAAGAAAGAGAGTTGTGTCAATAGTACCTTTTGTGAAGCCAGAATTGAGTAAAAAGTTTGATAGTGTTTCATACCATGCTCTAGGAGCTTGCTTCAAACCATACAAGGCTTTGTTTAATCTATAAACATGATTTTGAAATTTAGGATCGACAAAGCCTTCTGGTTGATGCACATACACTTCTTCTTCAATCTTATGATTTAGGAATGTAGATTTTACATCCATTTGGTATACCTTGAAATCTCTAGATGCTGCATAAGCAAAGAATATTCTTACTGCTTCTAACCTGGCCACTGGTGTAAAGGTTTCATCATAGTCTATTCCTTCTTGTTGACAATAGCCTTTTACCACTAGCCTTGCTTTTTTCCTTGTCATTGGGGCATGTTCATCTAATTTGTTTCTAAATACCCATTTTGAGCCGATGACAGACTTGTCATTTGGCTTTGGCACCAGATTTCAAACTTGACTCCTTTTAAACTGATCAAGCTCTTCTTGCATTGCTTGAATCAAATCTGAGTCATTCAGAGCTTTTTTGACAGACTTAGGTTCCATCATGCTTAAGAAACCAGCAAATGCACATTCATGTGCTGTAGCAGATCTTGTTTTCACACCATCTTCTAGAGTCCCAATGATATCTGATTGAACATGTCCTTTTATCCATTTGAGATTATTGTGAAATATTGTTGATTCTGATGGATGTGAAGTTTCCCCTGATCATTTGCCATATTTGTATGGAATGTATCAGAATTTTGATTATCAGATGTGTTTGTATTGTTCTGATTTTGTATCAAAATTTATTTCTGATACATCTTCCACTTGTCCTGCAGGGTTAGTACATGTTTGTTCTATTGATTTTTCTGTGAGGTGTTGATCATGTCCTATGAACTCTTCTGTTAGTGTTTCGAAAAGATGATTGAGATTTTCTTAGTTATTAGAAGGATTTGCTTCCTTCATGTATTCATTAGAAACTTCTGTTTCTGTTGAATCATCAAAGGATACATAGAAACTTTCTCTGATTGTCCTTGTGTTTAAGATAAAAATCCTATAAGCTTTTGAGGGCAAGGAATAACCAAAATAAAATTCCCTTTTCTGCTTTTCTGTCAAATTTTTCAAGACTCTCAAAATCATTGAAAACAAAACACCTACAACTAAATGTGTGCAAAAATTTTTACATTCGGTATTCTTCCATTTATGATGTTGTAGGGTGTTTTATGAAGTCTCTTGTTATTTATGGATCTGTTTTGAGTAAAACAAGCATTTTCTATTGCTTCTGCCCAATAATGAGTGGGCAGTTTTGCATGAGCAAGCATTGTTCTGGCTGCTTCAACCAAGGTTCTGTTTCTTCTTTCTACCACTCCATTTTGCTGTAGAGATCTTGGAGCAGAAAAATCATGAGAGATTCCTTTGCTTACAAGGAAGCTCTCAAGTTTTGAGTTTTTAAATTATGTTCCATTATCTGTTCTGATCCTTCTAACTGATAATTTTAAAAGATTTTCAATTTTTCTGATAAAATTTATGATCAAATCTGGAGTTTCACTTTTCTTTCTCAAGAATTCTACCCTAGTGTATCTGGAATAGTCATCTACAATGACCAGAATGTATTTCTTTCCAGAAAAACTTTCAGTACTTATTGGTCCACAAAGATCCATATGCAAAAGTTCTAAATTTTGTGAAATTGATGATTAAGAAATTGTTTTATGTGAGCTTCTTTTCGATTTTCCCATTTCACAAGCCTCACATATCTTATCCTTCTTTGAGGATATGAAAGGTAATCCTTTTACCAGTCCTTTGTTTGCTAATTTATTTAGATTTTTAAAATTTAAGTGGGCTAATCTTTTGTGCCACAGCCAACTATTACCTTTATTATTTTTTGAAAATAAGCACAACTGAGGATGTTCATTTTCTTCTTTAAAATCAAAGTAATAGATAGACTTTCTTATTCTTTTTCCACTTAAGTAGATTTTGTTGTCATCTAGACCAATTATCAAACATTTTTCTGGTAAGAAGGTTACCTAAAATCCTTTGTCACAAAATTGACCACAGCTTAGCAAATTGTACTTTAAGCCTTTTACACAGGCTACTTTTTCGATGGTCAATGATCCATACTTTATACAACCATACCCCAATGTCCTCCCCTTTACTCCATTTCCAAAGTTGACTAATTTACCCAGTTTTGGAACAAAATTACTGAGCAAGCTCCTATCTCTAGTCATGTTCTTTGAGCTACCAGAATCGCAGTACCAGATCCGCTACACATGATGGTCCTTTTGTTCTGATTTTTCTGGTTCTTCACCAGAAAGTGCCATGAGACAGAAATTTGTCATATCTTCTTCTTCTTCTTCTTCAGAAGAGTCATCTGATAACCATCTATCTGTCCCAGCTATCAAACTGACTTGTTGTTGCTTTCTGGCTTCTTGCACCTTCTTTTCATAGTAAGCAACATCCTTCAGTCTTTTATTCTTGCACTCTGATGCATAATGACCCTTTTGCTTGCACTTGTAATAAACAGCCTATGCTTTTCCTTTATCCCTTGATTTTCCTTCCATCCTCCCTTTTTCACTTTTCTGGTACTTGTGGCTACCTCCTCTTAACCTCTACTCAAAAGTTTTGGTGAGCAATGCGATTGCCTCAACAAATGCAGAAAAATCTGATGATGTATCATAATTTTCCATATTTTGGAAATTTGAGGTTTGTGGATCACAGGTGTGTCACGACCCCCGACCCGGTTTTACCCGTCTCAGGAGTCGCGGGACAGAAACTCGTGGTATGGTTTATTTTGGCAGCGGAAATTTTGACAGGATCTTTTAAACTGAAAATGCCCAATTATTTTATTTCACATTTTGGGACAAACCCCATAATTTACAGTAAGGATGATTTCACTGGGAAATCCTTGTTTTACAAAAACATGTTTATTTATTTTATTTACTGAGCCACATTCTTCAAGCTGGTGTGCTATGCGACACCTTTACTGATTCATAGTAAATCACCTGAAACATGTTTAAAAAATTTTTATCAGCGGGGAAATACTGGCGAGTCATTCAGGTTATAAAATGACATATTAGTTATAGATTACAGCATAAGAGCGATTACAATGGCTACTATCTTATTTTTATCTGGCGCCGTGTCACACCCTGGTGACGATGGTCATACCACTATTGGGTCCTTTCACCCAAGTACTGATGATTATCACTGTTAGGTTGGTGAACCTAACCATGAGAAATTAGTAATGTGTACAATACCCCACTTGCCAGTGATTCAAGATAACCAAGACTTAATCCCAGTAACTATAACTTTTGAAAAATAATTTGAGTATTGTCAAACATTGTTGATAATAGAGAATGACTCACTTTGCAAGTTTAATTGGACAGAACCTTGCCTACTGATTTAGCCTTGTAACCTAGTTTAAATAACAATGCACACGAAACTAGGTCAGTAACTTAATACAACATTTATGATAAGCTCACGAAATCAAAACCCTCACGACGAATGACAAAGTATAGCCCGAATTTGGGCAGCACTTAAACATCCATCGGATCGGTTTCAATCGATCGGACACTGTATCGTAGCAATGATCGAGTTATTACCCTGTTGTCACAGCAGAGGGTCGAGATTGGATTGTTTTTAGAAAGATCAGAGCACAAAGTAACGTAGAAAATGAATTTTTCACATCGAAACAACACAACCACGCAAGTGCCAAACCCCTGCATTATATACTGAAAAATGGTTCCTCTCGCGTGGCGCGCCAGGGTTGTAACACCTGTGTCATTTCAACCATCAAACAAATGCCAAACCAATGAAATATTGTATTTCATACTTTGGACTTGTATAAATATGTGTATCGTTTACACATATCAACTCTTGTCCGATTTCAAGCTCTAAATCGCTTTCTGGAAGGTTATACGCGCACTGACGCGTAAATATAACCAGTTTAATGCAACGAACACTCCGGAATAGTGAAATAGGCTTAACATACCTTAAATAACCTTTACATAACTTATATATAAGTTTTGGAAGGTTTGGTGTGGTGAAATCAAGTTTAATCGCTTACAGGGACTAAAGTTGACAAACTGCGAAAGTATGCCAATCTGAACTGTAACAGACATTCCGGAACATGACCATAAGTTAAACACACCTTAAATATCCTCTACATAGCTTAGAAATAGGCTTTGATGGGTTCGGTGTGCTAAAATAAACTTTTGGGTCATTCAGGGACTAAAAGTGTCAAAAAGTGCACAAGTTTGCACTTTCGCGCATAACTTACGTTCTGAATACATCCGGACATCCAAAAATTTATGTAAGCACTAAAATATTTTATTTTAGTGTTCGGCTTAAGAAAAATCCATTCGTTTCGTCATTTGGATCGTTTTTCGCGCTTATGCGCATTCCGTCGTAATTAACCGAACATCGCAACTGTACGGCTAAACGAACCGACATCCGAGATATTTTTGAGCACATTTTAAGTTCCCTATACTTTAACTTCATTTTAGAGCTTTGAAATGGGGTTAACGGGCCTTAAACGTGTCGAAAATGAGCTTATTACACAACAGGGACCAAATCTGCCATTTTTCAAACTTTCTGGTCTGCAACAAGCTTACGGACCTCAACACTAATGAGCTTACGGTCCGTAAGCTATCTCCAGCAGATCAGAACCTTCTTAAACAGCTGTTAACAGCTGCAAACCACTTCTAATCCCAATGCCAAGTGTTGATACCTTATGGTGAGTGGCCAACTTAGTTACCATAAGCTTCCGACAAGTGTACGCCTTGGATTCGATCACGTACTACGAGAAACGATCCTAACGGTGGTGCATTTACTATAAATACCCATCCATACTCAACACAAAAACCCACTAGAATCTGATTGAGGAGCTCTAAGTTGAAGCCTTCGCTTCATACCTGAGCTATTCGATCACGATTAGCATTCGGGGACCCTTCGTAAGTATTCTTTCGTTCTTTTCCTTATTTTTACTGCTTTTCGAGTCAGAAAGTCAAACTTTGTTTGACTTTCAGCATTGACCAGTAATGGTCAATGCGAAGTTCGTTTGAACTTCGCAACGTGATTGTAATCACGATGGTCATAGTCCCTTGGGACTATGCCCACTGATTTCCACGTTGTCTAGGGTCGTAGGGTAGGCGATCTGATAAATCGCCTATACCTTCGAACCCGACCCAGTTTGGTCGATCATTAGGATCCGACCAAATACATTAGGTGACCCTAGTATAGGGCATAACCTTCCGAGGTTATACCCTATGGTCACATCATTTAAATAGTTGTATGATAGGAAGTTTATATGCCTTAGGTAAATTACCAGAATACCCTTTTCATGTATAATTGGTAATTAAGCATATGTAACCTAAACCTTTGTCACATAACTGATTATGTAACATGTTTTAGGCATATAACACTTGTCATAGGACTAGTTAGGCGGTCCGAACGCGTTTCACGCGAACGACGCGTTAAAGTAGCATAAGCTACCTAAACGGGTCGTAATGGGTCGTAGACACTTAGGTTAAGTTTCATTTAGTATGTAGGCTTTGTTAAACCAAATGACACGAGTCTCTACACTCGTTTGGTTTACAAACCCTAATGCTACCCGATCTTCCGATTTAGGTCCGGTTTATTAATGTAGCTACCTATACTAGGTGCCGTTTGATATCCGCGATCTCTAGCATTGTTTAGTTGTTACTCAAGGACTACTGAGCAATCTCAGGTGAGTACATAGACCCCTCTTTTACTGTTTTCCAAACTGTTTTGGGGTGGAACACATGTGCCTACTTGTTACTTTCATGCTTTCCTGTTTTGACATCATATACTTGCTATGTTCATTAGTACATTATAGTACATGATTTCATTACATCTTATGCTAGGTGTGCCCATTGTGTGCATTACTTAGTACATTGTTTTACACTACCTTTCATGCTAGGTGTGCCCATTGTGTGCATTACTTAGTACATTGTTTTACACTACCTTTCATGCTAGGTGTGCCCATTGTGTGCATTACTTGGTACATTGTTTTACATTACATTTTGTTGCATATGCTCATCTAGTATATGAACACATTATATTACATTTTGAACCGTTGCATATGCTTACCCAGCATATGAACACATTATACTACATATTGACCCGTTGTAATCATTTGACTGTGATTCGTTGATATCTGTGAACCGTTTGTATCTGTGAACCGTATTTGACATAGACATTTCGGCATAGACATTTTAACATGATTGGCATTTGATCATGCATTTCCCACAAAACATAACTTTGATTTAAACCAAGTTTTACTTCAATACTTTGTTTTTGTGCATATGGTTTAGTTGAGACATTTCATTTGCCATACATGACATTTTGACATAAACATTTGACATGGATATTTGACATAGACATTTTGACATTGGTTTGGTTTGATTAAATGATTAAGTAACGATACGTGTGTAATATGATACAAGCATGGTGGATACGCCGCTGGTACTTCCTATATATAAGTGTTTGTATGGTATTACATATTGTAGCGTTATTTGAATCATTTCAGTTTGATACATATAACATTTTATACAAATAACATACTTTTCACAAGACATTGTTTTACAAACAACTTATCTTATACAAATCCATTTTACTATGGTTATTCATTTAACCATACATTATTCAGTTATTTATACATATCATCTGAACTCATTGTTTTTCAAATGATTTACAAAACAAAGCAAATTACAAGGTTCATGACTAAACATTTTCTCAAACATAAGTCATGAAACCTATTTTCACAAAACCTATGTATCTCACAGGCATTTTTATGCTGACGTACCTATTTTCACATGTGTTTTTCAGGAACTGTTGCATAAGATGATCAAGATACATATAGGCAGACTTGGGCTTTAGTGACAATAAAAGATGCAAGACTAGTTAATTATGTTGTATTTCCTAGTTTGATAAGACATTGTAACACTTTTAATCAATAAAACGAAACTTCAATTGCCATGGATTTGAAACAATTAATTCTGTTACAACACTCCCCGACATTTCCGCCACGTTTTGTATGTTCCACGTGGTCGGGGTGTGACAGAAAAGATGGTATCAGAGCCAATGGTTATAGGGAATTAGGTTATTAGTAATGCTTTGACCTAGTCTATAACTTTCTTAGGACCCTAACGCGAGTTTACTTGCGTTTAGTCATAAAACAATACCGTCACCTATCCTTAGGCGACTACCACAACCAGAGCATAAATTTCAAAACCGCTTTGAAAACTAATCATCTGTTCTAGGATGATTTATTACAAGGTTTTGAACCCTCTATTGTAAGGTTTTGAACCCTCTGTTATATGGTTTTGAACCCCTTTGATTTTTCAAAATCTCGTCAAGGTTTTGGGTTTTAAATAATGTGAACACGTGCAAACTGGAAGGGTGAATGCCTGTATTCTGGGTTTTCTGTCTAGGCAAGCACTTCGTATACATCTCATCAGACGCGAGACCAGTTGTGCTTACCTGGGAATTCTTGGGATGAGTGTTCACTTATAGGCGAGCATATCTTCGCAATACATTATTTTTGACCTATTTACTTTTCACCAGGTCGTTTGTTGCTTTGTAGTAACAAACAAATGACCACTATCCTTTCTTTCATCAGATTTGTTTCACCTCATTCGTTTCGTCTAATTCTCTCACTCGTTTCATTTCATGTTTCCTCTTTTAGAATGCCTCCTCGACGCGAAAATCAGATGACGCCTGCCGAGCTGGCAGAAATCATCGCGCAGCAAATGGCTGCTGCCTTCCCAAATCTTTGTGCTCAAATAATACAAGCCATCAACAACAATAATGCCCTCTGCAGCTTCAAGACGTTCAACTCGGCCAAGCCATCAAAGTTCTCTGGGTCTCAAGGAGCGACAGCACTTCTGCAATGGTTCGAGAGTCTAGAGAGCACCTTCAGGCATGTACAATGTCCAAACGATCGAAAGGTAGATTTCGCATCCAGTGTCTTTGAGAAACGAGCTTTGACATGGTGGAACGGTGTGGTAAGAGATAGGGGTGCCGATGTGGCACTGGCCCAAACTTGGGAAGAACTTCGAACACTGATGATGAAGGAATTCTGCCCTCGTCACGAGATCAGGGCGTTGGAAAGGGAATTCGACGATCTTAAGCAAGACAACGGTGAACATCGAGCATACACTGATCGATATGAGGAGCTGAGCCTGTTGTGTCCTACCATGGTTACGCCTTTGGATAAGGCGATCGAAAAATACATTGATGGTCTCCCTGACTTAGTTCAGGACATTGTTACCGGTAGTAACCCCACTACGGTTAGGCAGGCCATTGAGCTATCTGCAACGTTGACTGAATCTCAGATCAGGAAACGTAAGCTTTTTCGAAAGGGTGACAAGAAACCAGTTGAGGAATCAAAGACCATGGATGTACAGACTGAATTCCCTGAGAAGTCAAAGAAGCAAAAGGCTTCTCAGAACTTCGCCATGGTTACTTACAGTAATCAAGCTATCCCCAACCAACCAGCTCAACCCCGTACTAGGAAGCCATACAATGGAACTTCACCCTTGTGTAACCGATGTGGCCTACATCATCATGCTAATGTGAAGTACCGCGAATGCCAAATTTGTGGACTTAAAGGTCATGTGGCAAAAGTTTGCGTTGCAGCAGTTGCACCGAATCAAGCCGACAACAAACCCGCTCGAGCTCGCTTTCCACCAGGTTCTTGCAACAAGTGTGGTGAGATGGGACATTTCCGAAGAAATTGCCCAAAGCTTGCTAATGCTAATCCAGCACAGTGATGAGCATCTGATCGACTAGGGGACAACACTCTTTAGAAATAATCATATCTTATGTATTATTTTCTTTTGTTGTCAAGGTTCATGAAACAGTTGTTATCATTGTTAATAAATAAATCTTTTTATTTACGTTACAATGTATTTATGTAGTTGTATGCATAAACAACATATCCCCTATAATACCGACAATCGAGGAATCGTATTCCTTGAAAAGCAAACTATCCCCAAAATTCTTCCATGTTACAATCTCTTGCGTTTTCCACAAAGATCCTAAGTACCCGTCTCTTGCAAAGAAACGAAGTACAAGGTACAAGTTATAATTCTGTACGAATACCCCAAGTACCACTATAAATTCTTAATAGGGTACCCAAGGGTATTTCCGTATGTCCTAAATTATTGTGTACCTAAATTCGAATATTGCGTTTTTCCTGAAAAAAACGGAAATCGAATTTTTGGTTGATCATCCTATCTTCATGAATGGATTCTTGAAATGATTAAAGTGCCAAATGAAATCCACAAATTGGATTCCTGGTGTACTTTAAGTATCCGCGTCCAAAGATAACAAATTAATAAACAAATTAAACAACTATGTGATTTTGTGCTTATGTGTTTTCTTTTATGTTTTTGTGTAATCCAAGTTTTGTTATCCAAATCCTCGTAGAATCTTCCATATCATCGTATAAGGGATTCATAGTAGGATATCCAAAGGTACTATCTTAAATCCTTAATGGACTTCTACGTGGTAGTTAAGTCCCTTGGATTATATAGTACTATTCCATAATTAGATCCTGAGAGGTCTAGATAAACAGATTGATCCAAAAATCTGGTTAGGAATATCATGTGATGATATAGCTGAAAGGACTCCTTGGTGGCCTAATTTAAAAGGATCCTTTGTCGATCTAATTAAAAGGACCCTATGGTAGTCTAGTCACACTCATCACAGGTTTGATATTTTCTTCCCCTATACATCATGAAATGCACTGTGTGGACTGTGCAAGGAATTACGTAATTATGGACGCGTAAATAATTATGAAATTCAGTGCACGGAAACCACAGCAAATTTTGTCATGTGTCTAGAGTCTATTCCGTTCATTTTTGTTTCTGAAGATGTAAAATGACTATTCCGTTCATTTTTGTTTCTGAAGATGTAAAATGACTATTCCGTTCATTTTTGTTTCTGAAGATGTAAAATGACTATTCCGTTCATTTTTGTTTCTGAAGATGTAAAATGACTATTCCGTTCATTTTTGTTTCTGAAGATGTAAAATGACTATTCCGTTCATTTTTGTTTCTGAAGATGTAAAATGACTATTCTGTTCATTTTTGTTTCTGAAGATGTAAAATGACTATTCTGTTTTGTTTCTGAAGATGTTGTGGAATATGACTATTCTGTTCATTTTTGTTTCTGAATAATGCCTGTTGAAAATAACTCCGTGCATTTTTCATTTCTGAAAAATGTTCGTTAAAGAGAAATTACAGGATTACGTCTTGTTCATCTTTGATGGTTATTTAACACAAAGTCACAAATAGACTCCTACGAATTAATTTCGGGACGAAATTTCCTAAAGTAGGGGAGACTGTAACACCTGTGTCATTTCAACCATCAAACAAATGCCAAACCAATGAAATATTGTATTTCATACTTTGGACTTGTATAAATATGTGTATCGTTTACACATATCAACTCTTGTCCGATTTCAAGCTCTAAATCGCTTTCTGGAAGGTTATACGCGCACTGACGCGTAAATATAACCAGTTTAATGCAACGAACACTCCGGAATAGTGAAATAGGCTTAACATACCTTAAATAACCTTTACATAACTTATATATAAGTTTTGGAAGGTTTGGTGTGGTGAAATCAAGTTTAATCGCTTACAGGGACTAAAGTTGACAAACTGCGAAAGTATGCCAATCTGAACTGTAACAGACATTCCGGAACATGACCATAAGTTAAACACACCTTAAATATCCTCTACATAGCTTAGAAATAGGCTTTGAGGGGTTCGGTGTGCTAAAATAAACTTTTGGGTCATTCAGGGACTAAAAGTGTCAAAAAGTGCACAAGTTTGCACTTTCGCGCATAACTTACGTTCTGAATACATCCGGACATCCAAAAATTTATGTAAGCACTAAAATATTTTATTTTAGTGTTCGGCTTAAGAAAAATCCATTCGTTTCGTCATTTGGATCGTTTTTCGCGCTTATGCGCATTCCGTCGTAATTAACCGAACATCGCAACTGTACGGCTAAACGAACCGACATCCGAGATATTTTTGAGCACATTTTAAGTTCCCTATACTTTAACTTCATTTTAGAGCTTTGAAATGGGGTTAACGGGCCTTAAACGTGTCGAAAATGAGCTTATTACACAACAGGGACCAAATCTGCCATTTTTCAAACTTTCTGGTCTGCAACAAGCTTACGGACCTCAACACTAATGAGCTTACGGTCCGTAAGCTATCTCCAGCAGATCAGAACCTTCTTAAACAGCTGTTAACAGCTGCAAACCACTTCTAATCCCAATGCCAAGTGTTGATACCTTATGGTGAGTGGCCAACTTAGTTACCATAAGCTTCCGACAAGTGTACGCCTTGGATTCGATCACGTACTACGAGAAACGATCCTAACGGTGGTGCATTTACTATAAATACCCATCCATACTCAACACAAAAACCCACTAGAATCTGATTGAGGAGCTCTAAGTTGAAGCCTTCGCTTCATACCTGAGCTATTCGATCACGATTAGCATTCGGGGACCCTTCGTAAGTATTCTTTCGTTCTTTTCCTTATTTTTACTGCTTTTCGAGTCAGAAAGTCAAACTTTGTTTGACTTTCAGCATTGACCAGTAATGGTCAATGCGAAGTTCGTTTGAACTTCGCAACGTGATTGTAATCACGATGGTCATAGTCCCTTGGGACTATGCCCACTGATTTCCACGTTGTCTAGGGTCGTAGGGTAGGCGATCTGATAAATCGCCTATACCTTCGAACCCGACCCAGTTTGGTCGATCATTAGGATCCGACCAAATACATTAGGTGACCCTAGTATAGGGCATAACCTTCCGAGGTTATACCCTATGGTCACATCATTTAAATAGTTGTATGATAGGAAGTTTATATGCCTTAGGTAAATTACCAGAATACCCTTTTCATGTATAATTGGTAATTAAGCATATGTAACCTAAACCTTTGTCACATAACTGATTATGTAACATGTTTTAGGCATATAACACTTGTCATAGGACTAGTTAGGCGGTCCGAACGCGTTTCACGCGAACGACGCGTTAAAGTAGCATAAGCTACCTAAACGGGTCGTAATGGGTCGTAGACACTTAGGTTAAGTTTCATTTAGTATGTAGGCTTTGTTAAACCAAATGACACGAGTCTCTACACTCGTTTGGTTTACAAACCCTAATGCTACCCGATCTTCCGATTTAGGTCCGGTTTATTAATGTAGCTACCTATACTAGGTGCCGTTTGATATCCGCGATCTCTAGCATTGTTTAGTTGTTACTCAAGGACTACTGAGCAATCTCAGGTGAGTACATAGACCCCTCTTTTACTGTTTTCCAAACTGTTTTGGGGTGGAACACATGTGCCTACTTGTTACTTTCATGCTTTCCTGTTTTGACATCATATACTTGCTATGTTCATTAGTACATTATAGTACATGATTTCATTACATCTTATGCTAGGTGTGCCCATTGTGTGCATTACTTAGTACATTGTTTTACACTACCTTTCATGCTAGGTGTGCCCATTGTGTGCATTACTTAGTACATTGTTTTACACTACCTTTCATGCTAGGTGTGCCCATTGTGTGCATTACTTGGTACATTGTTTTACATTACATTTTGTTGCATATGCTCATCCAGTATATGAACACATTATATTACATTTTGAACCGTTGCATATGCTTACCCAGCATATGAACACATTATACTACATATTGACCCGTTGTAATCATTTGACTGTGATTCGTTGATATCTGTGAACCGTTTGTATCTGTGAACCGTATTTGACATAGACATTTCGGCATAGACATTTTAACATGATTGACATTTGATCATGCATTTCCCACAAAACATAACTTTGATTTAAACCAAGTTTTACTTCAATACTTTGTTTTTGTGCATATGGTTTAGTTGAGACATTTCATTTGCCATACATGACATTTTGACATAAACATTTGACATGGATATTTGACATAGACATTTTGACATTGGTTTGGTTTGATTAAATGATTAAGTAACGATACGTGTGTAATATGATACAAGCATGGTGGATACGCCGCTGGTACTTCCTATATATAAGTGTTTGTATGGTATTACATATTGTAGCGTTATTTGAATCATTTCAGTTTGATACATATAACATTTTATACAAATAACATACTTTTCACAAGACATTGTTTTACAAACAACTTATCTTATACAAATCCATTTTACTATGGTTATTCATTTAACCATACATTATTCAGTTATTTATACATATCATCTGAACTCATTGTTTTTCAAATGATTTACAAAACAAAGCAAATTACAAGGTTCATGACTAAACATTTTCTCAAACATAAGTCATGAAACCTATTTTCACAAAACCTATGTATCTCACAGGCATTTTTATGCTGACGTACCTATTTTCACATGTGTTTTTCAGGAACTGTTGCATAAGATGATCAAGATACATATAGGCAGACTTGGGCTTTAGTGACAATAAAAGATGCAAGACTAGTTAATTATGTTGTATTTCCTAGTTTGATAAGACATTGTAACACTTTTAATCAATAAAACGAAACTTCAATTGCCATGGATTTGAAACAATTAATTCTGTTACAACACTCCCCGACATTTCCGCCACGTTTTGTATGTTCCACGTGGTCGGGGTGTGACAAGGGTCACCTGGTCCTGGCGCATGGCGTGACAGCTCCACTTTTAGGCTAGGGTAGCCTCGTGTCTAACATAGCCCTGGTGAGTCAACATTCAATGAAATTCGTGTTTTACAATCGAGTTTTGAAGATAATCATTAATTAGGGGATACCCCCCTTGAGTTTTAGGGGCCCTGATCCTAGTTTCAATGGTCCTGAAAATTTATGGGTCATGGCATACTATTTGGGGGTCTCAATTAGGGTTTCCTATTGGATATTAATAAAATAAGCAATAATAATTTTGGTGAGAGTTGTTACATCCACCCCACCTTAATTAAAATCTCGTCCTCGAGATTTACTGGAACAAGTAGGGATATTTTTGCTTCATTTCTGATTCTAGTTTCCAAGTATACTCATGTCCTCTCCTTGAATCCCACTTGACTTTGACCAGTACTAGTCTTTTGTGCTTGAGAAACTTAACCTTTCTGTCTTCTATTTGAAGGGGTTTCTCCACAAATTTTAACTTTTCATTTATCTCTATGTCTTGGAGAGGTACTACCAGGGATTCGTCAGACAAACACTTCTTGAGGTTAGACACATGGAACACATCATGTACCCCAGCTAGTTCTTCTGGTAGTTGTAAGCAATAGGCAACTGGTCCTATTCATTGGGTTACTAAGAATGGTCCTATGTATCTTGGACTTAGCTTTCCTTTCTAACCAAACCGAACTACTCCTTTCCAAGGAGAAACTTTCAAGAGTACTTTGTCTCCGACTTGAAATTCTAACGGCTTGCGTCAATTATCCGCGTAACTCTTCTGCCGATCTCGAGCCGTTTTCAGCCTTTCCTTGATTTGAGTGATCTTTTTAGTAGTTTCTTGCACAATTTCGGGACCTGATAGTTGACTTTCTCCTATTTCTGCCCAGCAAACTGGAGTTCGACACTTTCGTCCATACAATGCTTCGAATGGGGCAGCTTCGATGCTTGCATGATAACTATTATTATAGGAGAATTCTATTAAGGGTAGGTGGTCATCCCAGTTTCCACCAAAATCAATTACACATGCCCTGAGCATGTCTTCCAGGGTTTGAATCGTCCTTTCACTTTGCCCGTCTATTTGGAGATGGTATGCAGTACTTAAATTCAGGCGTGTCCCCATTGCTTCTTGAAAACTTGTCCAGAAATGTGAAGTGAAATGACTATCTCTATCCGATACAATAGAGAGTGGGACTCCATGTAAGGATACCACCTCGTCTACGAATAGCTTGGCTAATCTTTCCATGCTAAAGGTTTCCTTCATGGGTAGAAAATGAGCTGATTTGGTTAATCGATCCACAATCACCCAAATTGCGTCATTACCTTTCCTGGTTTTGGGTAACTTAGTAACAAAGTCCATTGTTATTAGTTCCCATTTCCATACAGGCATTTCTAACTGTTGGAGTAATCCTGAAGGTTTCTGGTGTTCTGCCTTAACTTGTGAACAAGTTAGACACTTAGATACATATATAGCTATGTCCTTTTTCATTCCTATCCACCAGAAATTGTTTCTTAAATCTTGGTACATCTTATTATTTCCAAGGTGCATGGTATATCTACATTTATAGGCTTCCTCTAAAATCTTATTTCTTAACTCTCCTTGCTTAGGTACCCAAATCCTTTTCTTGTGGAATCTCCAAATTCCATCAGCCCCTTGCTCCAATACCTTTATTCTTCCTTTCATTCCTTCAGCATCATCATCAATTGCTGTTGCTTGAACATTCTTCAATTGTTCCATTAAATCTAATTGTAGATTTAATCTAAGAGCACGAACTCGTTTTTGCTTTTCATGATACTTACGACTTAGGGCATCTGCGACTACATTTGCTTTTCCTTAGTGATATTGAATATCACAGTCGTAGTCACTTAGAATTTCCATCCATCTCCTTTACCTCATGTTCAATTCTTTTTGCCCAAATATGTACTTTAAGCTTTTATGATCTGTATAAATGGTAAACTTACTTCCATACAGATGGTGTCTCCAAATCTTAAGGGCAAAAATTATCGACCCTAACTCTAAGTCATGTGTCGTATAATTTTCCTCGTGCTTTTTCAATTGCCTTGAGGCATACGCAATTACCTTTTTGCGTTGCATTAGCACACATCCTAATCCTAGCTTAGAAGCATCACAATAAACTTCAAAATCTTCTGTTCCTTCTGGTAAGGCTAGAATTGGAGCGTTTGTTAACTTTTTCTTTAAAATCTTAAAGGCCTCTTCTTGCCTAGGTCCCTATTCAAACTTAATTGTTTTACAGGTTAGCTTAGTTATGGGCACAGCTATCTTAGAGAAATCCTTAATGAAGCGCCTCTACTACCCAGCTAATCCTAGAAAACTTCTAACTTCCGTAGCTGATTGCGGGACCTTCCATTTGGTGATCGCTTCTATCTTGGAGGGATCTATGTGAATACCTTCGTGATTCACCATATGTCCTAAAAATTGCACTTCCTGCAGCCAAAATTCACACTTCGAAAATTTGGCGTAAAGCTTCTCCCTTCTTAACAAATTTAAGAGTGCATGTAGATGTTCACAATGCTCGTCTTCACTTTTGGAATAAATAAGTATATCGTCGATAAAGATAATTACAAATTTATCCAGATACGGTTTACAGATCCTAGTACTGAAAGCAGTTTTAGGTATGTCTTCTTCTTGTACCTTCAGCTGATGGTATCCGGATCGTAAATCTATCTTAGAAAAATATCTAGCCCCCTAAAGTGGTCGAAAAGATCATCAATCCTAGGCAATGGGTATCGATTCTTAATTGTAACCTTATTAAATTCCCTATAATCAATACACATTTGCATTGAACCATCTTTCTTTTTAACAAACAACACTGGTGCTCCCCAAGGAGATGAACTAGGTTGTATAAATCCTTTACTGAGCAATTCATCTAACAGCTTTTTCAATTCTAATATTTCGGTGGGTTCTAACCGATAAGGTGCCTTAGCTATCGGTGTAGTTCCAGGAATTAGATGAATTCTAAATTCTACCTCCCTATCTGGTGGCAATCCTGGTAGCTCTTCCGGAAATACATCCGGGTATTATGATACCACATGAATTTCCTTAAGTTCCTTACCCTTAGTGCTAATGATTACCGAAATCATATACACTATTCCTTGCTTTCGTTCATAACTAGCGACTTTCATTACGGAAATGAACTTCATTGGCTTACGTGGCTTATTTCCTGTAACCATGATTGTTTCTCCTGATGGTGTGTGAATTTCTATGGAATTCTTATCACAGAGGATTCGAGCATGGTTGGATACTAACCAATCCATTCCTAATACGACATCGAATCCAGCTAAATTCATAGGTAACAGGTATGCAGAAAATTTATGACCTGAAAGTTCTATATTTCCTTTTTGCAAAATCGTATCTATGCTAACAGAATTTCCGTCTGCTGTTTCTACTATATAAATCTGCCTAAGTTTGGTTAAGGGTAGATTAAGTGCTTGGCAGAACGAAGTATTTATAAAACTTTGGTTTGCACCAGAGTCAAATAATACTTTTGCGTAAACGTTGTGAACTAGGAACGTACCCGCTATTACATCCGGAATCAGATCTGCTTCTTGGGTTGTCAGCTGAAAGGCTCTTGCATTCTTCTTATTAGTTCCTTCTGCAGGTTTGGTCTTGTTGTCAGCTGGTTTGACCAGTTTAGGGCAGTCTGGTCTAAAATGTCCAGCTTCTCCACAATTGAAGCAAATTGTTGATTTCTTTCTTCTACAATCTTCTTCTTGGTGTCCTGGAATTTTGCAGAAGTTATAGTACCCCTTACATTTTCCAAAGTGCTTTCTTTTACAGGTACTACAAAACGGCGGGGTGGATGATTGCCCCGTTCCCTTTTTCTTAAAGTTGCTACTAGTATTACCCCTTCAGAATCCTTGGGTAATCTTCAGCGCCAATTTCTTCTTCCGGTTTTCTTCTCGCGTACGCACCAGTCCGTCAGTCAGGGTGTTGGCTAATTCCACCGCATCGTCAATTGTGCGGGGTCTTGCAGCTTTGACGATATCCCGAATCTCACTAATTAAACCCCAAATGTAGTGAGAAATAAGTACCGGTTCTGGCGAAGCCAGAGTAGGTACAATTCTGGCATATTCGAAGAATTTCGAAGTATACCCTCGAAGGTCAACATCCACCATTCGGTGGCTCAGGAATTTATTTGCCAATTGTTCCTTTTCATATTCGGGGCAGAATTTCCTTTCCATCAAATGCTTAAATTTTTCCCAATTCATGGCATAAGCCATGTCACTTCCTTTGGCTTGTAGTACCGTGTTCCACCATTCTAATGCCTCTTCCTTAAAAAGGTGAGAAGCATACATGACCTTATCCTCCTTGGCACATTTACTTATTTTAATTACTGCCTCGGTCTTTTCCAACCAACGTAGTGCAGCAGTTTCCCCTTCATTGCCAGCAAATTCGACAGGTTTACAGGCAAGAAATTCTTTATAAGTGCAACCAGGTGTTGCAACTTTCATTTTCTTAAGTATCGGGGCTTGAATCACGTTGTCATTATTGCCGCCTCCGTTAACACTGTTACTGAAATTATCGTCGCGCGTGTGTTTACTAGGGTTGGCTTGGGAAGGTTCAACAGGACTTTTAACAGCAGCGACGATTGCCGGGATAGCATTGGCTATCCCCTGGGCAACGATATTTTCTATATCTTGCCTATTAAGAAAGTGATCCTCATTGTTTTGCTCGGATTGGTTGACTTCGTTAACTGGTTCATTAACAGTATGTTCCATCTGATAATTAACAATATATATATATATATATATATATATATATATATATATATATATATATATATAAGTCATTGGCACAAAATAAATAACAACCAACGCAATAAAGCAATCACACATAATCACGTTAACACGTAATTGTCGACTTTGCGACTTTGCGGCTTTCATATTTATAGTAGTATGCATCCATACACACTAGTTATATTACAAAAGTTTTATCTTAAGTTATTTTACATGATTATATTTTTATTATTATTTATTATTATTTTATTATTATAAAACACATAACCACACAACCACACAACCACAGTCAGCTGGCATCTCAGAAACGACGTTCCCTCTCGTCGTATTTCCAGGTGATTCTCTCTCCCACATCCCTAATTCTATTTCCTGCCTCCACCAGCTCTTCGCCATAATGACGGAGTTCAACCAAGTTTTCTGTGCTCATTGGTGGGTTTGGTGTAGGCTCAGGGTCAAACTGGGGGAAATAGACGTTAGGGTTATTCAAGAGATTCTGAAATTGCCAGTCGTTTGTCCACCATTCTTCTAGCTCTCCTTGTAGAGGTCGGGGGTTGACAATAGGATCTGGGATAGCATGTTCCAAATTAGCTGGGAGTTAGGATTCAGCGGGGTAATTGAAGAGGTTTTCATCGGCAGGTCCGATGAGGTCAAAGTTTGCCAGTTTACAATCCAGCTCCTCCCATGGTGGCATTTCCTGGGCTTGCCCGGAACGTTTCCCGATCTCTTTTCCTTTCCCTTTATCCTTTGGGTCCTCAGTCTTTTTAACCTTCTGTGCAGCTGGTTTCTTCATACGCCCACGTTTCCCGTCCAAGATCCTCCTCCTCTTTTTCGGTTTTGGTTTCTCCTGGGCCTGGAAGGTTAGTGGTTCCTCCGTATCTGCCAAATAGCCAGATGGGTTTCCTGTGGTATCCATATCTGTGCTATGGATAGTAAAGTTTCGGAGTGCCTCCGACAGTTCATTCATGCTGTTAGCACACATGAAGAAACACACACAAATTTAAGTTAAAATTTTATTTATTATAAATTAAATTTTCACAGAATCACAGAATGGCAATCAGAAAATTAAGTATTTCTAGATACTTAATTGGCTTTAAATCAGTGGCTCTGATATCACCTTTTTCTATCACGACCCCCTGACCCGGTTTTACCTGTCTCAGGAGCCGCAGGACAGAAACTCGTGGTATGTTTTATTTTGGCAGCGAAAATTTTGACAGGATCTTTTAAACTGAAAATGCCCAATTATTTTATTTCACATTTTGAGACAAACCCCATAATTTACAGTAAGGGTGATTTCACTGGGAAATCCCCGTTTTACAAAAACATGTTTATTTATTTTATTTACTGAGCCAAATTCTTCAAGCTGGTGTGCTATGCGACACCTTTACTGGTTCACGTTAAATCACCTGAAACATCCATCAGATCGGTTTCAATCGATCGGACATTGTATCGTAGCAGTGATCGAGTTATTACCCTGTTGTCGTAGCAGAGGGTCGAGATTGGATTGTTTTTAGAAAGATCAGAGCACAAAGTAACGCAGAAAACGAATTTTGACGTCGAAACAACACAACCATGCAAGTGCCAAACCCCTAGATTATATACTGAAAAATGGTTCCTCTCGCGTGGCGCGCCAGGGTCACCTGGTCCTGGCGCGTGGTGCGACGGCTCCACTTTTAGGCTAGGGTAGCCTCGTGTCTAACATAGCCTTGGTGAGTCAACATTCAACGAAATTCATGTTTTACAATCAAGTTTTGAAGATAATCATTAATTAGGGGATACCACCCTTGAGTTTTAGGGGCCCTGATCCTAGTTTCAATGGTTCTGAAAATTTATGGGTCATGCCATACTATTTGGGGGTCTCAATTAGGGTTTCCTATTGGATATTAATAAAATAAGAAATAATAATTTTGGTGAGAGTTGTTACAAGGTGGGTGTTCTTTGTGAGTTTGAGATTAGAGCTAATGATCCCCCTCTTTGGTTTGATTCTTCATATATTTCTTTTTCTCTGGGGACAAGAATGCTATACAAGTCATGTAGACTCATATTTCCTAGCTGTAAGGTGGAGGCTAAAGTCGTGGTTAGACTTCTCCATTCTCTTGGTAGAGTATCTAGGAATTTCACATTTCTTTCATCGTCTGATTTTTCAATTCCAAATTTCTTTAGCTCATTTAAAAGTTTTGCAAACCTATTATAATTTTCACAAAGGGTTTCCTTTGGTAAACTTTTAAATCTCTCATAAGAGGAAACACAATTTGTTCTCTTGTTCCTCTTCATCCTTTCTCGTCCTTCATAAAGATTTTCTAACTGATCCCATATCTCTTTAGCTGATGCACATACATCCACTTGAGAGAATATGTCATTAGGAAGTGCCATAATCAAAAGTGATTTGGCTGTTTCATCTGCTTCCACCCTTTTCTTATCATCTTCATCCCAAAAATTTTCAGCTTTTGGCGCCCAAGATGATGGTACTTCAGGTGAATCATCAGTTCCCGTTGTGCCTGGTATCTCAACCATGGGTATATGTGGGCCACTCACAATGGATTGAAATGTTGCTCGATCATGTTAATTAAGGAAATTGATTATCCTGATTTTCCATTGTGGGTACTCCTCTATGAACAAATTCGGAGGTTTTGAAATAGACCCAATGTTGAACGCATTGTTCCACGTTTGAAAGTTTGCCATATTTAGTAAAACGAATGAGCAATTGATCGTTTGAAAATAATTTATTCAAGATGCTCTGATAACAATTGTTGGTCCCAGTTGGACTTAAAAACTTTCTTTTCTCGTAATATGGAAAGTGATTTCAACATATATGAAAATAGTGTGCGAAAATAGAAATCAAACTTTCAAGAAACAAGAACTACAGAATTTTCAAGGATATATCACTTTGAAACAAAATGGTTTACAAGGTGATTGTTGGGTTATTAACTAATACAAACAAATACTTGTGAAATTCTGAGGTGAAAGGGCAATGGAGTTTTGTAGTATGTATTGAATGCTAGGCTTAACTCATTTTCCTTTGCTGAAGAGCTTTCTATTTATAGAAAGTCTTGGGCATGAATAAACATTTGTTTATTCATGCACTTGTCCTGCAAAAAAGTAGCTTTTTAACATATTCATTGAATCCATTTGTGTCAACTTGCTTCGGTAATTGTGGCAGAATAGATTCTGTTCAGACAAGTGGTTTTTATCAGAATTTCTGATAACCACTTCATCAGAAATTCTGATGAACAAATCATCAGAAAATCCGATGATCAGATTATACCAGAAACTGATGATATTCATTAGAAATATCATCAGATCCATCAGAATGGCCTTTTCGGATAGCCTTCTCTTGTTCTTGATCAGCTTTTGTTTCCTGAGGAAGATGTATTGTTCTTTTCAAGTGTCCAATCTCGTTTCTTCTTGTTGTTTTGATCTTCATAACTTTATTTTCTTATATAGATCAGGCTAGTATCTTTTTCTTCAATACTTACATAATAAGTTTCCTTACACTTCACGATAAATGTTTGATGTGTTTGAAAGTCTCATCAATGGAATGAAGAAACGTCACCCAAGAAAACCATGTGTAGCCATCAGTAACACCTATTAGTCATAGTCTTTGGCGATACTTTGAACATTAACTGATAATTTGAACATTAGCTGGACTAGAAAGATTCATATGCAGTCTCTCTAGTGGTGTCATTATTAAGTTGAACAATTTCAATGGTTGAGATTTCTTCTTTTGCTTTCCTTTCCTGCACATGATACAATCATCATTCATATCAAAGCAATGGACATTCATGATTTCTACTAAACCATTCTTAACTAGATGATTCATCTTTCTTAAGTGAATGTGACCCATCATCTGATGCCGAATAGATTCGTTCTTTATAGCTTTAGACAAGAAACATTGTGCTTTTTATGAAGATGTAGGTCCCCTAGTCCCATATGGATCGCAACAAGACCGATAACTAATCAAGGATGCGGAATCTCCTTGATTAACCTTCAAACCAGAAACAAGAATATTATAAAATGAAGACGAAACACAAGAACACTTTTCAAACCAATCTTCTATGATTTTCAAAACAACCAAAACTGTTTTTACAATCACTCAAGATCTACAAAAAACTCACAGCCTATTTCTGTGTATTCTAAAACTCGAGGACTCTCTCACAAATTGCTCTCTCAAACGTCTAAACTGGCTAACCTAATCCCTAAGGCTTAAGGCTGTTTATATAGTTACAGCCATACAAACCGAACTGGGCTAGGCCCAAATACATTGAGAACATAATTTGACTTGGACCTATACAAAACTCAGATTTAATTGGGCTTCATAAACAAACTCGAATTCTTTAAGTCTTCATGATCCAATCCTATTAATATCCAAAGACCAAGCCAAAGCTGTTTTCACATAACATGCACCAACAAACTCACCCATGACAATAGCTTGCAAAGGTAACTTTAGTCTTCAGATTGTCACAGTCTTTGGTCTTTTGACAGCGTCAGCTTCATCACGAATTCTGTCAGCAACAGACTCCCCCTAAGCTGATGTATCCAATCACCAAATCTTCCAAGTTTTGAGTCAGCAATCCAAGTAAGTCTTCACAGCATCCATTCTGCATTGTAGAAGAAACTCCTCATCTCTTCACAACAAGTCTTTAGCAACACACTACTTCAATCTGTGTACTATAAAAGAAACATCTCGAGAAACCATAAGAATCTTTCAACAAAGTTAAACAAATTATTATTATTCAATAGATAGTTAAACTGTATCACAGATTAAGCCATTACAATTTAGCACCAACACGTAACAATTTTTAATCAAACACCCTATAACCTGCATGATTTAAAAATTTTGAACCCACTTTCTAATACCATATCCCCCTATCGGTAACAACTCCTCCAAGAATAACAGTTTTCCATACATTAAGAATTTTAACAGAAAAAGACACTATTTTGGATTTTTATATTTTCTGAAAGCAAGTAAATAACAAAAGCAGTGAACATTCAGTTTTTGTGAGAGTCACCAGTAAGAAGATCATATCAGCACAATCAAACTGTTTTCACACTATTATATAATTCTTTGTATAATTTATCGTGAAAAGCAGTCCAAGACGATTACCAGTATGTTTATCCACCTAAACAAAAAGCATGAACATTTCAAGTGCCATTACCGTATGATACGTTAAGGTAATTTTATACTGAAATATTAGCGTGTCCCACTTCAGGATGTACCCCCACGATCAAGGTATGCACAAAGATTCATCGTAGTAGGTGAGTGTACTGAATTCATCCGTTTTGTTTTTCAACGTTTAGATAATTGGTAATCAGGTCAGTACTTCCGTACAGCAAAGAGACCAAAACATCTAACGAGGGCTAAGACAAATACCATTTTTGGTACGATTTATGCATTTTTCACATTTGAATGACTATCTAGGAGAGCTTCTTCATTTATGGGTTTTGGCATTTTTAGCTCTTTTAAGATATCCTGGTTGTGCCTAGGTCAGCATGTATCTGGATGCAGCAAAAGGAAAACCCTGATACCCCTAGATGAAATAACAGTATAAAGACCCAAAACCTCAGATTCTGGCAATCTATCAACGCAAGATTTAAGGTCATTAAACCATACGCCACTGATATGTTCCCCACTCATACTCAGTTCGTTAGGTTTATATCATATTGGTAAGTTGATTATTTCATGCTTTTTGCCTACTGGTACATCATATAATGAAGCTACTATCACACTTAAGCAATTTAATTCAATTTGAGTGGGACAGTATAAAATGCTGATGTACTATCATTTCCTCTTTTCCACACAGTGATAACTCATTTTTGATTTTCTATTTTTTACGTTTTTGATTTTTCAATGTTTTTGTACTTTTATAATTTTTAAGAAACCAATAAACTATTTACAAAATTCTTATGAAAAACCAGTTATTCAGGATTCCTCATCCCGTTGAGTTCGACTAATTGTTCAAAGCGAGCTTTATCAAAAACTTTTGTGTAAAGATCAGCAAGGTTATCTAGTGTGTTGACTCGATGTAGTTCAGTTAGTCTCTTTTCAGCACAATCCGGTATAAAGTGATGACGAATGTCAATATGTTTAATTCTACTATGTTTTACGAGATTGTTTGTGATTCAGATAGTGGCATTATTGTCTATCATAATAGGAGTACGAGTGAAATCCAAACCGTAATAGCGCATCTGCTGTTGTATCCAGAGAACCTGAGAGCAGCAGCTACCCACAACAATATATCCAGCTTCACATGTAGAGGTAGACACACAAGATAGGTTCTTGCATTGCCAAGAGACAATCCTGCCTCCTAAGAACTGACAACCACCCATTATAGATATTCTCGAAGACTTGCATCCTCCAAAGTCTGATTCAGTGTAAGCAACAAACTTCGAATCACTATCAGGTGGACACCACAACCCAAGTTTAGGTTTCCCCTTCAAGTAACGAAAAAATACGCTTCACCGCCTTCATATGTGACTCCTTTGGATTTGCCTGATATCTGGCACACAGACATACGACAAACATGATGTCTGGTCTTGAAGCAGTCAAGTACATAAGAGAACCAATCGTTGCCCTATACTGAGTTGGATCAACATCTTCAGTACTTTTATGATCTGGGCCAAGATTGTGATTTTCGCATATGGGAGTGTTGAAAGTAGAGCAATCCTCCATTTTGAATCCAGATAAAATGTCATACACGTACTTTGTTTGATGTATAAACATTCTTTCCTTCTTCTGATCAACTTGTAATCCAAGAAAGTAGGACAGCTCACCCATAGCGCTCATTTCAAAATTGCTCTTCATTACCTTCTCGAACTATTGACATATGTTTTCATCTGATGACCCAAAGACGATGTCACCCACGTATACCTGTACCAGTAGAAAATCTTCCTTCTTTCGCTTAATGAACAGTGTACTGTCAATCTGACCTCTTTCAAAACCATTCTTTATCAGATGTGTAGACAGTGTCTCGTACCACGCCTTGGGAGCTTGATGTAATCCATACAAAGCCTTATCAAGTTTGTAAACCTGATCTGGATATTCTGGATTAACGAACCCATCAGGCTATGAGACATACACCACTTCTTGGACTTTCCGGTAAAGAAATGCACTCTTTATGTCTAGTTGGTAAACTTTGAAGCCCTTGAATGAAGCGAAGGCTAGGAACAAATGAATTGCTTCCAACCTTGCCACTAGTGCAAACACCTCATTCTAATCAATCCCTTCCTGCTGATTGAAACCTTTGACAACCAATCAAGCCTCTTTACGTGTCACAATACCTCTATCATCTTTCTTGCACTTAAACACCCACTTAGTGCCAATATCTTTTTCACCTTTAGGAAGGTCGACTAACTCCCAAACCTTCAACTTTGCAAACTGGGCCGATTCTTCTTGCATAGCCTCAACCCATGAGTTGTCTTTTAGAGCTATACATATGTTTTTCTGCTCCTCTTGGAAAATAAAGCAGCTATACAAGCACTCGTTCATAATCCCAGTCTTCTAAATCGTAGCTTACAGACCTGAATTCTCTGCTATGCTTCTCCTCGTCTGAGCACCTTCAGTAGGATCTCCAAGTATCATGTCAACTGGATGATCTCTATTTGCTTGTGTAGTAGCAACGGTATCCACTTCTAGTTTATCACCCAGGTTTGATCCAACCTCCCCCAGAACATTCTGATTCGCAAATGGATTAGTGAAATCCTCCCCTGAATAGGTTCAGACTCACTATCGCTTGAATCATACACAGCATCACTTGAGGAAGTTTCCAGAAAATCTGTCATAGAAACACTCGATCTAGGCATGAAATCGCCTTCATCGCCTTCACTGATCACTGTATAAATCAACTGAGAGTCATCTGCCTTTGAAAACTCAGGAATATTAAATGATTTAAAAACACTTTCATAATCATATAATATAGCTGGACCACTCGTTGATTATTGAGGTTTGTAGGTAGTAATTTCTACATTAAAAACAACCTCAATTTTACCAGATTTTAGATTGAAAACCCTTTTATTCGGTGTGCCAGGCACATAACCTAAAAAGTAACCTTCGTCAACTACCTCACCAAATTTTTGTTTATCTTTGTTTCGCACAATGATGTAGGGTAATCCAAATGGTTCAAAGCCTTTCAAGTTTGGTTTTTCGTTAAACATTAATTCATGACAAGTTTTGTTAAAACGTTTAACGGTTAAAACTTTGTTTAGGATGTAGCAAGCTGTATTCACAGCTTCTCCCTAGAACAAAACTGGAAGCTTTGAATCTTAAAGCATAGTCCTAGCGGCTTCAATCAACGTTCTGTTTTTCCTCTCAGTTACTCCATTCTATTGAGGTGTATAAGAAGCAGAGTATTGATGTTCAATTCCCTTGCGAAGACAATAGAGATCCAGAATCCTATTCTTGAACTCTGTACCATTATCACTCCTTATCCTCTTGATCCTTGCTTCATGGACGTTTTCCAATTTTGTAAAAAGATCTATCAGCATCTCCGCTGTCTCATCTTTTGTACCTAAAAAGAAAACTCATGAATAACGTGTGTAATCATCAGTGACAACAAGATAGTAGTACTTTCCACCTATGCTCCTTACGTTCAGTGGACCGAATAAATCCATGTGAAGTAATTCATAAAGGGCATCTATGGAATTTACAGTTTTAGACTTATGAGATTTTTTATGTTGTTTTCCTTTTTGACATGGAAGACTTTTGTCTTCCACATGAAACCTTTGCAATGGCACCCCTTTCACTAACTCATTTTTAATAATATTTTTCATTTTGCGATAGTGAATATGGGCCATGCGTCTGTGCCACAACATTGATTCAGCTTCAGATGCTTTTGATAGCAAACACGCCACCACAGCAGACGGATCCTTGGCACCCATGTCCATGACATAAGTATCATTTCTCCTCGGTGCACGCATCACTATCCAATCGTCCGGTATCACCAAACCCGGTTTTAACACCAATGCTTCAGACTTAATAAAATGGACCGAGTGACCCTTGTCACACACTTGTGACCAATGTTGTAGAAGGCGCTAGGCGCTAGTCGGGCGGTGAGGTACCGCCTAGGGATTAATCGGGATTAATAGGGATTAATCGGGATTAATCGGATTGGACTTTTATATATAATTTTACATTTTTTTTATAAATATGTAGTTAATTTTATACTTTTTATATATAATTTTACAAGTTTAGGAACCATATGTAAACTAGTGCAAGATAGAGGGGCTAAATATCAAAATACCCAAACTTAATATACCCCAAGTCCGATTAATTCCGACTAAGACCGACTAATTCCGATTAATTCCGACTAATCGGTTTAATGGGCTGCAAAAGACTGGACCGATTAGTCCGATTAATTCCGACTAAGACCGATTTTCACCGATTAATTCCGACTTTGACCGACTTTGACTAAAACCGATTAATTGGACCGACTAGGTTAAAATTAGTCAGTAAACTACCGCCTAGCGCCTAGGCGGCGATTAATCGGCCGCCTAGGCCGATTTCTGCAACAGTGCTTGTGACACACTCACCAGATTGTGTTTAAGCTGCTCAACATAGTTCACTTTGTCCAGCGTGATCTTCCCATTTGTCACTTTTCCTTGTCCGGTAATCCTACCACCTTTAGCACCAATACAATTCACATGTCCTCCATCATACTCTTCAAATTCATAAAACAATCTCGCATCCCGCATCATGTGCCTAGAGCAGCCACTATCAACATACCATAAGTTGATAATCCTCCTTAGCAGCTCCTACACACACCAACCAAAAGATTAGTTAGATTGGGGGACCCAAGCCTTAATGGTATTGGGTCTTCCAGATTCATCAACTGCAGGAACATCCATCCAATATCCATCACTCCTAACTGGAGTCTTGGATCTTGGACCTGTTGATGGAAATGGGATTTGATTTCCACGAGGTCTCTGGTCTTGGGGATTCCTATTCATCTTTGGACTTTTTGACCTTTGGAAATTTTGATTTTGAGACCTTGAGTTTTGAAACACATTACCAGAGTTCGATTAAACTCTTGTTTAACTCCAAGAAGCTTGATTGTTGTAATTTTAAAGCCATTATTGTAAAAAGTTCGACCACCATTATGTTGGTATCGATTTTGATATTTATTTTGACTTCTAAAATTAGTTGAATTTCCATTAGAATTGTTCATTCTAGGTGAACTGCTTCTAGGTCTCTGATATCTGCCTGATGTAGATTCAGGCTGAAATCTTGGTGGACTTCTTTGAAAACGAGGAACTTGTTGAGTTCCTTTTTCAGCCTTGTCTACACCAGCAGCAACACCCTCTTGTTGCTTAGGAGCAAATTTCTTTGGAGAATTAGACACTTTCTCCTCATTATCACCACTCTTCTTTGGTGACTTCCCTCTCTGTTTTTCACTTACTTGTGCTTCAGTCTTTTTATTAGGACAACAACTAGCTACATGTCCCTTGGTGTGACACTTGAAGCACGATCACTTTGTCGAAGACTTCTTAACTGACGTCTTTGAACTAGATCCGTCATTTGATGATGATGATACCTTAGAAGGATTTGTTCAGTTTGCTTAGGTTCAAATTTTTATATGTGTTTATTTTTTTTGCAAACTGTATGTTGGGATTGAACCCTACAAAGGAACAGCTGATAAAGCCAAAACTGGTTTAGAGCAGTGGATTCATCATAAGCAGTTGATTGTACATAATCTTTCCCCTTGACAGTGGCTCTAACATCTGATGACTCAAAGTACTGCTCTTCACAACTGCTGCTGATCTAAAAGGCTGATGAAGTTAAAGTATTGAAGCTCAATCTACTGATGTATATCAAGTACTGTTGAAGACCAAAGCACTGCTGGAGCTATAACAGTGGAATGAAGAATCAGTGTTTTGTTTAATACTTTGTTTTATGTAATCAATGGTTTGTAATCAGTGGTTGTATAGGTCAGTAGTTAGAGTTTATTAGGAGGTTAGATGTCACTTTCATGGTGACGTCAGCCAAAGATGCTCAGTGGTTGTTCTGTACTATAAATAGAACAGTACCCTGTACTGTTCTATTAGCTCTCTTCTTCATCAAGTCATTCTGTACGAACAATCAAGTAAGCTCAGGCTGAGGGGGAGATTTGTGCATGCATGCATTGTAATTGATCTTTATAATAAATAAAATCATTCGGTTCAATGTCAAAACATGTTTGCTTAAACTTATTCTCTCATTGATTGTGTGTTGAAAGTTTATTTCATTTATTCCGCTGCAATTAATCTCTGTTTCATCTTCGTTCTTATTAAACAAACACAATCAAAAGAAACTCTGATCCTAACAATTGGTATCAGAGCTAGGATAGTCAAATTTGATTTAACAGTCATTTTGACGTAAAAGTTCAGCTCAATTTCGTTGATACTCTTGATTGTTCGGTTTTAGTTGAAAAACAGAATAAGGTGTAATCACGTACAAAGTTGATTATTCAGTACCTGTAAAACAACCAGAATGGTGTCACAATCACAGGATAACACAAACAACACTGGTTCACTCTTCAAACCACCAATGTTGGTCAGATCTGAATACAATATCTGGCAGCGAAGGATGAGTCACATCTTAGCTCAACAAAATACCGGATGTTGGAAGTCGGTTGTCTTTGGACCACATGTTCCAATGGTGCCGAGTTCTGAAATTTATACTGGGCTGTTACATTGTAACAGTGCCAAGGAATTGTGGGATGCACTTAAGGAACAGTTTGGTGGGACTGAAAAAGTAATTGAAAATAACATGGAAGTTTTGAATCAACAGTATGAACCTTTTGTCACATTAAGGATGAATCATTAACACAATAGTTTGAACATTTTAGCTGTCCCATAAGTGAACTAAAACTTGTTAAGGTTGAATTTGCTAATTCAACTCAAAATAGTAGGTTTCTTAGGTCACTTCTTGAAAAACGGGACACAATTGCTTTTGTAACCAGAAATTCAGTTGGGTTCAAAGATCTGACCCTGACCCAGCTTCATGGTAGACTCCTGACCTATGAAAGGGAGTTGAACCAGAAAAGGAAGTTACAAGAGACTGGGAAGGTTGTAGATTATTATTCATTCGGCAACATAGCTCTTTTGGGTCAGGAAGAATCTGGTAGTAGTAAGGATCAGAGTTATGATCATTACATTGACATAACAGCTGGTGGAGCTTTTAACAACTCTGATTCTTACTCATCCAATTATGCTTTTACAGCTAATGGAGAAAACCAACATTCTGACAATCTGTCCTTTGAACTCAATGATCTCCAGCATTTTGATCCAACTGATCTGGAAGAGATGGATATTTTGCACCAACTTGCACTGCTGAGTGTTAGAACCAGCAAGTTTTATAAAAGAATATGGAGAAAATTTCCAGGGTTACATGGGAACTTGAAAGTAGGGTTGGATAAGTCAAAAATCAAATGCTACAAGTGCAATAGGTTAGGTCATTTTGCTAGAGAGTGTAGGAGTCAAAACAGTGGACCAATCATCACACACCCTAGTTCTAGACCACAAAATAACCAAACCACTATGCAGTATTCCCAATATACCCCTGAAGCCCATGTAAACACTGCCCATTATGCACACCCTGTAACACCTAATCCTGTTCACTATGTCCAAACCATTGTTCCTCAGATACAGTATGTCCAGGCCCCAGCTCCTCAGGTTCAGGTGCAACAAGTTGCACCTCAACAAGCTACACAAACAGCTGTTCAACCAGATCAGCAAAGCTTTTTCACCCAAGGCTTTGTTGACTGCAGTAGCTTGCCTGAGGATCTAGGTGATGAAAACTTTGCTCTAATTGCCGATAATGTTGTTTCTAGTGATGAATTCTGTTTTGCAGCATTAGAGTCAATTCCAGAAGGGCTGGAAACTGAAGAAGGAACATCCAGTGTTGAAACAGTGGATACAATTGCTGAAGCATTGGTTACTGCTATTGTTGGTGAACAATTGTTGGAAGAAAATTCAGAACCCCTGTTGGAACCACTGTCTGACCCCTGGTCTGCTGAAGAAGAGGAGAAGAAGCAGGGTGAAAAAGAAGAGAAGAAACCAGAAGAAAGTGAACATGTCTGTGATTGTGCCATGATGGCTGCAACTAAGGTATCACCCCAGGTTCTTAAAAACCTTTGTTCAGACAAATGCATCATAGCATTTGCAAACATCAAGGAGGTGAATGAAAACCTTAGAGATAGATTGTTAAATGATGAAGTACAATTTGAAAAATCTTTAAAAGAATTGAAAATTAAATTGTCAGAAAAAGAAAATGAGATTTGCAGCCTCAAACATGAGCATAGCATAACCAAGGACCAACTTCAGGCAATGATAGAAAAATATCAATCCTGCAAAAAGGAGTTGGAATCCACCCAAATCACATGTGAAAAATGGGTGGAATCCTGCAAAGGTTATGAAGTTATGCTTGAAAAATAGATCAAAAGCAATGTAAAATTTGGCATAGGATTTAGAAAACATGACCAATTTGAAAACACTGCTGCAAATGAATCTGTCAAAACACTGTTGAAATCATACCGACCAATAAGGATGGCCAAGAAGTTAAAATAACTGATAAAAATGGCACAAAAATCACTCTAGAAAGATCTGTGGGATCCTCAACTTTTGAGGAGATTGAGAAATACCAATTCAAACCCACATGGTCTGATGAGTGTGACATCCTTGAAAATTTTAAACCCATGGACTTCACAACTGTGGATGGTGTCAAAGCTCCAAAGGCCAAGGTAATTCCTCTTAAGGACATCCCAACAGTGGTTAAAACTCTATTGCAAAGGAGACTGAAAAGAAGAAAAGAAAAGATCAAAAACTTGTTTTGTGACTTTTGTGAAAAGAAAAATCATTTGACCAAAGATTGTTTTCATTTAAAAGCTTATGACATTAACAAAACAAGTACCATTGTGCCTTCAACGAGCTGCACCATCTGTGGTAAATCAAACCATCTCACTCAGGAATGTGTGTACCTCAAAACCTTTGAGGTCAAAAAGGAAGAGTACACTTCAAAAATAGTCTTGAGTTCATCAAACTCACAAGTCAAAAAGAAACAACAATTTGTGCCTGCCCAAACAGCTGTTACAAAACAGCTGAACCAAAACTCTGTTATAAGAGAGGTTCAAGTGACAGATGCACCCCCTGCTAACCAATACCAAAGAGGTAATGGCCAACCTCCATACCCAAGGGTCCCACATGTTTATGATAGTCTTTGGTATGTAGATAGTGGAGGCTCCAGGAACATGACTGGATGTAGAGCCCTACTCAAGGAATTTAAAACTCATGGAGGGGGTGATATATCTTTTGGTAATAATAGTAAAGGGAAGGTGATGGGTTCTGGTACAGTTCAGTCTGGAAATGTTAAGTTTGAAAATGTCAATCTGATAGACAATCTACAATTCAACCTTCTTAGTGTCTCACAAATGAGTGAAAAAGGGTATGGGTCATTCTTTACTAAGGAGTGTTGTTGGATTGTTGGACCAGAAATGGTTAAAAAGATTGAAGAAATAATAAAAAATGGAAAAACCCAACTTGTTGCTCAAAGAAGTGGCAATGTTTATGTAGTTGATTTGTCAACAGAGAGCCCTAGGACTGATGCCTGTCTGTTCTTAGCTACCTCTAACAAAGAGACAGAACTATGGCACAAAAGATTGGGGCACACAAATCTCAAGACAATCACTACTTTGTCAAAACAGGGCCTTGTAAGAGGTCTTCCACAAAAATTGTTCACCTGCCCTGACCATTGTGTTTCCTGTTTAAAAGAAAAACAACATAAAAGCTCATTTAAGTCCATTGAAGAGTCCGAAACAACCAAGTGTTTGCAAATGCTGCACATAGATCTGTTTAAAAGTCATGAGTCTTAAAAGGAAAAGGTATCATTTGGTAATTGTAGATGACTTTTCTAGGTTTACATGGACTTATTTCTTACATTCTAAAGATGAGACTGCAGGCATTCTGCAAGACTTTGTCAAACAGGTTGAAAAGCAGTTTGACTTGCCAGTAAAAGTCTTTAGGAGTGACAATGGCACAGAATTCAGAAATAGGGAGTTGGATGCGTTTTGTGTGTCAAAAGGAATTGTAAGGCAGTACAGCATTCCAAGGACACCAAAACAAAATGGAGTTGTTGAGATATAGAAAAGAACACTGATTGAGGCTGCTAGATCCATGCTTGCTGATTTAGGTTTGCCATTAACTTTCTGGGCAGAGGCTGTAAACACTGCCTGCTATGTCCAGAACAATGTTTTGATCAACTCCAGGCATCAAAAGACTGCCTATGAAATTCTGTATAAAATCAAACCACTGATCTCATACTTTAAAGTATTTGGATGCCCATGCTTCATTTTGAACTTAAAAGACTCAATTTCAAAATTTGCAGCCAAAATAGATTGTGGTTATCATCTGGGATACTCAACCACTGCTAAGGCCTACAAAGTGTTTAACACTAGGACTAAGACAGTGGAAGAGACTTTGAATGTAAAGTTCAATGAACTTTCTTCAATGAAAATCCCTGCAAACCCTGTTGAGTTATTTGATCTTTTTAAATTCACCTTTGAAAATGTTTCTGTCAAGACTAATAGTGCAGGTCCATCTCAATCACCTCCATCAGACAATGGATATGAAGTGATCATTCCACAACAAAATTTCAAATCCATTGGCAGAGCAGCAAACGTTCAAAATAGCTAGCAAAGCTCATCCACTGCTACATCAACAGTTGTTGACCAAAGTAGTCCTCAAACCCCTTCTTCCACATCATCAAACACTGTTGATAAAAATCTTCAAACAGTGGATAAAAGTCAACAAGTTTCCACACCACTACCTCCTATCCCTCCACCTCCATTTCAAGACACTGTTGGATCATCAAAGTCACCAACAGTTGTTAGCTCCGATGATTCACATCTGCAGCCCTCACCCTTAAATGCCATTGTTCTATACAAAGGAGATCTTATCTTCTTGAAGTCTCATCCACCTGACCAAATCATTGGCAACATCAGTGAAGGGGTGCTCACCAGAAGTGAATCCCAAAACATCTGTCTTTTTACTGGTTTTCTATCACTTCATCAACCTGTCAAGTACCAAGAGGCACTGAAAGACAATAGTTGGGTGGAAGCCATGCAAGAAGAGCTCCAATAGTTTAAGATACAACAAGTATGGGAGCTTGTACCACTGCCAGAGGGTGTGAGTCCTATTGGCACAAATTGGGTCGTCAAAAATAAAACTGATGAAAGGGGCATTGTTTTCAAGAATAAAGCAAGGCTATTGGTTCAAGGTTTCAGACAGGAAGAGGGCATTGACTATGATGAAACTTTTTCCCCTATAGCAAGATCGGAAGCTATCAGACTGTTCTTGGCCTTTGCTGTCAACCACAACATCAAGGTGTTACAAATGGATATCAAATGTGCATTCCTCTATGGTAAGATTCAAGAAGAGGTATATGTTTGTCAACCTCCTAGCTTTGAGGATCCATTTTATCTAAATCATGTCTACAAGCTAAATAAAGCTTTGTATGGCTTGAAATAAGCACCTTGAGCCTGGTATGAAACTGTTGGTGCATAATGTCTATAGCCTACGTCTTAAGTCTAGGTCATGTTTGTATAGGGGTTACAGGGGTCTAAAGTGTAAGTTTATGTTTTGTGATGTAATTCGGCTTGAAATGACACTTGGTCATTTCAAGCGAAATCAGTAGATGTAATTCCGCTTGAAATGACAAGTGTCATTTCAAGCGAGATCTTATGCCTATATATAGGCTGGTCATGTTTCTCATTTGATACGGAATCACAAGTTGTATACCGAACTGCTGTCGGATTTTCAAGTGAATTAATGAGAAATGTGTATTAAAGTGATATACTATGTTTTCTACTCAATTCTTACTGATTCTAAGCTGTTTGTTTGATTCCGCCTCTCAAACAGTTGTGTATTGCCTCTGATTGACTCATTTGATCGTCAAAACGATCCTACAATTGGTATCAGAGCCAGTTATGAGCCAATACACTTGAATCAGTCTTTTTCTACACTTTCTTGGACTTCTGGATAATTTAACGGACAAAATGGACTGATTTTCTGATATTGTGTGTAAAACACTGTTTTAACAAACCCTTGAGAGAATCAGATCAAAATTCGGTCTAAATCTGATAAAAATGGACTAAAAACCTAATTCCGCTTGAACGAACATCTGATTCCGCTTGAAAAATTGTGGTAATTTCAAGCGAAATAAGTGATTCTGCTTGGAAATACGTGATTCCGCTTGAAAATCACCTGATTCCGCTTGAGAAGGTTATTCCCCTTGAAAATCACTTGATTCCGCTTGAAAGTACTTATTCCGCTTGAAAAGTTATCTCGCTTGAAAACCTTATCTCGCTTGAAAGTGATCTCATTTGAAAGTCTGATTCCGTTTGAAAGTCCATTGGGTTCGTGATTTCGTTCGAAAGTCTGATTTTGTGTAAAATCTATTTTCAAAACTTGAAAAATTGGAAAATTGGTCGTAAACTGTTTTCATAAAATGGATAATCAAGATTTTTAGAACTTGTTTGCTGGTTCTGGTTCGGGAATGACGGCAACACAAACCCCGACAAGTATAGTACAAAACGTTAATATGGAGAATGAGTTAGGGACGATGCAGAAACCACCTAAACTGATGAATATCGATGAGTATTCGGGTTGGTCTGGAAGATTTAAGACATGGGTTCAAGCAAATCACTTTGAATGCTGGATGAAGATTGAATCAAAATATGATCCTCCTAAGGATGGCTTGGGTCTTGTGAAAGTGATTGGCAGTTTGACACAAACTGAACAAGAAGATTTCAAAGCTGAGAAGAAGATGATGAGTATTCTTCAACAGGCAATTAAAGAAGATATCTTAGTGTTGTTGCAACATGAGGATAATTCACAATCCATTTGGCAGTCGCTGAAAGTAAAGTTTCAAGGGAGTGTGTCCATGATCAAAAGAAAAAAAGGCTTTGATAAAGAAACAATTTGACATCTTCACTAGTATGAAAGGTGAAACTACAAAACAATTGATTGAAAGATACTGTCATCTAGTTGTGGAGATGGGAAGATTGGAGATAACCAAGACTAATGAGGAGTGGATCGATAAATTAGCAGATGCATTGCCATACGATGAATGGGGTACTTATTTGCCGGTGTTGAAGAACAATTCAGATTATGTTAATTTGAATCTTAGTGGTTTCATAGAGAAGATTGAAGCACATGAGTTAGAGTTAACAAAGATTAAACAGATGAATTCTGCAAATGTTCAACAGGATGTTTCACTATATTACAAAGGCAGTTCTCCGGCAACAAAGAATCTAAGCCCGAAGATTCAAACAGGGTTTAGTGCAGATTTAACATCCGGTGCTTCGTCTAGTACATTAAGCAACAACAAGCCTTCACCGTTTGCAAGTTATGAGCCAAATTCCAAAGCTTCAGAACAAATGTCTCCACAAAGCTCATCAAATTCAAACAATCAGAGTCAAGGTCCGGGGATACTGTGCAACATTGTAGTAAACATCAAGAATGCTCAAGATTTTACAGAATCTTCTGCTAAACAGCACATAGCACTACTCGCATCAGTGCTGGAATCTTACGAGAGTTTGGTTGCTGGGAGAATAAGAAACCCCGATATGACGAAAGAGGATTACGACCAAATCGATCCAGAGGAGTTAGAGTAGATTGACATTAAATGGGGAATGGCTTGCTTGGTTAGAAGAGCCCAAAGGTTTATGGAGATTACGGGTCGAAACAGTTTGATAGGACCGGATCAAAAACTTGGTTTTGATAAGTCCAAAGTGACTTGTTTCAGATGTAAAGAGAAGGGGCATTTTAAGAGAGAGTGTCCGAATAGAGAGGTCAACAATCACCAAAATCCATTTACCAATGATTACTACAGACAGGCGATCTATCACAAGACAAATCAACAATCTCTTGTTCAAAGACCGCAGATCGAAAACAAGCCGGAAAAGGCTCTTATTGTCAACCAAGATGATGAGAAGGTTGCTGAAGGTTTCAGTTGGGACAAGTATATCCCTGGCAGTGAGGGTAGAGGATTGATGGCTGAGATTGTGGAAGAACCGGAAAGTGTTGTTGAAACAGAGGTTGTTAGTAAAGATGTATCTGAAGAAAGTTCGGTTGATCTCAAAGAAGTTGCTGCAGAAGTCTACTATTATCAATCCGAACAAGAGGTTTTAGCTAGTTCTTTAAAATCAATTATGCCTCCTAAAGTGTTTGATTCTTTTGCAGGTTTTTTCAGTGAGCCAACAACCGGATTTTGCCCACAGTATGATGCTGAAAAAGCTCCGGTTAAAGAGATAATTGATGTTTCAAAAGAAATGACTGAAGAAACACTGAAAGAGATTGCTGACAAAGCCTTAATGGCAAAGCTGAAAGAGGTAGACACAGAATCTGTAAAACCAGAGTCTGTTGATACTGAGTCGGTCAAAACAGAGTTAGGTCAAAAGGAGTCTGATGGGAAATCCGAAAGTCAGGAGGTCAAAATCGAAGGAGTGTCTGAGTCAGAGTCTGATAATATCGGTAAACAGGATGTTGATTTTGAGCAAGAGGAAAAGATTGTTGAAAAGATTGATTCAATCTCTGAAACTTCATGCAAAAACTGTTCAAAACCATGCATGGAATGTCTTGAAAAAGACAAAAAGTTTCAGGAATTGAAACAATACACTGATGAGGTTAAATTTGACTTAAGTGAAGTAAAAGAAGCTTACGACAAGTTGGCTAAATCTATCAAAATGATTCAAAAAGAGAGTCTTGAAAACGACAAAGCCACAAAATTGTTGAAATCAACAGTTTTTGATAAACAAAAGGAAATTAACTTTCATTTGGACATGATTGCTTCATTGAAAAAGGAATTAGAGTTAACAAAAATTGAGAATGAAAGAATTAATAAGAAGTTGATGAGTTATGTTGCATCTTCATATGTGATTGAACAAATTGTCCCGCAACAACCAGATGCAACACCTGTCTTTAACAGTGTTCCACCCCCAATGTGGAGTCATTACACTCAGAAATATCCAGATGGGGTGGAAGCTGCTTTAAACCTTAAACTGAGAACCATTGAGAATGAGTTGCCTGGGAGTATTGATGTTACATTCTCTCCGTCCGACACTGACAATGAGTCACAGGTAATCAAAACTGTTGTTGACCAAGTGTTAGACGAAGAGAGTGATAACTCAGATTTTGAAACTGTGAAAACTCATTTGGAAAATTCCAGTTCTGAATGTGAAGATGATGGTAACTTCTTGGACAAGTTTATACCAAAATCAGAAAAGGTTGTGAATGACGATCCGATCATGGTGGTTTACACAATGGTTGGAACTGACAAACTTTATTCTAATTTTGAGTATCCAATTCAGAACGCAAACATGAAAAATGTTGAAAAGGTGTTTAAATTGGTTGAAATTGACATTTCTGAGGTAAACAACAACGAGTTCTTTTCAAAACCTAAAAAATCTTTTGTGAAACAAAACTACCCTGGGAAGAAAGATTGGGTGGGTAACAATGGTTCTAACAAGAAAAATGGAAGCAATTTTAAAAACAAAGGTATTGGGTTTGAAAAGAAGATGGCTAAACATGAGGTTAAGCCAAAAGGAAAAATGAATGAGGTTTTTGTTACAGGAAGGGATTTTGTTGATGAAAAGGAGTATATTTTCAGTCAAAAGGCCATTGATGATTTCAATGCAGCGAAAAAATTGAAAGAAGAGACCTATAAATCTACTTTTGTTGAGAATGACAAAAGAGTTTGTTACCGCTGCAATGAGATTGGTCATATGGCAAAACAATGTACCAAAAAGATTGAAAAAACCCGTTTTCAAGAAATTTGTTTTGCAAAAACCAAAACCAAAAACTCCAACTGATAACAAGGGTAAAAATCCAATGGTTACTTCTGTTCGAATTCTAAAAAGAGGTGAATCGTTGAAGTCCGAAGAAAAACCGAAATCAATTTTTGAGATTGGTGAATCTTCGAAAACCCAAAAGACTTCAAAGATTTATCCGAAGACAAAAGTTTTTGAAACTCAATCATGGGTGGCTAAATCAAAACAATCAGTTGAGGTGAAGAAAATGGAGAATGAGTTAAAATCTGAAACAAAAGTTTTTGCAAATGATGTTCAAAAATTTGAATTTGAATTAGACAAGTTTCTTGCAGAATTTCCTCCAATTAAAAAGGAAGAATTAAAACCAAAAGTCAAACCTGTTGTCCCAAATGTGATCTTTAGTATTCCGAAAGTTGATATAAAATGTGATCTAGTGTTTGGTAGTGTTCCACAGGAAAAGAAGTCATGGGCTTCATTGTTTGAATGAATTGCTATGATGTATGCAGGGGCTGCCGAGGTCGTATATCTCGAAATGGATAATGGACAGCGGAGCTTCAAGACACATGACTGGAATGCTAGCATTGCTTTATGACGTCAAATCTCTCAACGGAGGATATGTGGGATTTGCTGAGAATCAGGGAGGAAGGATAGTTGGTCAAGGAACTCTGACTAATGGAGTTATATCGTTTGAAAAAGTGAACTACATAATAGAACTTGAAAACAATATGCTGAGTATCTCACAGATTTGTGACAAGTCCTTTACAGTACATTTCACTAAAAATGAATGTTTAGTCTTAAAACCTGGTTTCAAAATTCCTGAGGAGATGGTGTTGTTGCGAGCACCACGAGAAAATGATTTATATATTCTTGATATGGGTGTCGCAACACCAACAGATCATCAGAAACAATGTTTTGTGTCTAAAACTAAAGCAACAGAAAAAGAGTCGATAATGTGGCATCGAAAGATGGGCCACATTCATGTCAGAAAAATGAACTTTCTTGTACATAATGATTTAGTTGAAGGTGTAAATTTGAAAAACTTTCACTTGAATGATGATTGTGTAGCTTGCAAGAAGGGAAAGCAGACAAAGAAGTCACACCCGCAGAAGCTGCTGAATTCAATCAGAGTACCGCTTGAAAGGCTCCACATGGACCTTTTTGGGCCGGTTAATGTGCAAAGCATTAGTGGAGATTTATACTGTCTTGTGGTCACTGATGACTTCACAAGGTTTTCCAGGGTAGTGTGTATGGAGAGGAAAGATCAAACGTTTGAGTCATTGATGATCCTATTTAAGAGATGGAAACACTCTACAAAGCGCCAATCCGGAGAATACGAAGTGACAATGGAATGGAGTTTAAGAACAATCGCATGCTCGAGTTCTGTAACGAGAAAGGAATTCTTCATGAATTCAGTGCACCATATACTCCACAGCAAAATGGTATAGCTGAACGAAAGAATCGTACCATCATTGAAACAGCTCGAACGATGCTTGCCGATTCCAAGTTACCAATATTTTTCTGGAGTGAAGCAGTGGCAGCGGCGTGCTATACATTGAATCGAGTCTTAACTGTGAAGAAATACAAGAAAACGTGTTTTGAACTTCTTCATCGTTACAAGCCAAATTTGAAGTTTTTAGAGCCGTTTGGATCACCGTGTACTTTCATTGATCAAGATGGAAAGTTTGGCGCGAAGAGTAATGAAGGTTTCTTTGTTGGATATGCAAGTCCGCTCAAGAGGGTGTTCGTACCATGCCTGAAGAAGGTAATTGAAGTTCAGCATGTAGACTGTCAGAAACATACGTCTCCACCACAACTTCCCGGACAAAGATTGCTTTTCGATTACGACAAAATCTGGGAGTCTTTCCAACTGCCGACAGAGCCGAGTGAAGAGGAACTTGCTTACTTATACCAACAACAGCAATCCATGGTACAAGATCAGATACCAAGACCGTTGGTGGTTTCTCAACCTGATGTGGGTTTAAACATTCCTACAACTGGTATAAACGATCACGAGGCCGGTCCCAGTGGAACAACTCACGAACCACCAGAGGAACTAGCTCCTTCATTTGATCAATCTGATGAGTCAGAATCAGAAAACGGTCCGATCTTTGATGAGGATCCAAATGTTGCTACGACTGAAGCTGAGGATCACACCGGTGATCTAGACATCACGAAACTGCAATCGGAAGTGAACGTGCCTGACAGTGTCATGCCAAGAACTCTTTCTTACCATCCTTCAGAGCAGATAATTGGTGACCTTCAGAGCGGTGTTAAAACGCGAGACCAAATCAACAGAGCTCTTACTTGTTTTTATTCATCTGTTGCTTCTTTACAGGAAGAATTCTCACTTAAATGTTTTATCTCGCAGATTGAACCCAGAACATATAAAGAAGCGTTGACTGAAGATAGCTGGGTGAACGCTATGCAAGAAGAACTGTAGCAGTTTGAAAAGTTGGGTGTCTGGAGATTAGTAGAACTTCCTGAGAATCAGAAGCTGATAAAGACGAAGTGGGTCTTTAAATGCAAAAGAGATGATAGAGGTGTGATTGTAAGGAACAAAGCACGACTGGTAGTACAGGGTTTCAGCCAGCAGGAGGGGATCGATTTTACTGAGGTGTATGCCCCTGTAGCTAGGCTCGAGGTAATAAGAATCTTCCTAGCATTTGCATCGTGGAAAGGATTCAAAGTATACCAGTTAGACGTGAAATCTGCATTTCTGTATGGAACAATCAAGGAAGAAGTGTATGTTGGACAACCTCCAGGGTTCGTAGATCCGATACACAAAAACAAAGTCTATCTGCTGGATAAAGCACTTTACGGTCTCCACCAGGCCCCGAGAGCCTGGTATGAGACGCTATCCCAACATTTGCTGGCCAACAGGTTTAGCAGAGGGACAGTTGATAGCACTTTGTTCATCAAAGAGGTTGCAGGACATCTTCTGATCGTGCAGATTTATGTTGACGATATCATCTTTGGATCGACAAATGATGATTTGTGTAAGGATTTTGAAAAGGTCATGAAGAAGAAATTCGAGTTGAGTTCGATGGGGGATATGAAGTTCTTCCTCGGGCTACAAGTTGAGCAAATGCCCGAAGGAATCTTCATTCATCAAACTAAATACGTGAACGATGTTCTGGAAAAGTTCAACATGGCTCAATGTAGTCCAGCATCAACCCCCTAGCTCAGAATCACGGGATTTACCCAGACGAGAGTGGAGAGAAAGTGGAAGAGACACTGTATCGGTCAATGATCGGATCCTTGATGTATCTTACTGCTTCCCGCCCAGATATCATGTATCCGACCTGCTTATGTGCATGATATCAGTCCAGCCCATGCCAGTCACATCTGACAATCGTGAAACAAATCTTATGGTATTTGAAAGGCTGCCTAAGCACCGACTTGTGGTATCCTAAGTCTGGCGATTTCTCTCTCTCAGGTTTTGCTGATTCAGATTTTGGTTGTTGCAAACAAAATGCAAAGTCCACCACTGCTCGGTGTCAGTTCTTTGGAACTCGACTGGTCACCTGGCAGTGCAAGAAACAAAGCTCAGTAGCGCTCTCTACGTGCGAGGCATAATACGTTCCGGCCTTGAGCTGTTGCTCTCAGATCCTTTGGATCCAACAGCAGATGCGAGACTTTGGTTTGCAGTTCTTGAATACACCGATTTTTGTGGACAATGAAGCAGCTATTAACATAACAGAAAACCCAGTTCACCACTTTAAAACTAAACATATTGAAATTCGGCATCACTTCATCCGTGATTGCTATGAGAAGAAGTTGATCCGAATAGAACATATACACACCGATGAACAGAAGGCTGATTTCTATACTAAACCTTTTGATAGAAAAAGATTTAATTATCTTTTGAAATTAAACGGGATGAAAAATCTGTTTTCTGGGAGGGTAATAGAGTGTGAAGCCGAGGAGGACGGCGATTTGATGTGATCCACGTTATGTTGTCAAGTGTTTGTACAGTTTATTTTCTGCTTTTGATAAAAACCAAAAACACAAAAATATGTTTTTGTTTTTAGGGGGAGAAAGTTTGCAGAAAAATACAAAAACATGATAAAATTACAAAATCCAAAAACATTTGAAAAAGTAAAAATGAGTTTGTGTAAAAAGGGGAAATGATAGTACATCAGCTAGACAGTGTAGTACGCTAAAGAAATGTAAAGTATAAATGTGTTAAGCAGTCTTGTAGATGATATGTCGATAGGTTTTTACACATTTAGTAGGTTTGTTCGGGATATAAACCTAAATTTACTTGCTTTTATGTGGGGAACATCTCTCGGATATATGGGTAAACCCCGAAATCTTGTTTGAAAGGTCCCTCTTTCTGAGATACTAGGTCTTTATGCTCAGTGATATCTGGGGTATTATCCCGGGACTTCTGATAATGCGGAAGCAATGGCCTAGTCCCAGGAGAATACTTTACGCTGCTTGAAATAAAAGCACCCCTTAGCATAAAAAATGATGAAACATTGAAAAATGCTAATCATGTGCTGTTGTTAAAAAGATTCTCTAAAGGGAACCCACCAAAGTCGAAGCCGTCATCTCTCTGCTGAACGGAAGTTCTGACCTGAGCTCTCACGGCCTTCGCAATTTAACCCTTTACAGATATCATCTAGGTATACTCACCTGTAAGACTGAATATTGGGATCTGGATACGGGAGTATATTCTGAGGTGGTACACATATAAAAGTTAAGCCTTAAAACACTAAATCCGTATCCTGAACAGATTGAACTTTGTGTGAAAATTTAAAGTGGACCAGTATATCGACAATCATTGCAAATTGTTTAATTCTTAAAATGTAATCAAAGCTTAACGGTACTTGTATCTTGTCTGCAGCTGATATGATCCCCTAACACGCTCACAAAAATATTGTGTGTACAGTTTATTGTTTACCATATTCAAAATCCAAAAAGATTTGCATTTCATCTTATTTTCGACAACAGACGTTGGGGATCAGATGATCAAAGTCTTGTGTGCTGAACAAGTCTGGATCTTGAGGGTTGGGTAAGCAGAAGATTGTGAAAAAAATGATTGGTAATTGCTTGAAAGTACAAGAGTTCATTAATTTGAACTTAAATCATTTCAAAAAGTCAGCATACTTCATAATTTGGTCAGCCAGGGTCATTAACTTGGACTTGGCAGGCTAGACAGTTGACCAGGGTCATTAACTTGGACTTGGTTAACTAGGTGTGTCGGTAAAATCTGAAAAAGTTAAAAATTTGAAAGGTTGAAAAGGTAATTTCGCTTGAAAAAGCATAATTCCGCTTGAAACACATTATCTCGCTTGAGTGGTGATTCCGCTTGAATGGGTGTGTGACACTTTCAAACGGGATTAGCCTGTCTATAAATTGTGGAGGGGTTCCGCTTGAAATGCTCATTTGTTCCTGATTCCGTTTCAAACCAGTTCGAGGCGATTTCAAGTGAAATCCAAAAACCTTCGATTTACAGCCGTTATACTGTCCATTTGTTGTTAGACCTTGTGTTTTTAGTTGGTTAACACAACTATAAACATGGTGAAGGTAAGATTGATGGCCGATTTGAACCGGATCTTAACTGTTTTCATATGTCGGCGATGAACAGGGTAGAAAACGTAGATCTAGGGCTTATATATAAACTAAAATTAACGATTATCATACATGTGTTGTCGGAATACATTGTAGATCATTCTTAGAGTTGTGATTTGTACCAGATCTTTGTTTCTGTATGATTAACGTTGAACAAACTTTCCAGACTTAGATCTAGGATGATTCTGTTGGTGAAAATGAAATTGAAACATACCATGGTGCTCGGAATTGTACAATAGACAAACCCAGTTGACTGATTTGATCATCAGAACATGAAAATTTTTGAGATGATTTTGACTGGTTCAAACGGAATAACATGTTTTGATTCCGCTTGAAAGGGCATTTTTTGAAAAAGTGGCATTCAAACGGAATAGCTGTTTTAGTTTGAAGTGATTCCGCTTGAACACATGTGTTTTAGTTTGAAGTAATTCTGTTTGAACACATGTGATTCCGCTTGAATTGAATTGTTTGTGTGATTTTGTTGGAATGATGTGTAAATTGAAAAATTTTCAAAGTATCTTATTCGTTTGTTTGATGTTGTTTTCAGCCATCACAAGTGTTGTTTAATGCATTACACAACAGTTGTTGTGATTTTGATGAGCAAAGGATTCCAAAGTTGTCGGAATTCAGAAGTATTTTGGAGTTGATGAGGAGATTGCCAATTCAGAAAGCATTGACGAACCAACGCTTGGTTTTCAGATCTCACATTAAGCGTTTTTGGGAGAATGCCACTTATGATGAAGAGAATAAAGTGATCAATTCAGTAGTTGAGGTGAATGATGAAGAAAAGCCGATTATTATTTCTGAGGCTCTTGTACGTGAAGTGTTGGATTTTCCGGACGATGAGAATTCTCCAAAAAAATTCCCAGAAAGGATGGTTAAAGGTTGTATGCTTCGGATGGGTTACAATGGAGCACTGAACAATGCAAATTACTTGAAGTCAAAGTTTACAAAGCCTTACAAGTTTCTAATTCACTCAGTTTTGCAGGCTTTGAGTCACCAAAAGGGAGGATATGATGCTATGCGTGATTATCACATGAATATGGTGGTTGCTCTTGTTCTGAACAAAAAGTACAATTTTTCACACATTGTGTTTCATTACTTAGTAGATGAAGTTACTTCAAAGAGGAAGACATGGTTGTATCCAAGATTTGTTCAGATGATGATAGATCATGCCTATCCAGAAATTGAAAGAGATGAGAATAATGATTTATTGATTCTATCTCATATGGATAACGATTCTGTAAAACAGTTGGTTAGATATCATCCTAATCATCCAGAGCCAACTACACAAGCAGAGTTCTTCAGTTTCATCAAAGATAACAATTATCAAGATCCAGATCCAGTAAATCATCAGAACTGGAGGAATGAAGAAGAAATGAAAGAAGCTGGATATGCAGATGAATTGAAAGTTCTTAAAGATTTCAAGACAACTCGAAACGAATGGTTCTTGAAAGAGAAAAAGAAAAGAAGCAGGAAAGTTACTCCGAAAGTTCAAGCAGGAGATGGTTCGTCTTCACAACCCAAGAAACGTCAAAAGAAAACTCCTAAGACTTTGCTTGTTGATGAGTCTGATGAAGAAGTTGAAGCTGAAACTGAAGTGAATGTTGAAGGAGATGTTCGTTTTTCTCCGGAATCTGCAAGGTTGTTGAAATCTCTTACTAAATTCAATGCTGAACCGGAGAAAGCTGCTGAAGATGTTCAGAGTGATGATGTTGATAAAAGCACAACAAGTTCGTCTGAAGATGAAATTGATGAATATGAACGTGCTGAAAGAATTAAAGCTGAAATAGCAAAAGAAAAACAGTTGAGGAAAAGAAGGAGAGAAGATAAAAATAAAGATGATGAATACATTCCTTCATAAGAAGAAGTTCAAACGCCACCTACTTCGGGAGGCAAAAAGAAAGCAACTGCAAGAAAACTAGTGGTAACTCCAAAGAAAGCAAAGACGTTGAAGATTTTGCTGAACAAGAAACCTATTCAAGAACCTAGCCAACCACCACCACAACCTGAACCTATACCACCTCAATCACCACATCAAACACCACCAAGACAACCCACACCACCACAATCACCACCACCACAACATGAACAACCTATCATTACTTCACCACATATACTACAAACACCTCCATCCTCACAACCTCCGATACAAACTACACCTGGTTCTTCTAGTTACAAAACCTTTACAACTGTTCCAGAAGGTCTTAATCTTGACATTGGTGATTTCAATTTTGCGACTGATGAGCAAGTTAAGTTTTTGGAAAAGAAAGTTGAAGAAGTTTTAGCTGATAACAAGAGGTTGGTAAAGCGTGTTAAGACTGTGGAAGCTGAAAATTCTTCTTTGTTAAAGAAAATTGAAGCTGATGAATCTGAAATTGATGTGATGAAAGTTCAGATAGCAGAGTTACTAGAAGAGAAAACATGCAGAGATGAGCAGAATAAATACTTTGAATTGAAGAACAAAGAGCTTGAGGATGCGAAGGCACAGAAAGAACACGAGATGTATATGATCAATAAAGTGTTAGAAAAGATGCTTGGTAAGTCTGTTGAGCAACAATTTGATGAAATCAAGATTGAAGAAGTTAGAGCTCAAAGACAAGCAGAGATTGATGCAGATTTAAAGAACAAGGGCAAAGGTAGAAGGTGTTTCTGAAGAAAGGGCAATTATTCTATCAAATGCTCCTGAATCATATTTTGAGCAGCCTGTTCCTCTCTCTACAGTTTCTGCTGTATTTGATGAAGATGTGTTACTAGACGATGTTCTTAATGTTGATGAAAATGTTGATGAAGAAGATGATGATGGTGAAGAGGATGTTGCAGTTGATGATGTATATTCTGCAAGCAGTCACAGTGATGATGATAATGATGATGATGATGATCAGGGTACTTCGGGTGTTAAAGTTTCAGAAGCATCTAATGAAGAGAAAGTTGATGATTTACTTCATGATGATGTGAATGAAGAACCTGAAGATACAACAGGTGAGGGGGAGAACGTGGATGATCAAAATGTTGACAAAGTTGAAAAGTTAATTCTGCGTTTAGAACCTGAAGTAGAGGAAGGTGAGTTCAGGCATATGTATACTATGGCTGATATTAAAGAGATGACACATATTGTTGATCCAGATTTCAAATTTGACTTTGAAGAGGAGTTGAATGCTTTTGATATGAATCAACAGCCTGAGTATGAGTATGAGTACAAGTATGTTGATGAGGCAGATAATTATGATAGAGTTGAGGTAGAGGATTGCAGTGATGAAGACACTGAGAATGTTGATACTTCAAACTTTCCAACTTTGGTTGAATTTTTCACTCAAGAGAATAGAGATGAGCTGAGAAGGAAAGTGTAAGAGATATTGAAAGATAAAAACTTTGACGGTACTGTGAAAGATGCTCAGAAAGAAGAAAGAAAGAAGTGGTTTAGACAGACTAATGAAAGAAAGTTTAAGCGGACATTAAAGTTTTACAAGAGAGATAGAGATGTATCACTTGGGGATATCATCAGTTGGGGATTCTTACCACAGGTGAATGCATATGCCATCAGAAGAGAATACGGTGTACAGTATTTTGAATGTCTTTATGATATCATGTCCCTACCATGGTGGGATGTGGAAGAGTTGTCAAAGGTGAGAACATTGGGCTATCCAATCAGAAAGAACGATGTGCCTATGTGGGGATTGATAAAGTAAGAAGCTTTAAAAGATTTCAAACACTGGAAGCCTCACTACCCGAAGAAAGTGAAGAGGGTGAATCCAGTGACTGGTACTGAAGAAACAATCTTGCATGTGAAGAAGCCTAATGTGATCAAGAATATTCCTGTGCCAAAAATGGAGCAGGATTTTCATAAAGGTTTTATATGTTGGGTTTACAGCTGTTTGTCGACTGAAGCTGTAATCACTTACAAGGCTGAAAATGAAGTCGGAGAAATATTTGTGTATGATCCTCTATGGCTGGTAAACTGTTCTGCAAAAGACATAGAATGTTTGTTTGTGAACAGTGTCACACCCGCTCATAGCGGAAGCGCGAGGTGTGATCTGATCGGTTCTCATTGCATAACAATATAAGTGAACAATACTAAATGAATAAAAACAAGCTCCAATGCCATTGTCATAATTGTTTCGAAAGAACGCAACATAAGTTAAATGTATTTGTTACAAACCATCAAATGAAAATGCGTTTTCATCGTTCTATACATCAAAATGTAAGTCTTAAAATGTCAAGGCTTTGACCACTATATCACCGCAAAAAGGCGGTATATAACGGGCAAACCCTTCAAATGGTGGCATGGAGTCTTGATACTTGCTTTCCTTGACTGAAATGTCTGCCAGGTCCACTAATTTCCTGAAATACATGTTAAGTTTGAAAACATCAACAAAAGTTGAGCGAGTTCATGCAGTTTAGCTGTATGAGATGTATCTGTAAAATGTGAGTTGTATAAAATGTATCCATAAAATGTGAGTTGTATAAACTGTATCCATAACATGTGAGTTGTATAAAATGTATCTGTATGTATGATGTATAAACTGTATCCACAACATGTGAGTTGCATAAAATGTATCTGTATGTATGATGTATAAACTGTATCCACAACATGTGAGTTGTATAAAATGTATCTGTATGTATGATGTAGTATGTAAAGCGTCAATGAAATCGTTGATCATTAATGTTTCGCGAGGACATTAATATGTGTGACGAATTAGGAAGCAATCCAACCCTAGACGATTTTTTTGTCGACTCCTATCGACTGGGACACAAACGCACTCTTCTGTATGGGTCCACGACCAAGAGTGGGGCTCGCCAAAACCCATTAGATCTAACCCCTTGTACCTAGGTCCAAACTGGATTAATGGTGCTTATATGTATAAACCCTAATTCGCACATGATCTAAGGTGTTTCATTCCCTAACTTTAACATACGATGAACATGTATTTTCCCCGATAGTTGTAAAGTTGTAAAACATTTAAATGAATAGGGGACATGAACTCACTGAATTGCGTCCGTGAATAGATGTAAATAAGATCTCACGTGCGGTCGTCCTGAATAGCGTTGCGACCTACAAATGTTCTTATTTTTGTTAGACACTTCGGTCTTTGTAAAGAACTTGAGTACAAGTCTTGTGTCTTCAATATGTGTAAGACTTGTATGTCTTTACTGTTCGTTAACTGTGTATTCGATGAATGAGTTGTATAGTCGGATCTAGTCCGCTGAATTTCGTGTCTTATATGTATCAATTGTATAGTTGTGTTTCCAATAATGGTATCATTGGGCCAAGCCCATGTTTTCAAGTTATTGGGCTTAAATAGTGCTGGGCCTTAAATAGTGTTGGGCCTCAATAGTGTTGGGCCTCAAATAGTGTTGGGCCTCAAATAGTGTTGGGCCTCAAATAGTGTTGGGCTTGAATAGTATTGGGCTCGAATAGTGTTGGGCCTCAAATAGTGTTGGGCCTCAATAGTGTTGGGCTTGAATAGTATTGGGCTCAAATAGTGTTGGGCTTTGGCCCATATGTTTGGTGTTTGGGCTTAGCCCACGAATTTATGTTAAGCCCATTATGAAGATAAGCCCATTAAGAAAATAAGCCCATTTGTAGAAAAATAGCCCATTAAGTAAAGTAAGTCCATTAAGAAAATAGCCCATAAGTAATATAAGCCCATTTGTTATAAAAATAGCCCACTAGTATAATAAGCCCATTTATTTTTATAAAAACCTTTTTATAAAAATTTACTAAGTATACTTGTTAGTAAATAAAAACATACTAGTTTTTATAAGTTTATAAACATCCGAAATTTGTTATCGATAGGATACTTATATTTCGTGTCGATAAATCGTCTAAACGTCGTAGTAACTCCCCGGATTGGCAATTCACTTATGTAGTCGTCCGTCGTTCATTTTGACCATAAATGGTGTCCGATTATTCGAATCGTCCGTAACTCGTTTTAAGGCGTAAATATGTGAAGTCTTGTAGGACTTTTGTTATAAGGTGTTTTGAGTTTAAATGTGACATGAGATTCAAGTTCCTACAATGATATATATAACTAATACATCAAGTAATACATGTCACAAAAGTTGTTAAAATAACCAAATATATATTTTCTAAAAAAAAATATATATTTCTCTTGTCTACAATTAACCAAAAATGTTGTTACTTTATAAAATAAAGTTTTTATGAAAAATGGCCATATAACCTTTGTATTTTTATTTTAACCATGTTTCATAAACATATCATTTTCTTCTTCTTTCAAATCATCATCAATTTACCCAACATCTTAACTAAACATATGAGACTTTTATAACATGAAATTATCAAGATGATATCCAAATCATGTAGGGTTTTAACCATGATCATTTCATATGCTAACAAATTCAAAAACCAAGTTTAATTCTAGTTTTAACAACTTTTATAAAAATCTCTAGTTGTATGTTACTTTTTATAATCTTGTAAAAGTCTTGTTTTTAAATAAAAACCCTTAATACTTTCACAAGATCAATAGTTATGATCATCCATTTAATCCTTTATGTTAAAAACCCTTTAACATAAACATGCATAATTTTTAGATCATATCTTAAAACATCTTCTAACAATTTATTTGCATCATAAACATCATAACAAGACTAAATAAGCATATATCAAGTCTTAGATCACAATATAAACAATCATAATTATATCATGATTTTTATTCTTTGCTTCTTTGTATTTTTCTTGTTTATTATGTATGATTATATAGTTATTATTAGTTATAATAACAATCATAAACATAATATGTATAAAAAAAATATAGAAGCTTACTTCTAGCACTAGGCTAGGGATGATCTTAGAAGATTATAAGAACTAAGAAGATGATGATCTTGATGGTGGAACACTTTTGTATGGATGAAAACCCTTCCTTTTACTTCCAAAAGCTTTAGATCACCTTATGTTACTTGGAAATCCATATTGATCATGAAGGAGGTAATAAAAATAAGTGGGTTGTTGAAGGTGTTCTTGATGGAAGATGAAGATGATGAGAGAGTTTTCTTATGTGTGTGTAAGATATGGTGTAAAGTGTAGTAACTTAGTGAAGAAGTGTTGTAATAAGTCACCATTCTAATCCACTTGCTCATAACATAATATCTAGATATTATGCAACATAAACAAGGGGTGTGGGACCCCTTGTTCACGGCCTCAACATGGGGGGGGGGGGGGTCTTGCATGGTGAAAAGTGTTAGACATTTTTAATGTCTTAAAATGAATTATAAAGATGTAAGTATTAAGGTGTTTAGGGTTTGCAATTTTCCGAGATGTTTCTTGACTTGAAATGACCATAAACTAGCTCTATAAGATCAAAAATAATGTTAACTAGTTCGCTACATGTGCCAAAATATAGTTCGGCTAGATGTGTAGCGCTCGTTTCGCAAGTAGATAGTCGAAAGGTACGCTTAAGGAAGTTGTAGGAAAAATTTCCGTTATGTGTATAATTGATATTCCATAAGTATTCTTATATACAATTGGTGCCTAAACATCAATTTTTGCATCTTGTAATAAAATACAATTGCTGAATTTTGCGGAAAAATAATAAAATGGTCACTTTTAGCGCATTTCGGACAGTTTTTAGTGCTACCGGGCATTGGTAAAATATTAACCAAACTCTTGTATTCCCATATAGGGTTTAATATATAATTGATATCGGACTCTCATCCGAGTCCTAAAGATGTCATTTTAGATGTTTTCTGCAGATCCGGAGTTTTCGTCAGCACTCTAGTTCACTAGGCACTACTCTAGTTGTTCTCGATGAATTGTTTGCACTATTTCAAATGTACCCAATAAAAGTGAATCGTGTGTAATAATAAACGAATATTCCATGAGTTTTCTAAGATGTATATCATGTAATCATGCAGTCCGAATATTCAAAACACATACTTGTATAATGTAAATCATCCTTTTAAATGTAAGTAAATTACCCGAAAGTGGCAGTTGTCACATTCTCCCCCTGTTATTGAGAATTTCGTCCCGAAATTCAAGCTGAGTCATCCTATACAGGAGACTACTCGAACAGGTGAGAGTATTTGGCTTTGATTTAATGTTCACGTTCCCAAGTATACTCGGGTCCGTGTCGAGAGTTCCAACGTACATTTTAATAATTTGATACGACTCCTCCATGATTTCTAGACTTTACAGTCCATGACTTCAACAGGTTCTTTAGTGAATTGGAGTTTGTCGTCAATGTGAATAGAATGATAACGGTTGCTTGTGTTGGACTCTATTTAAGATTCGACACATGAAACGTGTCGTGCACACTGTTAAGTTCATCTGGTAACTTCAACTTGTAGGCAACAGTGCCAATCTTTTCTAAGATTTCAAATGGTCTAATGTAACGAGGGTTAAGCTTTCCACGTTTACCGAACCTCACTACGCCTTTCCAAGGTGAGACTTTCAACAAGACTTTGTCTCCAACCTCGAAAGATAATGGTTTTCGTCTTTTATCTGCGTAGCACTTTTGTCGATCGCGAGCCGTCTTGATACGGTCTCGGGTCTGAAAAATTTTATCCGTAGTCTCTTGGACTAGTTTCAGACCAATTAATTAACTATCGCCTGTTTCCGCCCAACATAGCGGAGAGCGACACTTTCGACCATAAAGAGCTTCAAACGGTGCAGCTTGTATAGTAGTATTGTAGCTGTTATTGTAGAAAAACTCAACTAAAGGTAGATGAGTATCCCAATTGCCGCCTAAATCCATAACACATGCGCGAAGCATATTTTTGAGTGTTTGGATTGTCCGTTCGCTCTGGCCGTCAGTTTGTGGATGAAAGGCCGTACTTAGATTCAAATGAGATCCAAAGGCCTGTTGAAATGATTTCCAAATTCTTGAAACAAAACGACCATCTTGGTTAGAGATGATTGAAATAGGTACTCCATAACGAGCCACTATTTCCTTGAGATAGAGTTCCGCTAGTTTCTCAGTACTATCCTTCTCCCGAGTCGGTAAGAAGTGTGCGGACTTTGTCAATCTATCGACGATTACCCATATCATGTCGTGGCCGTATGAGGTCCTGGGTAACTTCATAATGAAGTCCATCGATATTTGTTCCCATTTCCAAACGGGAATCTCGGGTTGTTGTAACAAGTCCGAGGGATTTTGCTACTCGACTTTGACTTTCGCGCAAGTCAAGCATTCTCCGACATAAGTCGCGATATTACTTTTGAGGTTAGGCCACCAATAGTATTCTTTCAATACTTAGGCCTATGTGCTTCCTCAAAATATCATCTCGAAGGCCGCCAAAGAATAGAACCCAATTTCGACTCATAAGGTATAAAGTTCCATCTTCTTTACACTAATTGTTTCTTCATGCCTCGAAGTGTTTTTGCTTGAATATGCTCTTCCTTGAGCGCTTGTGAATCATCTTCTCTAATGCTTGAACTCTCAGTGTTCTAACTCGCTCTTTGCGGCTCAAGGCATCTGCTACAACGTTTGCCTTGCCCGGATGGTACTTTATTTCACAATCATAGTCGTTCAACAATTCAACATACATCGTTGACGTATATTTAATTCTTTTTGGTTGAATATGTGTTGAAGACTTTTATGATCCGTGAAAATAATGCATTGAGTACCATATAAATAATGTCTCCATAATTTTTAAGCGAATACCACCATGCCTAACTCAAGGTCGAGAGTGGTATAGTTCTTCTAATGAACTTTTTAATTGGCGCGACGTGTACACGATAACTTTTTCACGTTGCACGAGTACGCAACCCAATCCTTGATGCGAAGCATCATAGTCTACAACAAAGTCATCGGTATCGTCGGATAATGATAAGATTGTAAAATGCTATGCACCAATCTCAAGAATAAGTTGTAAGACTATATCTTGTTTTTCGATTTGGGGCGAATTTATTGTCTTTAACAACTCTAAAATGGTTCTCAAATGTTGCTCATGTTCATCAGTCGATCGAGAGTATATCAAAATGTCGTCAATAAACACTATGACGAATTTGTCGAGATACGGCTTGCACACACGATTCATTAAATCCATGAAGACCGCTGGTGCATTTGTTAAACCAAAAGGCATAACGAGAAACTCGTAATGACCGTAACGAGTCTTAAAAGCCGTTTTCGGTATGCTTTCCTCTTGAATTCGTAACTGATGATACTCCGATCGTAAGTCTATCTTAGAGTAGAAGCTAGAACCTTTCATAAACCATTTGAGTTAGTTGGAAATTCATTTGTAACATGGTTTAGAAATATGAATTTTCGTTCATCGAAATGTTGTGCATTTTTGCAAAACTTGCATGTCTTTCCACCCCCAAAACCTTTATAAAGATGTATAGTGGTAAAGAGTAGGGGTTATGAACTCACAACTTCCTCATTCGGTCAACTACAAGGTTCAGAAGGTGCTAATCGACATGGAGATTTGGCTATGGGTGCGGCTCCAGGTACCAAGTCGATGTGAAACTCGACTTGTTGATATGGTGGTAGTCCTGGCAAGACTTCAGGAATTTCTTCAGGAAATTATTTTATCAAAAGAATATCTGTCAGCTGTGGCCCTACGGCCTTCTTGACTACAACAAGTGCTAGATAGGCAATACAACCTTTCCGTAAGCACTTATGTGCTTTCATGCCATTGATGATCCGCAATGGGGTGTCGCGCTTCTCTCCATGTATCACAAGTGTCTCTTCGCTCAGTAGTGGTAGGCGAATGATCTTCTCGTGACATAAGACTTTGGCTAGGTTATCGGATAACCAATCCATGTCAACCACTACTTCGAAACTACTCAACTGAACAGGGAAGAGATCGATATTGAATTTTTAGCTCTAGACTCGACTAGTTTACTTTTTGCCAATTCTATAGAATGAGGAGACGTCTAGCTTACTTGACTCTAGGCCAAGTACATTTTAAATTCTGTGTGGCGAGGACTTCACTGTATATTCTTAGGAACCCTATGTTTAAATGTAGGATAACCCAATCCATATGTTTAGATGTAGGATAACCCGATCCATATGTTTAGATGTTGGATAACCCAATCCCTAATTGTAGCTAGGACAATCCCGTCCCTAGCCATGAAACTCATGTATGTGAAATGTTGAGATGAAGCTAAAATTGCCAATTGTATAAAATAACATGGATGTGAAATGTTGACGAATAGGATACATACCGGTGGCCCTTAATGATTTGATTTGTCTCAGCTAATTACCCATTAGCTAACTTGATATAGTAATGTGTGTCCAACATGGCTCTAATTCGAGTATATGCTTAACATTTAAAGACAATAGCTAAGCTCGGTGTTGGTATTAAAAGAATTGGTACATGATGATCGTAGAGTGTACGTACTCATGACTTCATTGGGATTTTGTGGAGTATTCATAGTTCTAGCCACACACACACTTATTCACTAGCTTGATCCGTTCTTAAGTATTATCGTCTTACTTGTCTTTGTTTTGCGCTCGGTCTTAGCACACTGCTACTCTTGGCTCTTTTGCAATTGCCCTCATGATGAATGTCTCACTTGTCGCATTTAAGATTTCGACAAGTTACCAGCATACATCCTGGTGCCAAAATCGTTTATGGCAGCAGTTGCCTTCATTTCTCTCATGGCGAGAGTTATTGTTTGAGTGATTGAGGTAGGGAGGGATGATGCGGTTATGCTTCGGATCTCCGAGGCTAAACCTAAAATGTAACACTCAGTGTGTTTGAATTCGGGTGTTTCCCAGTATGGAACAACCCTTGAGAGACCGTGAAAGCATCAAGTGTAACCATCAACATTGGCTCCAGTTATGATCGAGTTCTTTTATAAAATCATATGAAAATAGATATGAAAATCAGATGATATAAAAGAATGATGTATGGTTAAATAAATAACCAATAAAAATGTAGTGTATAAATATATCATGTCTTGAAATAGAATATTATGTCTTGTGTAGAGGATGTCGCGTCTTGTGCAAAAATGTCATGTCTTGTCTTTGTCGAAGAGATTTGAATAACACCATGATATGCAATATAACATAAGCACTTATATATATGAAGTACCAGTGGCGTATCCACCATGCTTTTATCATATTACACACGTCTCATCACTTACAAATAACCACCAAAAATGTCTTGTGTAAACCAACATCAAATGATATGTATAACAATGTCTTGCGTAACAATGTCATGTATAAACCATGTCTTGTGTAAAAGCAATAGTTTTCAACACATAACTTTTAACTTAAACAATTGATTCTTTTGGCGCCATGATCTTTTTAATACACACTATTAAAAGAATCTAGACATTTATTTGAATAAATAAAGTCTATCATGTGCCCAAGAATGAAGAATACAATCAATCGGTCATGGAAACCTCAAGACCATATTGTTCATACATGTTTGAATAAATGATAATGTGGATAACCAAAACCAAAAGGTGTAATGCCTCTTGCATGTATTGGTCATATGTTTAAATGGAAAAAGAAAAAAAAATAATTCGTTGAGGAGGGGAAACCAACCAGTGGTCTTCGTCTATATAATATGTATTCCCTACTCTATGGACCTCGATCATCCTAAGTAGAGAAAATCCTTTGTCTTACTTGTCCATGTGACAATTATGGTAATAGTGCTTGAGTTTCACGAGCTCTAGCAAAATTATTTAAATTTCCAAAGATGTCGAATAGAATGTAATGAGGGAGTTGCAGCATGGTTCATGCCATACCATCCCTTGGAAAAAAAAAACAAATGTCAAACGACGGAATTTATTGTATCACTTCCAATAAATATGATAAGGTGGAATATGATAAAGTAAGGTAAGGTAAAGTAGGATAAAGTGTCATAGACACCCTGGAACCAACCCATGTTCAAGAATTTCGAGAATGTTGAGGAAAATCCTCCATGAGTAGCTAACACGTTTTGTTTGTTTAAATGACTAGTCTCAACTGAATCGTGATATAGATCGAATGTTAGGTGTGAACAAATATGTGTCGTCTTCCCGTATTGTATTGTATTGTATTGTATTGTATTGTATTGTATTGTATTGTATTGTATTGTATTGTATTGTATTGTATTGTATTGTATTGTATTGTATTGTATTGTATTGTATTGTATTGTATTGTATTGTATTGTATTGTATTGTATTGTATTGTATTGTATTGTATTGTAGGGTGTTATACTAACCACCCCCAGTTCATGTTCTACTAGATAGGAAGAATTGAATCTCAAGTAATAACTTAAGAATTTTGAATGAATAGTGATCATTAGCTTGACCCGCAGAGTCCACCAGAATCTCCATGCACTACAAGTTGTTATTACGTGGGCCCCCGTAATAATAAATTGTCTTGCATGGTCACCCTAGCATTCTCTCGTTCAGAGCAGGCGATCAGTCATAGAGAGGACACTATTGTTTATATACCTTCAACATAGGAGGGACCTTCGTGATAGATCACGTGTCAACGTCCGTTTTCATTACTCACAAAACAGCACAGCGTTAGATGGAATAGAAATGGAAAGAATCTGTAACAATAACAACTGAAGGGGCACCTTCAAGATGAGTACTTCATCTTCCTTGTAAGGACAAGAGTATAATCACCTTGATTAGTATGAGTCACATGGATCTCGTCCCACTAATGGAGTTGTTGTCCAAGGTTACCACCTTCGCCTCGTCGTCATTATCATGGTCAGGCATCTCAGCATTCGCGAGAAAGCAACCATATTTTACGGAATTAAGTTTAAGATTTCACTTAGGAATCATGTTCGCCATAAGCTCCGCAATAGACATGAGGTCGATATTTTCACCGTGTGAGTAAAGAATAATAATAGAGTTTGAAGTCGAAGGTATTTTGTTCTTGGCAAAATATTTCATGCAACATATATATGAACCACCTATATATATATAATCATGTAAAATCCTATCAATCAAGGATTTCTATCTTGTATAAGCTGAACTTGTAAACTGTTTATAATGCATAAACTGATAATGTAATGTATTGTAGGCACATAGTCTATTAATGTATTGTGTCTGTTTCTCATAGACTTCACCCATGGAAATGTCCTCGCTTGATTTATGTGAAATGAATTTTTGCTGTAGTGGACCTTGAAAAATGTTTATGCAATGAAAACCTTTTGACCTGTCAAATTTTATTCTGTTCAACATGAACAAGAGGTTTTTGTGAGAGATCCCTAGTGATTGTAGACTTAGACTCGAGAAAGAATCCTGGTTCACTACAATCGATGCTCTGATACCAATCTGTCACACCCGCTCATAGCGGAAGCGCGAGGTGTGATCTGATCGGTTCTCATTGCATAACAATATAAGTGAACAATACTAAATGAATAAAAACAAGCTCCAATGCCATTGTCATAATTGTTTCGAAAGAACGCAACATAAGTTAAATGTATTTGTTACAAACCATCAAATGAAAATGCGTTTTCATCGTTCTATACATCAAAATGTAAGTCTTAAAATGTCAAGGCTTTGACCACTATATCACCGCAAAAAGGCGTTATATAACGGGCAAACCCTTCAAATGGTGGCATGGAGTCTTGATACTTGCTTTCCTTGACTGAAATGTCTGCCAGGTCCACTAATTTCCTGAAATACATGTTAAGTTTGAAAACATCAACAAAAGTTGAGCGAGTTCATGCAGTTTAGCTGTATGAGATGTATCTGTAAAATGTGAGTTGTATAAAATGTATCCATAAAATGTGAGTTGTATAAACTGTATCCATAACATGTGAGTTGTATAAAATGTATCTGTATGTATGATGTATAAACTGTGTCCACAACATGTGAGTTGCATAAAATGTATCTGTATGTATGATGTATAAACTGTATCCACAACATGTGAGTTGTATAAAATGTATCTGTATGTATGATGTAGTATGTAAAGCGTCAATGAAATCGTTGATCATTAATGTTTCGCGAGGACATTAATATGTGTGACGAATTAGGAAGCAATCCAACCCTAGACGATTTTTTTGTCGACTCCTATCGACTGGGACACAAACGCACTCTTCTGTATGGGTCCACGACCAAGAGTGGGGCTCGCCAAAACCCATTAGATCTAACCCCTTGTACCTAGGTCCAAACTGGATTAATGGTGCTTATATGTATAAACCCTAATTCGCACATGATCTAAGGTGTTTCATTCCCTAACTTTAACATACGATGAACATGTATTTTCCCCGATAGTTGTAAAGTTGTAAAACATTTAAATGAATAGGGGACATGAACTCACTGAATTGCGTCCGTGAATAGATGTAAATAAGATCTCACGTGCGGTCGTCCTGAATAGCGTTGCGACCTACAAATGTTCTTATTTTTGTTAGACACTTCGGTCTTTGTAAAGAACTTGAGTACAAGTCTTGTGTCTTCAATATGTGTAAGACTTGTATGTCTTTACTGTTCGTTAACTGTGTATTCGATGAATGAGTTGTATAGTCGGATCTAGTCCGCTGAATTTCGTGTCTTATATGTATCAATTGTATAGTTGTGTTTCCAATAATGGTATCATTGGGCCAAGCCCATGTTTTCAAGTTATTGGGCTTAAATAGTGCTGGGCCTTAAATAGTGTTGGGCCTCAATAGTGTTGGGCCTCAAATAGTGTTGGGCCTCAAATAGTGTTGGGCCTCAAATAGTGTTGGGCCTCAAATAGTGTTGGGCTTGAATAGTATTGGGCTCGAATAGTGTTGGGCCTCAAATAGTGTTAGGCCTCAATAGTGTTGGGCTTGAATAGTGTTGGGCTTGAATAGTATTGGGCTCAAATAGTGTTGGGCTTTGGCCCATATGTTTGGTGTTTGGGCTTAGCCCACGAATTTATGTTAAGCCCATTATGAAGATAAGCCCATTAAGAAAATAAGCCCATTTGTAGAAAAATAGCCCATTAAGTAAAGTAAGTCCATTAAGAAAATAGCCCATAAGTAATATAAGCCCATTTGTTATAAAAATAGCCCACTAGTATAATAAGCCCATTTATTTTTATAAAAACCTTTTTATAAAAATTTACTAAGTATACTTGTTAGTAAATAAAAACATACTAGTTTTTATAAGTTTATAAACATCCGAAATTTGTTATCGATAGGATACTTATATTTCGTGTCGATAAATCGTCTAAACGTCGTAGTAACTCCCCGGATTGGCAATTCACTTATGTAGTCGTCCGTCGTTCATTTTGACCATAAATGGTGTCCGATTATTCGAATCGTCCGTAACTCGTTTTAAGGCGTAAATATGTGAAGTCTTGTAGGACTTTTGTTATAAGGTGTTTTGAGTTTAAATGTGACATGAGATTCAAGTTCCTACAATGACATATATAACTAATACACCAAGTAATACATGTCACAAAAGTTGTTAAAATAACCAAATATATATTTTTTCAAAAAAAAAATATATATATTTCTCTTGTCTAAAATTAACCAAAAATGTTGTTACTTTATAAAATAAAGTTTTTATGAAAAATGGCCATATAACCTTTGTATTTTTATTTTAACCATGTTTCATAAACATATCATTTTCTTCTTCTTTCAAATCATCATCAATTTACCCAACATCTTAACTAAACATATGAGACTTTTATAACATGAAATTATCAAGATGATATCCAAATCATGTAGGGTTTTAACCATGATCATTTCATATGCTAACAAATTCAAAACCCAAGTTTAATTCTAGTTTTAACAACTTTTATAAAAATCTCTAGTTGTATGTTACTTTTTATAATCTTGTAAAAGTCTTGTTTTTAAATAAAACCCTTAATACTTTCACAAGATCAATAGTTATGATCATCCATTTAATCCTTTATGTTAAAAACCCTTTAACATAAACATGCATAATTTTTAGATCATATCTTAAAACATCTTCTAACAATTTATTTGCATCATAAACATCATAACAAGACTAAATAAGCATATATCAAGTCTTAGATCACAATATAAACAATCATAATTATATCATGATTTTTATTCTTTGCTTCTTTGTATTTTTCTTGTTTATTATGTATGATTATATAGTTATTATTAGTTATAATAACAATCATAAACATAATATGTATAAAAAAAATATAGAAGCTTACTTCTAGCACTAGGCTAGGGATGATCTTAGAAGATTATAAGAACTAAGAAGATGATGATCTTGATGGTGGAACACTTTTGTATGGATGAAAACCCTTCCTTTTACTTCCAAAAGCTTTAGATCACCTTATGTTACTTGGAAATCCATATTGATCATGAAGGAGGTAATAAAAATAAGTGGGTTTTTGAAGGTGTTCTTGATGGAAGATGAAGATGATGAGAGAGTTTTCTTATGTGTGTGTAAGATATGGTGTAAAGTGTAGTAACTTAGTGAAGAAGTGTTGTAATAAGTCACCATTCTAATCCACTTGCTCATAACATAATATCTAGATATTATGCAACATAAACAAGGGGTGTGGGACCCCTTGTTCACGGCCTCAACATGGGGGGGGGGGGGTCTTGCATGGTGAAAAGTGTTAGACATTTTTAATGTCTTAAAATGAATTATAAAGATGTAAGTATTAAGGTGTTTAGGGTTTGCAATTTTCCGAGATGTTTCTTGACTTGAAATGACCATAAACTAGCTCTATAAGATCAAAAATAATGTTAACTAGTTCGCTACATGTGCCAAAATATAGTTCGGCTAGATGTGTAGCGCTCGTTTCGCAAGTAGATAGTCGAAAGGTACGCTTAAGGAAGTTGTAGGAAAAATTTCCGTTATGTGTATAATTGATATTCCATAAGTATTCTTATATACAATTGGTGCCTAAACATCAATTTTTGCATCTTGTAATAAAATACAATTGCTGAATTTTGCGGAAAAATAATAAAATGGTCACTTTTAGCGCATTTCGGACAGTTTTTAGTGCTACCGGGCATTGGTAAAATATTAACCAAACTCTTGTATTCCCATATAGGGTTTAATATATATTTGATATCGGACTCTCATCCGAGTCCTAAAGATGTCATTTTAGATGTTTTCTGCAGATCCGGAGTTTTCGTCAGCACTCTAGTTCACTAGGCACTACTCTAGTTGTTCTCGATGAATTGTTTGCACTATTTCAAATGTACCCAATAAAAGTGAATCGTGTGTAATAATAAACGAATATTCCATGAGTTTTCTAAGATGTATATCATGTAATCATGCAGTCCGAATATTCAAAACACATACTTGTGTAATGTAAATCATCCTTTTAAATGTAAGTAAATTACCCGAAAGTGGCAGTTGTCACAAACAGGATATGGTTTAAAGCTGAAGATAGAGATCAAGCGATGCAGTTCCAGAAAGTTGTGTCTATTTGTTTTCAAAAGGGTATCAATGCTGACAACAAATGGAATTCCAAGTGGAGAGAGATTGAGAAAGAAGTAAAGTTGAAAGCTGAGAAAGAACAAAAGGCTCGTGAAGAGAAAGATAACATCCTGAGGCATACAGTTAATCAGAGAATGGCTGATGAAGAAAAGAAAAGGATTGACGAGAACGAGAAGCTTAGGAAGATGTTGTTGAAAAAGCCTAAGCCAAGAGAGGAAAAGTTCAAGTCGCTGTGAAGACCTGAAGACCAGACTAAAGACTCCGGCAATATCCAAGGGGGAGTTTGTTAGTGCATAATGTCTATAGCCTACGTCTTAAGTCTAGGTCATGTTTGTATAGGGTTTACAGGGGTCTAAAGTGTAAGTTTATGTTTTGTGATGTAATTCCGCTTGAAATGACACTTGGTCATTTCAAGCGAAATCAGTAGATGTAATTCCGCTTGAAATGACAAGTGTCATTTCAAGCGAGATCCTATGCCTATATATAGGCTGGTCATGTTTCTCATTTGATACGGAATCACAAGTTGTATATCGAACTGCAGCCGGATTTTCAAGTGAAATTTTAATGAGAAACGTGTGTTAAAGTGATATACTCTGTTTTCTACTCAATTCTTACTGATTCTAAGTTGTTTGTTTGATTCCGCCTCTCAAACAGTTGTGTATTGCCTCTGATTGACTCATTTGATCGTCAAAACGATCCTACAGAAACTCTTTCCACCTTTCTTCTTTCTATTGGCTTCCCAAGAGGCAAAATTGACAAAACACTGTTTTTAAAATGGAGTGGGAAAGAGCTGATGATTGTCCAGATTTATGTGGTTGACATCATTTTTGGAAGCACATGTTCAAAAATGTGTGAAGAGTTCAGAAAAGTTATGACAGCTGACTTTGAGATGAGTGCAATGGATGAACTACAGTGCTTTCTTGGTCTCTAAGTAAAGCAACTGCAAAATGGCACTTTCATTCATCAAAGCAAATATGCTAAAGAGCTGTTAAATAAATTTGAGATGACTGATTGTAAACCATGTAGTACACCCATGGCAACAATTAAGCTAGTCATGACTGATGAAAAGGATGATTTGGTAGATCAAACTGTATATAGAAGCATGATTGGGTCTTTATTGTACCTAACTGCATCTAGGCCAGACATCATGTTTGCAACATGTGTATGTGCAAGATCCCAGTCAGCCCCTAGGAAGTCTAACCTCATAGCTGTGAAAAGGGTATTCATATACATAAAAAGTGCTCCCACACTGGGTATCTAGTATCCAGCTAATGGGAATGTTAAGCATTCACGATTCTCAGACAGTGACTTTGCTGGATGCAATGTAACAAGGAAGTCCACATCAGGAGGGCGCCAATTTCTAGGTGATTGCTTAGTATCTTGTCAAAGCAAAAAGCAAGCAGCTGTTTCAATATCCACTGCTGAGGCAGAGTATATAGCTGCTGCAAACTGTACAGCCCAACTATTATGGCTTCAAAATAAACTGCTGGATTTTGGTATCACTACCTTAAAGACACCTCTCATGTTGGACAGTCAGGAAGCAGAAAATATCATCAAAAATCCAGTTTCACATTCAACCACCAAACACATTGACATCAGACATCACTTTGTGAGGGATTGCTATGAAAAAGGTTTGATTTCTCTGCACCATGTTCCAACTAAAGATCAGCTGGTAGATGTGCTAATAAAGGCTTTAGACACATCCACCTTTGAAAGCTTGATCTCTAGGATTGGCATGCTTAACATGGAATAACAGGCAAAATCCTATTTTTCTATGAATAAAGAGCATTAAAATGTTTTCAGAAAATCAAAAATTTATCCTTAAAAATAGCTAAAAATGAAAATTTTCGTTAATCCTAAAAGTCTATCATAACCACTGTTTTGGTTCAAGCATCTGATTTGTTGAATTCTTTCCACTGCTAAAAGTCAACCTCTATTCCTTCATTTTCTTGGTATTCACTGTTGATCAAACATCAGTGTTTTAATCCACTGATAAGCTATCCACTGATAGTCAAAAGTTAGGCACTGTTTTCATTTTCACCACTGTAAACCACTGATCTTGATCATCAGTGGTTTTCTAAACAACTGTCACTCATTTTTCATCAGAGGTTGTCACGTGGACAATACTTAGCCGTCAGATCTTTGTAACCGCTGCCACGTCAGCATTCACTTTTTCACTTTACAAAACCCTGATCAAAACCCCAAACAGGGTTTTCACTATCGAATCGAATTCAAAATTCCTTTCAAAAGCAGTTTCCATCAAAACCTTTCGAATAATTCATCTTCTTCTCCGTCTCACAACTACTTTCGAATCAAAATGGCTCTCGCACTAAAAAGCCCTCATAACTACCTGTGTACATTTGAGAAAACAAGTCAAAACACAACTTTTCACTCCGTCATTGATGCTCTTTCCAATTCAAAGTACAAAACTTTGCTAACTTGGAACGCACCTATCTACCTGGATACCCTCCGAGATTTCTAGAAACATGCACAAGTTGAAAGTCAGGACAAAAAGCCCTAGGCTATTACTTCAACAGTTGGGGGAATTCAGGTTGCTATCACACCACAAACCATTTATGAGGTTTTTGAAATAAATGATCTTACAGGTAAAAATTCTTTCCCAAAGGAAGAATATCAAACGGATTTGATTGAGAGGGGGTATGAGGAACAAATGAAAAAAGATACTTTGCAAAAAGGGAGTTTTCCACCTCCCATGAGATTTTTATTCCATACCCTCCTCATGTGTGTTTCAAATAAAACAACAGCTTTCAATGAAATACCATTGAAAATCCAATACCTGGGATATGCTATAATGGTTGAAGTTGATTTTAACTACTCCCAAGAGATTTTCAATGATATGGTAAAAAATGTTAATAATATCAAAGAAAAGAAAAAACCATTTTTATTGTTTCCAAGATTTTTAAGTTTTTACTTACAAAAGAAAATTCCAAAGGATAGTGCACATCTGCTCATCCAATGAAATCCTTTCCGAATAAACAGCCTATCTTCAGAAACTTTTACAAGGCTGTCAAAACCTTCTAAAACACAAACAGAGGAACCTGAGCAGAATTTAGCTGAGACAACCTTTGCTCCTCAGGTTTCTGCTGTTGAGCCCACTGCTCCTGGTTATCACAGCAGCACAACCACTGCTGTGAAACCCACACCAAAAATCACCAAAAAGCCCAAAAATAAAATTACCAAAAAGCCCCCAAACCCTCCAAAAAGGATCTTCTGGAATATGAGATCCCAGAAGTAACTCATGTGACAACACCAAAGTCACCAATAACCACTGCTACTACTTCCTCACAGTAGATGGAAGGAAGATCTCAACCTGAGCCTAAAACTTCTCCTGTATCCTCTCAAAAGGATCAGGTTGTACACACAGGGACACCACATTATGAAGCTCTGGATCCACTTGAATCCATCTTCCACAGCCCTGCTCCCGGGGCAAATTCTCTTTCTACCCCTATCCTCACTTCACAAATTCCACCATCTTTTCTACCCCTGTTGAATGCATTGGATATGGATCAGACACAAATCAGTTCTTCTCAACCACCTATCATAGAGAATATACCTTAACAAGTGACTGAGTCTGATTCCCCTATTCTTGCTAATCCATCAACAGCTGAGGAGGTCACACTGCAGGAGTTACAAGTAATTCCTGTTAGTAGTTCAAGTGGAGCAGCTACTACTGGTATTGAATCCACTAATTTATACCTGGACAGTAGTTTCATTAGTCAGACTCCCTTGAAGGCAATTTCTTCATTGGGAACCAAAGTGACCACTAGTGTGTATCCAATACCCACTGGTGTGTTTACTATGGTAACCACTGCCGAGGAAAGAAGTCCCCAGTACCAAGACAAAGGGGCATCAGTGGATGTACCAGTGGAAACTTCCTCTGGTCCAACTGCTGATACAACCACTGCTAGTGGGAAATCAGATGATCCCATTCATATGGGTGATGGTTTAAAATACCAAGAATTGACGGAGATAGTAGATAAAATTAAAACATCTGTTGCAGATATCAAAAATATGTTGCAGCAGTTGTTACAATCTCAAAAAGCTCCTTCCACTGCTTCAACATCTGCTCCATCCCCCACTGAGCTATGGCAAATGTTTCAACCTATGTTTCATAAATAAAGACAGTATGCTGATTAACAACATGAGATTCAGCTTCAAATGTTTAGAAATGTGATGGAAGCTGAGTATAAAGATACTCAAGTAGATATAAAGGCCATCAAAGCTCAGTTGCTTCAAACCACTAGCATTTCTCCTCCTACCATTATCTATGTTGAAAACCCTGATGATGCCAAAAAGGGGGAGAAAGGTAAGAAGGGATAAGAAGGTTTATATCTACCGCCAGATCCACTGTCTAAACCTGTGGTAGAAATACCAAGGCCAGATGGCTCTAAAAAGGTTGATGTGACTCAAAATGCATTTGCTGATCAAAAGGCAAACAACAAAGAGACAATGTAAATAAAGGGATCAAAAAGATTTGAAAAGGAGAAGAAAATTATGATGGAAAAGGAAGAGCAGGGTACTTCATACAGAAGAAAGACTACCATAAAGGTTAGCCAACCCAAAACCACACCTTCCAAAACCACTAAACCTACTCCTAAAATCTCCCAAAGTTCCTCACATCAAACCTCCAAACCAACAGATGTTGAGACACCTGTTGTATCAACAGTTGTTGATACTTCAGTGGTTTCAACATGTGTTGTGTCAAACACTACTCTCATCAATACACCAATCACTACTCAATCATTGCCACACCAAAACCAACACCACCATCACAAAAACAACCTGCCATAAAGCAGAAGACAACTATTGACACAATAACAGTTGTAGTGAAAACAGTGGTTGAGACACCAGTTGTTTCAACAGGTGTTAGTCAGTCACCCATCACCTCAAACACCGCCTCTCAACCCACAAATACACCACCAACCACTCCAAAACACAAAAGGGGAAGGAAAACAAATGTTGTGCTTGAAGATGACAATGTACCTTCTCCACTTACAATTTCTTCACAACCTCTGATCCTATCTACTGTCCAAAAATCTATTCCAATTTCTTCAATTCAAGCCCCTGACCCAAACACTGCCTTGGTTCCCTTGGGAGTAAAATATCCTTTGGATCTTCCAGCAGTAAGGGAGGAGATCAAATATTTCTACTCTGAAGATGATCCTGAAAAGAGGAATCTCCCATCTCTTCAAGGTTATCCTTTGCCAAGAAACATAGAAGAGTATCTAAAATTGAAGGCCAAACAAGCAAAGGATATATCAAATAGAGACACAAAGGGAAAGACTGACAAAGAAATTCAGAGGAATCTTCAATATCTGCTCACCCAAGTCAAAACTTTAGAGCAGTTTTCAAAAGACCTTAGTTAGAAATTGTCAGAGAAGGATGATGAAAGCTTAAAACAAGACTACATTGAGCACATCATGACATATAAGAAATACAAGGCTGGTAAGTGTCAATACAAGGACTGGACCATAACTGAGCTCAAGCAAGAAATGGCATGAATAGAAAAGATGCTTGAAAACAAAACAAAACAAACCCCACCAGTTTGGTCACAGTATAAAAAGAATGTACCTGAAAGGGCTTTGAAGATGAAAACTATGGCTCAAGGAATCAGGTCACAAGATGAACAGAGGTGAAAGTGTTAGAAACCAATAAAAGGTTGGAAGAAATAAGAAAGAAAGACCCCACTGCTCCTCAAAAGCCAGATTATTTAGCAGCAGTGGTTCCAGGAAAACAGGCCTTGCCAATAAAAAGATCTGCTACAACCACTGCTCCATCTTCTCTTGTTGTCTATCAAAGGAAAAAGCAAAAACAGATGGAAGAACAAGACAAGGCCCAAGAAGAATATATTATGAAGATGGTCCTTCAAACAATGATTGCTGAAAATCCAAACTTAGAAAAATCTCAAGACCCTGCCAAAGCAGTCATAACAAGGCCTCCATCTCCAAACTCATCAAAAATAAAGACTCTCCCAAGAAACCCACTGGACTCAAAAATACTAAAGTGGAAGTCTGATCAAAAGACCCGCGTATTGACTCTGCTTAAGTCCAGTGGTGAAGTTAAGTATATATCAAGGGAAAATGCACTTGGCCTGAGTGTAGAAGATTTACAAGATCTCCTTGAGTTTCAACTGTGCAGGGATGAGGATGAGGAAGATTCCATGAACTTTGAATTACAATTCAAAGGCCAAGTTAGGGAATTGCTGATGAGACAATAAAAATCCTGAATAGTGAAGTGTCTTGGCATCATCTGTTCCAGAGGGAGATTGTTGGGATTGAACCCTACAAAGGAACAGTTGATAAAGCCAAAACTGGTTAGAGCAGTGGATTCATCATAAGCAGTTGTTTGTACATAATCTTTCCCCTTGACAGTGGCTCTAACATCTGATGACTCAAAGTAATGCTCTTCAAAACTGCTGCTGATCTAAAAGACTGATGAAGTTAAAGTACTGAAGCTCAATCTACTGATGTATATCAAGTACTGTTGAAGACCAAAGCACTGTTGGAGCTATAACAGTGGAATGAAGAATCAGTGTTTTGTTTAATACTTTGTTTTATGTAATGAGTAGTTTGTAATCAGTGGTTGTATAGGTCAGTAGTTAGAGTTTGTTAGGAGGTTAGATGTCACTTTCGTGGTTATGTCAGCCGAAGATGCGCAGTGGTTGTTCTGTACTGTTCTATTAGCTCTCTTCTTCACCAAGTCATTCTGTACGAACAATCAAGTGAGCTCAGGCTGGGGGGGAGATTTGTGCATGCATGCATTGTAATTGATCTTTGTAATAAATCCAATCATTCGGTTCGATGTCAAAACATGTTTGCTTAAACTTATTCTCTCATTGATTGTGTGTGAAAAGTTTATTTCATTTATTCTGCTTCAATTAATCTTTGTTTCATCTTCATTCTTATTAAACAAACACAATCAAAAGAAACTCAAATCCTAACACTCTACATTTGATTCGTTTTCAATAACAGTGGTTTCGTTTTTCATGTCACTTCCCTGAACAAAAGTAACCTTTTTAACATAAGTTTGGTTTTTATTATTAGGAGGTGAATTTTTCTTTTTTTTTTCAAAACTGGTTCCCTGTTATTTTCCTTCTTATCATCATCACTCTCAGACACATCACCGTGACTTGATGTGGAACTACTTGGTGAAATTGACACAAAGTCTGTTAACTCATCTTCATCAGGCAGGAATGAATAGTCATGACTAAGAGGAGCTGGGACTTCATTAAAGCCCTTGAAGCCCACACTAGTCTTGTCATTACTTTTCTTTAACCCACCCATCGTGTGCTTCATTACAAAAGTGGAATCTCTAAATTGACACAATTTCTTTTCAAGTTCAACAATTTTTAATTGTGCTTCAAACAACTCTTTACACTTTTCAGAAACCTCTTTTGTTTTCTCACTCATAGTGTCATGAGCTAAGTCTATAATTTGAAGTTTTTCATTTAATTTGCAGGTTAAAACTTCAATTTCTATTTCATAGCCTTTAATTTATTTCAAATACATAGACTCGTTTCTTTTAACGAAAAAGTTTGACTCTTTTATACTCGAACTTTCATTAATCAGACTTTGATTTAGGGTTGATGACCTATCAACCTCACCCTGTGATTCCCTACATCTTAAACAAACAGAACTAGCAGAATTACGTACCTCTCCTGTTGGTTTGTCTATGTTGGCCATGAGAGTAGCAAGTTAAGCCTCCAATCTTTTAAATTTAGCATCTTTATCTTCAACTTCCCTTTCATAGTCAGACTTTAGCTTTTCCTCTTCAGCTTCAGTTGTCTAATCAACCTTATCTTCCTCAGCTTCACTTTCCTTCTCAACTTCAGCATCATCCACTTTTGTTTCAGCATCATCTACTTTAGCTTCATCATCATCAACTGGCACTATCTCTGCCATGAATGCCTGAGTGACATTCTCATCATCTTCCAGATGAACACTCCAGTCATACGAACCCTCTGTTGCTGTAGAGATCAATGACCTTAAGCTAGAATTGTTTGGTGCATTCCTATTGTTTGAACTCTGACCCGGAGCCTCTGTTTTCTATTTTTGACATTCCCTAGCAAAATGCCCATAACTTTGACAATTAAAGCCCCTTACTTTGGTCTTGTCAAAGCCAACACTCTTGTCCACAAACGTTCTTCCTATTCAATTCATTAACCTTTTCACTGTCCTGGAAATCATGGCCATTTGCCATTGTAGATTCATCTCCTCTAAGTCATCAGGGTCAATCTGATCATAATCTTCATCTAAAGTGGTAGGATCAGATATCTTCCCCTGAATGTAGTTCTCATAAGAAGCAACGAATGAAGCAAGTAGAGCAAGATGTTCTTCTGCAGACTTCACACTCATAGGCATAGACTAGGTACTGCTACTTTGATTAGTAGCTGATGTTCTCTTAGCTCCTGTTGATCCTCCTGAAGAAGCTATGAAACACACATCACCATCTTCATTCACAGTAACCTACGCATTCTTACATGACAGAAACGCAGTAGCAGAGTCGCTGTGTTGTGAGACGAAGAAGATGGAAGTCCATTGTAAATCCCTGGATCTTGAGCCTTATCATATCCAGTTTCCTTCTTCTTCATATTGAGCTCATAAGCTCTCAGCTTACCAACCACTTCTTCAAGTTCCTTTATCTCATAATCTGTTTCTCCCTTGATCATGAGAGTGTAGATATCCATTTAGCAGGTAAAGCATCAAGCAGCTTGTCATTTTTCTCTGTGTCAGAATAGCTATCTATATCATAATTGTCCATTTCTGACATCAGGTGGTAGTATCGAGTGATGATATCCTCAAGTGACTCATTTCTCATAAACTTGATTACCGCAAACTGCTTCTTCAGTAGATCAGCTTTGTTCTTTTTGACATCTGCATTTCCCTCATATCTTTTCTCTAATGCATCCCACATTTCCTTTGAAGTAGTGTACTTCCTAAAGGTATGCTTGATCCCATCTGGTAAGGACATTTTGATTGCAGCCAAGGCTCTCTTTTCAGCATTATACATATTTTTATCAGCATTTTCATGTTAACATAGGCTGTAACACGTTGTCTGCCTTCAAAATCGTGTGTTGGGTTCACATACCCATCTTGAATGCAGATCCACATCCGTGTGTCCTGATATTCAATGAAATATTGAAACTTGTCCTTCCACGTCAGATAATTTTCCACCTTTATCATCTTAGGCAGTTTGTTGGTTGTGCCAACCTCGTGCTCCATCCTTAAAAGTTCGTTTAAATTAGACATGTTTGACATTTTAACGTAATAGATTGGTAAAACCATACAAAATTTTTAGAAAACTGTTTTTTACCAAATTACACCGTTAGATTCTTCTTGAAATTACGAATCCAAAGACATATAATGTCAAATACCTTTTTCGGGATTTTCTAGAGTTTTTTTGTCCTAAAAATCCAACGGTTTGCTGAGTCGAGCTATGGATAATTTTCTATTCACGAAAACGTGAATTTTTAGCTACACTTGCCAAGAAAAATTCCACCCCTTATGAAGTCGCACACTTAACAGCCGCACACTACAAAGGAAGTTGCACATTGTCTCCTGAGTCGCACACTTCACTATATTGGGCCGCACAGTTAACTTATTGGGCTCGCATACTGAGATTGGGCCTGACCGCACACTGTTCAGTTCGCATACTATGAGTCGCACAATTACTGAGTCGCACACTTATCAACCTCGCACACCAGGGTCGCACACTAAGTTTGACCAACAGTTGACCTCGCACACTTTCTGGTCACACAGTCAGATCTCGCACAGTAGACTTCATCGCACACTTAAAACAGCGCAAAAACAAAGTCGCACACTTAACCAGTTCGCACAAAATAAACTCGTACACTATTTTTCTTTGTGAATCTACCCAATCAGTAACTAAATCCCGACAAATCAGCAATTTAAAATCGGCAATTCTTCCCAAAAATCAATCCCTTTAAAGACTTTCCAACAATATCTCCTTGAAAAAAAAGCAAACAATCAAAGTAATCCACCAAAACGTATCAAACACCGAATTAAACATTGTTCTTCGATGTTCTTCACTATTCTTCGTACAAAATCAGAAGGTAACCCGAAAATCTTCAAACAAATAAAAAACTTGAATTCTGTCGATCAGTCTTGAACCACACACAAGAGCAAGAGCTCTGATACCAAGTGTAGGTCCCCTAGTCCCGTATGGATCGTAACAAGACCGATAACTAATCAAGGATGCGGAATCTACTTGATTAACCTTCGAACCAGAAATAAGAATATTATAAAATGAAGACGAAACACAAGAACACTTTTCAAACCGATCTTCTATGATTATCAAAACAACGGAAACTGTTTTTTACAATCACTCAAGATCTACAAGAAACTCACAGCCTATTTCTGTGTATTCTCAAACTCGAAGACTCTCTCACAAATTGCTCTCTCAAACGTCTAAACTGGCTAACCTAATCCCTAAGGTTTAAGGCTGTTTATATAGTTACAACCACACAAACCGAACTGGGCTAGGCCCAAATACATTGAGAACATAATTCGACTTGGACCTACACACAACTCGGATTTAATTAGGCTTTATAAACAAACTCGAATTCTTTAAGTCTTCATGATCCAATCCTATTAGTATCCAAAGACCAAGCCAAAGTTGTTGTCACATAACATGCACCAATAGAAGAAGTGGATGTGACAATTATATCGAGAACATAGAGATCGTTATCTCTAGGAGCCCGCATGAGTTTCCACTCTTTTGGAATAAAAAACATGGTTTTTGAATCATACACTCGTTATCGTTGGAACAGTGGAATAACAAATCTAGGAAATTCTCAACAAGTTGTTCTCCAACTCGAGGATATAATTCACTTTATCAAAAGAAACTTTCCCATTCGATAATACTCCTTTGACGATAAAGTTTACTCCTAGTCTCGTGTGAACGCAACATACCCGCCATTGAATTCTGAATTTATGAGTTAAATTCGGAACTTCTTTGCTTGTTCTAAACTTCTTCTTATTCTGTAGTACTGTTCAAATGATCTGATCCAAGGTTTCAAAAGCTTCTGGGTTTTACGAGTTCTGAATTTTCTAGAATTCTGGGTTACCTGGGGTACCTAAATTTTAGTTAAGTTTAGAAGTTTGTGTAGTTTGGAGGTTCTGAGTTTCTCTAGTTATGTCGGGTTACCTGGGGTACCAGATAATAAGCTAAGAGTCAGAATTTTGTGTAATTCGGAAATTGAAGTCAGTTTCAGATTACTGAAAAGTTCCAGGGTACTTATGTTTTCCGGATTAAGTGGGGGACGAGACGCAGTAATGGTGGTCCGCAGTGTTCTTTTCAAGATTCTCGGAGTTTGGATTTGGTCCTTACTAGAGTTTTGGTACAATTTTGGACTATTATCATGCATTAGATGTGAGGATAATAATGACTTGCTTAGACTTTGACAGTTTACAAAGAAAGAGGGGAGTAAAAATTTCCTATTTTCTTCGTAAATCTAAAGCTAGTGCGTAAAAAGGCTCGTGTGTAATGGAGTTTTGTCACTTGTGTTTGTGTTGTTAATCAAGTATTGACATGATGAAGTTGGATTCTCGGTTGACGACGAGTTAAAGATTCAGCCTTATTAAGTTGTTGTTTAGAGTAGAGAAGATTGGTTTCTTGGTCCCTCTTCCAAGATGGTTGCTAGTCTGTTCTCAAATAATGTGGTGCTTCTTGATAAGGGGAAAATAAAAGATGAACACCATCAGGATTCAGTGGATTCGTGAAGATAGTAGATTGATTCATGACGATTCAAGACGAGATGAGATCATACATGAAGGGTTGAAGACTGCTGATCAAGATGGTGGATGTACTTTTACAAATTTTAGTTTGTTATTAACTTATCGAACTGAACTTCATGTCTTTGTGAATTTTGAAGTGTTCAAGTCGGGGATTGGAAATCAGTGTTTCTTTCTGCTGCCGGTTAGGTTTGAAGATTAAGGTTTCGAGCGATATTCTTACATTTGGTTGTAGGTTGGTTCGCTTTAACTTGATTCAAGAGTAGTTTGAGGGGGAGGATCTACAGTGTTTGATGTTGGATTCTTCAGGTTTCACTAAGCGGCCATTTAAGTGATCATCAACAAGTATTTAATTAGAATGGTTGAAGATTGATGTGTCAGTCAAGGGGGAGTCTATAAGCGCAGTATCTAGTGACTGAAGATTATCGATGCCAGACAGAACTGATAGCAATAATTAAGGGGGAGTCTGTAAGTGCAGTTCTCGTTGGGTAACTGTGCTTTATCATTTCAGTTCTGGTCAACAAAGTCAAAGGCCCAAGTCAAAATTGTTGAATAAATTCAGATGATATTTTAGGATAACAAGTTTGTCAGTACTTATGAGTTGACAAATTCGGACAATATAATGTGGTTGGGAGTCCGAATTTGTGATTTAAGTTTGTCAGAATTTATGTTTGTTTGTCCGAATTTGTCCTTATATGTATTGTCAGTACTTAGGATGTTAAGTACAGACTAGTTTGTTTAGTATTATGTCTGAATTTATGTGTATATTCAGACTAGACTTTTGGGTCAGGACTTATAGTGTCCGAGTTTGTTGAGATGTTTGCCCTAGCCTATATATATGTGTTGTATAGGGTGGATTAGGGCATCTCTGTGAAAAGATTTGCGCAACTCTCACAAACCCTAGAAATTCCTGAACAGTGTGTGCACGTTCTAGTGAGAGAGTGAGTATGTGTTAGTGAGAGAAAGCTAGGTTTAGATCTTAGTGATCTAAACCAGCTTGTAGATGATGTATACTCTTTCGGTTTATGTAATATGTGTTGAATGAATCAATAATAAAGGGTTTCGTCTTCTACATCTTTCTATCTTCTTTGTTTATGTTTTTTCACGTCATGAATCAAGTGTAATGTTGATGTTCGTCATTGACCCGATGCTTTCACATATAACACGGTAGTACTTTGGGATTTTCTCCCAACATCGTACTTGTAGTTTGTTTAGTTTTCTTGCACCCTAAGGTGAGTACATAGTTCCCTTTTTACCTTTTCACTTTTGGGATGATGCATATGCTGTAAAAAATTTCTTAAATGCAATTCAACTACTTATGGTTTATATGATTGCTACTTGTTATTTGTGTGAAAACTTGTTTGGTTGACTACACAAATGCATTCATTAATTGTGGCCAAGCCAAACTGTAGTATGTCATAGCGCTATAGGTGTGACGACCCATCCCTGCTTCTATTTGGTTTAGTTTTCCTTATTACATTGTTATGCATTTTAGGAAGTGTGGGATGATAGAAATTGACATTTTTGTTCTAGGAAACCCTTTGGGTTACCTACATGTCAACTAAGGTTTGAATGTACTCCTAGTGACCATATATTGTTTTTGCAAATTTCTTAGTTTATCATATATTTTCCATTGATTTTCATATGCTTCAGGTGGTAACAATTGATGAATTCAAGCTTTCTTTCACATAAGATCTAGGAACCCTTTTGCGTTAGTTTAAATTTAAAACAATTGTTATGTTATGTTTTGAACAAGTTGTTTTGTGTATGTCTGTAATTGTTTGTTGGATTTGGTTGTTGAACAATGAAACTTACATTATTATGATATTTAAACTATAACTAGTGCCATGTGCTGTTGAACAATCTTTTGTCATGATGCCATGCATTTCCGTTGTCAGTTGGGGTTACAGATTGGTATCAAAACCATGGTGATTCTCGTGATTCTAGTTGATATAAGTGAATGGCGGTGGTGGAGATGATAAGTGGTGATGATAATGAAACACAAGGGGGCATACTACAAGAAAAAAAGGATAGATTGGTATTTTCACTCAAAGTCAAACTTTGAAATTAACATCCGTTTGAGAAAATGGTGCATACTTTTACATTTTGCAAACACGAGGGGGCGTTTCATGAAAACTTTGAATCCTTGCAAACGCCCCCAAATCACACGAAGGGAAATTGCATTTAACTTTTTTTGAAACCAAGATAATTATTGCATTCATATGTCAAGACATGTCATCATTGATTTATATTAAATTTCATGTATGATGTGCATGAGAAGTAAAGGAAAAAGTAGGTGTCGGTTTCAAGGTTGTTTTAAAGTTGTTATATTTCTTTATCAAACAATTAAACAACATAGATAAAACATCATGGACTATAACATCTGATCAAAACGTAATTTTTTTCTCTGTAAAAAGTTAAATAAAAAACAATTAAGTTATGGCATAAAATAAAAACAAAAAATCTAAAGATAGGCTTATTGAAAAAAAAAAAGGAAAGAAAAGAAACTAAAAGAAAATAAGAAGTAAATTCACAAAAGGAAAAATGTTAGAAAGAACAGGAAAAAAAAGGGGGAAATAGCAAAAAATGAGAGGAGATGGAGGGTGTGTGTAAGGTTATCCAAAAAGCTTTTGGTTTAAAGCTTACTTGATATGGATCAATTTAAAACTAAGCCGAGGAAAGTGAGCCTTGCTTAACTCAGTTCGTAACGAGTCAGACTAGCTTGGTTTGGCTCGGATTAGTTTAGCTATAATATATTAAATCTATAAATACAGATACTAAATTTAAAAAAAAATGGTTACTATTTGTGCGTATTTAGATGTGTAGTTGATTAGGATGTTAAATAACTTATATTGAATTTAGTTGAACTTTGAAACTTATTTTATATTTGGTTTCAACTTTATTTTGACTTGTTGAACTTAAGTTAGATTTTTTAAGCTATTAAATGATATTTTAGACTATTAAGTTTTGAAAGCTTATGTATTAACCTTTTTATTAAGTTTTAGACTATTCTAGCCGAGCTAAGCTAACTCGGTTAAAAACCAAACCGAGCTTGATATTTGATTTTTTGCTTATTTCAAGTTTCAAATCTGAGTCAAGCCGGCTCGATCGAGTTCGGCCTGAGCTTACCCCTGACTCGATTTGACTTAACTCGAGAACAACCCTGTGTGGGATGGACTATAAATCACGTTAGATTGGTGGAGAAGGAGCACACCAACCATCCACTCAACCCTATCGTCTATTGTTTCTTTCAGTCTATTATATAGGATTCAGTTCAATTAAGAACCACCACGAGTTGTGAGAACAATAAAAACTTATATTTCTAATGTGAGTTGGGCCACCATTTTTTTGAACAAACGTAAATAAAAATGTTATAAACACATCTGTAAAAAAAATAAAACAAATAAAAATTTTACGGCGATAGTTACACCTGATGTAAAATTTGTTTACGGCGATATAAATCTTTTTACATCACCAATATAAAAATTTTACACCCGACGTAAAGATTGTTGAGAAAGTTATTTTTTGAAAAATCTTTTGGAAGACTTAGTTCTCATGGTTTTCAGAACTCAAGGTGTGTGTGTATATATATATATATATATATATCTATATATAGGAGAAGGATCCAATAGGAACCACCCTTTATTGCAAGAACTGCTAGAACTAATGTGAACACAACAAAAAATACCTGAAAAAAATCTAAAAAAACACAATTTTTTTAATATTTTTTATAAAAAAAATGGCTACTTTTTGTCATCAATTTTTTTTATGACGAAAAGTACCATTTTTGTTATGAAAAACATAAAAAATAATAAAATTTGTGTGTTTTTTTAGACTTTTTTAGGTTTTTGGGGAGGTTTAACTTTATGGTTTAGTTTTTAGAATTTAGTTTGGGTGGGGGGAAGGGGTTAGGTTTTTTTTTTAGGGGGGGGGGGGGGGGGTAGGTTTTTTTAGGTATTGGGGGGTGGGGTGGGGGAGGGGGTTATGTTTTTTTTTAGGTTTTTTTTTTTATGTTTTGGGTGGGGGTGTAGTGTGTTTATTTGTTGTGTTTACATTGGTTCTTGTGGTTCTCGTAATAAAGGTGGTTCTCGCATGAACCCTACCATGTATATATATGGAGAGGATCATGAGTAAATTACATATAATTGAGAAAACAAAAAAATTAACTAAAAAGGCGAAATAACATGGCAATTTTTTTTACAATTTTTTTATAAAAATTCCTTGCTTTTAATGTACAAAAAAAACTTTTTTTCAAAAAAAAAAAAAAAACTTGTACTACAGATGTGCATTATATGTATATGTTGCACATGTGCATTATATGCTTAAAATTAGCTTTTGGGTTTAGTTTAGCCTTTAGGGTTAAGTTTGTTGAAAGTTTAGGAATAGGTTTTTGGGTGTAGGGGTTTAGGTTTGGAGAGTGCGGGTGGTTGGGGGGTAGGTTTTTTGAGGGTTGCGAGTGGGGTGGGGGGTTTAGTCTTTTGGTGAGAGGGTGGATTTAGGTTTTTAGGGGTGTGGTAGGGGTTTAGGTTTTTGAGGGGTGTCCGTGGGGGGTGGGTTAGGTGGTTTAGACTTTTTCGTGTTATTGCACATGTGCATAACAACTTTTTTGTGTAATTTTTTTATATACATTAAATATAGAGAATTTTAGTTAAACGCACAGTAAGCATTTGCATTTACTTTTAACACTGTTGAGAAAAGAGAAGCTTATGGTAAATTTTCTTAGTGTGAATTCTAGTTACAAGTAATGCAATTCTTAGGACACTTGATAAATAATGAAGAAATTCTTGTAGATCCCTCAAAGATAGAGCTAACTACTAATTGGAAAGTACCTAAGTCACCTACTGAAGTCAGAAGTTTCCTAGGATTAGTTGGATACTATCGACGTTTTATCCAAGACTTCTCAAAGAGAGCCGTTTGGTTAATCAAGTTAATGTGTTCCCATGGTAATTGAGATTTGTAAGGCTAATGTCATAGATCGGCCACACTGATTTATAAATAAGAAAAATAATAGATGTGATATACAATATGTCACGAGAGAATTGTTAAACAAACGGGAAACAATTACCGCAATGTAAATTGTCGCAACCATAACATCGTATGCGGGTTTCCTACTAATTCATATATATTTGTGTGCTATATTTATTTATTACAACAACACTTTAAACATGATCTACATTTTGATTCACAGACATGTTTGTCATCGTGGCACCACTTTATGAGATTATTATAACAACTATGGCCATCACTATCTGATGACCGAACACAATAACTTGGACAAACGTTTGGTGGTGGAACTCTAAATGCGTTGATCTCATTAAGTATATATATTCGACCTATAATACCAAAAATGATACTATCCATTAGAACACTTATTTGTTTATTTCGAAGATTGGCGAGAGAAAATGGGCAGATTGTGAGTTCTTACAGAAAAGCTAATAACGGCATAAAGCTTATATAAAACACCATTACATGTGATTCTGTGAGCCTCATTATCCTATTTGTCTTTGAGACGGAAATATTATCTCTAAGACAAATATTATCTCTAAGACAAATAGGACAATGTTGAGACTCTTGGAATCACATGGGATGTGTTTTATATAAGTTTTATGCTGATATTTGCTTTTCTTCTATAAGGCCAGGGTGTGTGGTATACCGACCCTCGCCAAATCAGCAAAAATAGCGCTCTTTGACACACCATCCTCACTTCCCCGGCGCCATAAGGGGCACCATTGTTGTTTCGCCAGCGTACTAACGGGTGTTTATGCACTTTGTTTGAGAAAGGTGGTCAAAATGATCGTTTGGCAACACGGTCCTTTATTTAAAAAAAAAATTCTTAATATATATACATATATTTTTACAGAAACCAATCACAAACTAAAACACACTCCAATCACTAAAAGACACATTCTCTCCAATCATTTTTATAAAAAAAAATGTCATCCCACTCTTCATCTGTAAAAATGTCATCCCACTCTTCATCTGACGAAATGATTGACGATATGCTTATCACAGTGAAGCAGGAGGCAATTCAGTATTTGCGAGAAGAAACCAAATCGTCTACAACGCATACCAGACAAGCGCCTCTTGAACGAGATCGGTTAGATGCTCATGAACGTTTAATGCGCAGTTATTTTGGTGAAAATCCGTTGTACGACACGTTTAATGCGCGATTATTTTGGTGAAAATTCGTTGTACGACGATGCACAGTTTAGGCGTCGGTTTCGTATGAGCCGTCGTCTTCTCTTAAGAATTTCTAATGATCTTGTGGCCCAATATCGATTATTCACACAAAGAGAAAGTGCTAGTTGCAAAATTGGTTTCTCTAGAATACAAAGGTGTATTGCCGCAATTTGGCAACTTGCGTACGACACATCGAGTGATGCCTGGTACGAATATTTAAGGATGTCGGCCAGAAGTTGTCGTGACTATCTTGAAAATTCCTATGAAGGTATTATTATTATTATTATTATTATTATTATTATTATTATTATTATTATTCCAAGCGGTTGGACATGTCGCCCACTCCTAGTGCGTGCAATGAGCAATCAAGACTACCCAGCATCCCAGGAAAACAGTGTATCCACTGATGGGCCTCATATAAAAGTGGAACGTCGATAGCGGTTGGCATCCTCAAATATCGCCTCCCGTAAAGAAAGTTAACTCCTAATATAATAGTGTTAATAAACTATAAATAATAAAAATAATAATAATAACAATAATAATAATACCGATAAGAATAATAAAAATACCTTCTTAAGACAATCACGACAACTTCTGGCTCACATCCTTAAATATTCATCCCACACATCACTCGTTGTGCCGTACGCAAGTTGCCGAATTGTGGCAGTACACTTTTATATTTAAGGGAAACAAATTTTGCGACTAGCACTTTCTCTTTGTGTGCAAAAAGGGAATTCGGCCGAAAGATCATTAGAAATTCTTAAGGAAAGACGACATCTCATACGAAACCGACGCCTAAACTGTGCATCATCGTACAACGGATTTTCACAAAAAGAATCGTGCATTAAACGTTCATGAGCATCTAACGGATCTCGTTCAAGAGGCGCTTGTCTGGTATGCGTTGTAGACGATTGGGTTTCTTCTCGCAAATAATTAATCGCCTTATACGTCACTGCGATAAGCATATTGTCGATAACACCGTCAGATGAAGAGCTGGACGAATCAGATGAAGAGTGAGATGACATTTTTAAAAATGATTGGAGAGAATTTATGTGTTTTTTGTGATTGTTGTGTGTTTTAGCTTGTGATTGGTGTTTGTTTAGGTTTGTATATATATTAGAATTAAAAACTTTTTTTTTATAAAATGACCGTTGCCAACGGTCTTCTTGACCAAATGCCTCGAAACACACAAAAATTTACCCGTTAGTGGGCTGGCGAGAGGGAGATAGCGCCCCTTCGATAACGTGCACGGGTGGGAGAGGGCACCATGGGACGCCATAATTAGTGATGTGGCGGGGTGGCGCGAGGCGATACCCCCTGGCCTTACAGTCAAGAAAAGCAAATAGCAGCATATATAAAACACCATCATATGTGATTCTATGAGCCTCAACATCATGGGCGTAGCATAGTGGGGGCGGGAGGGGGCGACCGACCCCTCGAACTTTTCGCTCAGTAGTGGAGAATATGTAGTTTTCGTATTGAAATTTTTGGGTTTTCACGTTTTTTGACCCCCCAGGTTTATAGAAATATTTGGGTATATACGTTTTCAAGCTTCACCACTGCTCAACATTCTCCTAGATAATATTTCCCATGTCAAATACAAAAATAAATGATCAAGTCTGGATGTATCATAAAAGAAGTAGAAATACTATTTAAACTCACGTTTGAATAACCATGTTGATGTTTGTGTTACACATTATAATATATCATTATAGGTGATTGTATATAGTCTAACAAACTATTAATGATATTTATAGCCCCTCCCTTAATGCACCACTGATGAGTATTCGTTCAAGAAAAAACAACTATGTTATTTTGTGTATGGAGCTTCTGGTTTGAGAGGAAAACCCAAGGACTCGTTGTGGAGATATATTTTCACTAGTGTTCAAAGTGCATACGAAAACATTCAGTTATAAATTGCTGATCTCAATTTAATACGCAACCTACAATCTCCAATGAAAAGCCGTGCAAAATACAATGCAAAGATAACGTGCAAGCTAAACAAACTAGTTTATTTAAACATAAAACTTTGGGGTGTAGGGGCTTGTATTGGGGCCATTGCGTGACACGTGATTGTTGTGGGCTCCACCAGTCCAAACCCAAAAAAGTGGGATGTGGAAGGGGGTGGCCAGGCGGCGTTGGGGTGCCATGTTGGACCGATTTTTCTTTTTTAAATAACTACAATAAAAAATACATTACATCACCAAAAAAAATCTAACAATCATCTTCATCATCATCTTCATCTTCAATGGAGTCAAATCTAGTAGGAAGTGCCGAAACATGTTCTACCAAATCAACTCGAAGTTTTGAATTTATTTGTCTTGACTCAATTAGATTTTGGTTTTGCGTTCTCTTTTCGTTACTAATGTCGATCGTTATTTGATTCTGTCTCATCGCCATAATATTCAACTATTGCACGCCCTTAATCCTCTAAAATTATGTTGTGTAGAATGATGCACGCGTACATCACGTTTCTTATTTGATCTTTTTCATACAATCTACAAGACATGCTCAAAATGGGGCACCTTTTCTACAAAACACCAAATGCTCGCTCTACGTCTTTGTTTGCTGCCATCTGAACTTTGTTAAACTTTATTTTTTTAGAATCTAGGGTTCACTCCAGTGAAAATGATTTCACAAAAACAACCCACTCAGGGTAGATTCCATCAACAAGATACTACACATACTTTGTATTCAATGTCATTTACAATAAATGTACCTTTTCGTCGAACACCATTTATTAGATCATTGAAAAGGGGCGAGTGATGTATAATCTTTATATGGTTTTGTGAACATGGCATACCAAGGAATGAATGCCAGATCCAAAGATCTTGTGATGTAATAGCTTCAAGCATCATACCCGGCATTCCATGATATCCGCTTGTGTGAGAGCCTTACCATGCAGTTGGACAAAGTTCTCACTCCCATTTCATACAATCTAAACTACCTATCATCCGGGGGAGGGGAGACCATGATATTCAGCGTGATGTTCCAAAAGTTGTTGCATATCACTAAACATTGGTTTTCTCAAGTATCTTTTCATATATAGTTCAATCATATACGCACAAAAATTGTGAAGACTTTCCCTAGCCACTTGTGCCGACATTTTTAAATAGTCGTCCATTATGTCGGAACTATTGCCATAAGCCAATTGTCTTAAGGCGGCCATGACCTTTTGTCACGTGGTAAATCCGATCTTACCACGCGCATTGGGTCTTTGTTGGAAAAAAAAAAGAATAATTATCCTCTAAATCCTTTGATATTCTTAAAAAATAAATTTTTACTCTTACGAAAACGACGCATAAACATTTTTCATCATATATTGGTTGGGGTGGGAAATAATCGCTTACCAACAAATCGTTTGCGATTTCGCGTTCACGAACAATATGCTTCCTCCGTTTGGGTTGGGGTTTGGAAGTCCCTCATCTAAATCTTCAACAATAGCTTTCACGACCATCACCACTGTTGATAATAGTATTTCCGCCAGGTCGTCTGATGAGGATGACAAAACAAATCTATCATACGAATCATTAAACTTGAAGAATCCATTGTATATATATTTTTGGAGGTTGGTAGTGGTTTTGAATTTTTTGATAGTAAAAATAAGTAAGAATTGTTTGATTTATATAGAATATAAATAGAAGATTTTTTTAAATAGTCATTGGCCAACGGCTATGCTAAACGGCTAGTCCAACGGTCATCTCTCACCAGCCAATACTAGCCAGCTACCTCATCTCTCCCTCCACCCCACGCCTGGCTTCAAAGCCACATTAGAGGGGCAATGCCGTGGCCAACGTTGGCACGGTGTGGGTTAGCCAGGCGACGTTGCGTGGCATCCTCCACCCCAACCAACGCCCCACACCCGCTAGTCTAGAACCCTGATTACTACGCTCGCCTACCATTCCATGAAAAATCCATCAACCTAAGACCTGTTATGGTAAAATCTTATGCCATAAGAAGAAAATAACACCAAGTGAAACTCGAACCTATCCATCACATTAGAAGGTAATGGAATGCCCCCTCCCAAAAATGTTGATTGATATTAGGAATCACTGACTAGTTTTTCAATTAGTTTTGACATTTAAATTATATTAAGCTAAGCTTTCGTTTTTTAACTTTTTATTATTTTTTAACTGTAAGTATTTATAAACATATCTTTTTTTTCTTTTATCTATACTACTATATAAATAAACTCATGTGAGCAACCATATAATCTAACTTCAATTTTAAGACACTTAAAAAATCAATAATCAATTGGTACAAGTTTTGATCCATAAACAACTTGTCGTTTATTATTTTTGCCCTTCTTATGATATTAATGATAGCTTTAATAAACATAATATTTAATAACAAAATATTAATAAGCATAATATTTAATGACATACTACAAATATATATTTTATTTTTTTTATTTATAACATAATATTTAATATATATTGCTTAGCTGAATTTAATAATTTAATTCTAAAATTCATTTATTTTATATTTTAATAATACGTTTGGTATTTAATAGTACGTATTGGTTGGGTGTGATCCGACCTCATGTCGCGCCAAAACAGGTCACAAAAAACCGTCATTTCGATTCGAGTTATTCAGGTCAAACTAGTTTCGAGTCAAAACATATCACATAATATTTAATATTTAATATTTATTAATTAGTAGAATTTAATATTTTATTTTTAAATTTCCTTTATTCATTTTTCTTCTTATAATACATGTTCATTTTCTTTTAATAATACATTTGATATTAAATAATATGTATTGGTTGGGTCGGGCCGGGCAACATGTCGGTTAGAATATGCCAGATATAAAGGGTTATTTTGGTTTGAATTAAAATGGGTTCGAATCAAAACGGATTCAAGTTAAACAAATTACATAATATTAATATAAATTAATTAGTTGAATTTAATAATTTAATTTAAAAAAATTGTTTAAAAATTCAATTTACAACTATGTTTTGGATAATCGTTGCATCAATGCTAGTTCAAATTGTCTTGACATTTCTTTGTTGGTGTTGCATCAATACTAGTTCATATTGTTCTTAACATTTCTTTGTTGGTGTTGGCTACTGTGCCGGAAGTTGCAAAGAGGCATTGTTCTTCATGAGAGGATTGATAAACTTTTCGAAACCGACTATCACGTTGTAAATTGTTGCGTTGATGGCATTCTGTGTTCCCATGGTAATTGAGATTTGTAAGGCTAATGTCATAGATCGACCATACTGACTTATAAATAAAAAAATAATAGATGTGATATACAATATGTCACGAGAGAATTGTTAAACAAACGGGAAACAAGTACCGTAATGTAAATTGTCGCAGCCATAACATCGTATGGGGGTTTCCTACTAATTCATATATATTTGTGTGCTATATTTATTTATTACAACACATTAAACATGATCTACATTTTGATTCACACACATGTTTGTCATCGTGGCACAACTTTATGAGATTATTACAACTATGGCACAACTTTGAAACTTCGGAAGTTTCTGACTTTTTGCATTTCACGTCATGTTGTGGACAATTGTAAGAAACAAGTTCTCCAGTCGACATGATTTCTCACATATTTTGGAGAATTAGTTTAACGATTTTGAGCACAGCTATTTTCAGCAGCAATTTTATGTTTGTTGGCATAAAACTCACAGTTAGACTTGATCTCAAACAACACTTTGTCATCAACAGTGTTCGACCCTCTCACAAAAGTAATCTGTATTTTGGAATTTACCTAGGGTTAGAACTTAGAATAACTCTACTGATTGTACCTAGGTTGAGGACTCTGCTGATTAAATCTACCCTGATTATTCTGGTAATTCCTAGGTTGATTGTTCCTAGGTTGAGCATTCTGAGGAAACCTAGGTTGAGTTCTCTGAGCATTTTCAGACTGATAGTAACTTGTTTTAGCAGTCCTAGATTGTTTAGCATTTCTAGTGTTAGAAGTACTAGGTTTAGCTTCTATATCTTGAACAACCTTAAACCTCTTTACAATTTGATTAAGATTAACATTGTTAGTTCGAAATTCTAGACCTGAATAAATCCTATCAGAACCTTTCAGTTGATACATCAAAACCAGATTCTCAGGATCACACAAAATGTGATTTTCTAGAGGAATGTTAGCGTTATTTTCTACCTGCTTAAGATCATCACTCTCATGTTCCTATATCTCAACAATATCGGATTCATCTAACACAATCAGACTCACAGTTATCAGACTCACAATCAGATTTCAAAAATTTTACATCTAGGTTATAAATCAACAACATTGTCGAATCAGCCACTAATGTAGTTGAGATTTCAAAATTTGTGGCATCTTCCTCTGGTGGTTTATGTAAAATTGTTTTTCATCGCAGGAGGACAACGATCATACCCAATCCCCCTTGTTCCATTAACCTTAGTCTTTTTGGTTGGAACGATGTGATCGAGAATGAAGGACGAGTTCAAAAATCTCTCTAACTTTCTATTCACATTCTCTGCTTCAAATTTTGTTATAGCAATTTCCACTTTTAAACCTTTTTAAGCAAAATTTTATTATCGTAAATATCTAAATAATATATAAATTTATAAGTTTTTGAATAAAACAAATTATTTAGATCTTATAAGCATTTTCAAAAAAAAGTTATTTTAATAAAAGTTGACTCTAATGATTAAATTTCCTTTTATAAAAATAAAGAATCTGGAAGGGTCTGTTTTATAATTTCTCCAAAGTCTGAAACAATGCTTGCCGCCCAAGCCTGTGAACACGTTTCGCACCTGGTTCCTTTTGATTTGACATAATCCTTGACCAAACTCCGAAATCTTGTTACCAATACATGTTTTCTGCATTTACACACTAAATCGAGCCACATCCGGTCGTATATTTAGATAAACTAATAATATTTTTAACCAAATCGTTAATTTTTGGAAAGTGTACAAACCCAATCAAATTCTCAAATCAAATATTTCCATTTACCTAATCGCTTATATATACGAACCACAATCATCCCTCTGTACGTTTACCCCCCCCCCCCCCCCCCCCCCCCCCCCCCCCCCAATCCGATTCACTCCAATCGTCAGAATTCATTATGCAAGTCTCACTGGAAAAGCTAGCCTCATAGGAATCCTTTATACTATGGTCACAACGTAACTCATAAGTCTAAAATACATCATTCTATTCCGTTTACTCAGGGGTTCAAAAGTCCCTTATTAATTTCATTGAACATTATCTGTGGTGTGCGAATTTAGGATTCAAATTGTTAGGGTTCTGTTTTAAGTTCTGATTTGGGGAGGATGAATATCGTAGGGTTAGTTTAAAATCAAATAAGCAACTAATTTATTCACGAACGTTTAAGTGGTCCAATGATGTGTGTGTTTGTTAAACAACCTGAACCGGACGAGACCCGGGTTCGAAACCCCCCCCCCCCCCCCCCCCCCTCACTTTTCTCCCTGTTTTTCTATTTTTTTTAGTAAATTGTTTTGTTTTTTATTTACTAGGTTATAACCACATGTATTACACGGGTTAAATAAATGAATTTTATAGACTAAATAATAAAACATTATATCTTTAAAAATCTCTTTTATTGCACGTTTGAATAAATGTAATTTTATATATTAAATATTAAAAAGTTATATCTATATGAACCATATTGTACGAGTTGAATAAATGTAATTTTATATTACAAATAATAAAAAAATGATATCTTTAAAAGCACGTGTATTACACGGGTTGAATAAATGTAATATTTTTTACTAAATAATAAAAAAATTATATCTTTAAAAACTCTCGTGTAATACACGGCTTGAATAAATATGATTTTATATACCAAAAAATAAGAAAATTATATTTAAAAAAAAACTAATTGATATACTTGGTACGCGATACAATATATATTATATTTAAAAAGTAAATAAACAGCCATTTGAGTGATACAATATATATTATATTTAAAAAAATCCATAATAAATCTAATTTAAAAAACTAAGACTTTGTTATTATTAGTAAAATCAATGATTTTATATTTGTAATTTTGTTTGGGATTATTTTATTAAAAAGTGCATATTATACATTTAATTATATTATTTCTTAAGTTATTGATGTCAAGCAAAATGTTTTTTTGATTTTATGTCTAGCATTGTATATATACTATGATAAAAGTTTAAAGTTTATCAGAGATAATTACATTATCGAAAAAAATAAGAGTAAATTTTTATATTACAAATAAAAAGTAGGTGTCTGTCATATGATACAGAGATTCAAATAAATAATATAATATTATAAATGAGAAATTTATATAATCTTAAAACCAAAGGTCGGTGACCCAACCAAAAGACATACATGCCCCTCATTTGTCTTATATACCTTTGCCCTTACTCTTTTATCTCTTACAATATTATCTTCCAGATCATTCCTTCCTCTGCTAAATTAAGCCGGGCAAAGTGACAGCCAGCCACGAAGATCACAAAACAAAGTGTTGGATCCGCCAAGTCATATAACTGAAAATGGCGTCGATTCAAGGAAGCGACGGTAGTTGGGTGGGAAGAAAACCTCTCCGGCGACTTGGTGGTATGTCCGATGCTCTCTCAATCGCCGCCGATGTAACACCCCGAAAATATAAGACATTATATCGGAATTATAAAAGCATAAGTAAATGGGAGTTTACTAACTAAGAATTTTAACCTAGTTAGTTAACTAGTCTAGAAATAGCTTATAACTTGATTAAAAGCTACCAAACTATATGTTGAACAAAGTTGAGGGACCATAGTTGTTTAATTTGAAACTTAATTAAATAGAACAAATAAAAAAAAATAAACCAAACACCCCAAATTGAGGTGTTGGTCGATCAGGAAGAAGCAGGGGGCGACACCCCCATTCCACAAACCCTAATCTCACAAAACTCTCAAATTGAAGGTGCAATTCTGATCCAAAACGAAATCCGAGTTTAGATTATTGATCCTCATCACAAGAGGATCATAAGGTATGTAAAAATTCGTGTTAATCCTTTGTTTGAAATTCTCATGATTTTGGAAAATCTAAGATTAGATGTTGCATGTGTGTTGTTTGATTTGATTAGAGATGATGTAGTGTCTAGAAGTAAAATCTAGACAACTACATATGAAATCATGTCCAATTTCAGGAAATTCCATGAACACCTTGAAGGTGGGTTATGGGTTTTACAAGATGAAGATGAACACTAGGGTTTAGGATGGATATTCTAGTGTAATTTGATTGTTGAAAGTGATTTCAGAAAGATATGATGCTTAAAATACTATAGGAGGGCTTTATTGTTGTCAAGTTAGCTAATTAGCAAGTTAAGAAGTTGATTACTAAAGGTATAAAAATTCTGCATATGAAGTGTTTGTTGAAATGCCTCAAAGAAGACTTGAAAATTAGAATTTTGTGGTTAAAACGCCTAATCGTGATGTTTTAACTACTATGTGAAATATGGTTTACAAAGAGTTCTAAACAAGATAACATTGAACTCTATAGGACAAGATACCGGAACGTCGAGTGGACAAGCCGGTGGAGACTCACGATCGAAGGGCGTGCGCTAAGGTATGTAACTTGTTCCGTTACATTTATTATATCGGATGATTCAAATATGTAATTGAATTTTGAATAAGAGTTGTTTTGAATTAAGCATTGAAGTCGTTATATTGATTGATTTATTAAATTCGGCTGGTACCCGTTGGTAGTCGTCATATAGAAGGATTCTTTAGACGAGCCAAACGGGTCAAATAATCAAGTAAAACATGATTTATATTCCGGAAATATGATAGATTGTTCTACGCTATTGGTTAATATTTATTACATGTTAGAAATACTAGATTTGGATGTAATGGGTTGTTAGAAAGGCAAATTACGAGATTGGTTTGAAGGAAATGAAATCACAAAACAAAACATGGATTTCCAGGACTTACCGTAAATTACGGTAATACCGTAATTTACGGTATAGGACAGACATGTTACGGTGATTATCTACTGGTTTACGGTGACCAGGAACTCTCAGGGATCACCGTAAATTACGGTGATGCCGTAATTTACGGTGGATCCAGGAAGGTTATTTTGCTTTTATTATTTCAAATGTGACGTTCAACCTTGCGACTATATTATACGATAGCGTCAAAACTAATGTTTTTAATGGTTTTGGTCATAGGTAAATCGACAAGTCGTACGGGTGGCGATCAAGTGATAAGATGATGAACCGAACACTCTATTTTGAAGCTTCCGCAACGTCTTAGATCTTTTGTAGTCTTTGTGTATGGGTCGTTAACACATTTTAAACAGTTTTGAAATTATGGAACTTAGTCATTAGTCGACTAAGGTCATGGTTATTATTAAATTTTGTTAATGAAAGTCATGTACTTAATTATACTTTAAATAAAATTAAGGGTATAAATTTTAGGGTGTTACAGCCGACCTTGGTTTTTCTGTTGCTCCTCCTCCTTCTCAGGTCAATTTTCTGTGATTATTGTTTAATTTATGGATTTTAGGGTTTATGTATCTGCAATCTCCAAACGAGTTTGTTAGTCCTAAAATTAGGGTTTGTGTTATCGAGTGCATTGGCAGAGATTTTGTATGTTATTGTCAAGTTGAAAAATTCATTAAATGGATGGATTGATGTTTGACTATTTCAGTTTTTCTTCTTGAATTATGGAACGAACAGGGGGTCCCTTGACCCCTCTTGATGCCGACCATGATATAAAAGTGAGATATGTTAGTATTATAATCTTTTTTATGCTTTTGTTCTATAATCAAAATGAAACTATTATGTATAGTAGGTGAACCCGTTTTGTTACCTGTTTCCACAGCCAACCCATTTTAACGTGTGCCCATTTTTTTGTCATGCCGTTGTTTTACTCGACCCATTTTTGACAACATGCATTCATTATACTGATAATCTATGTCGAAAATGTGATTTATAAAGGCTTGAGAATGTAGCTACCGACTTATTTCATCACGAAAGGGTTAGAGTGGGTTTGTTGAGATAGGCTGGCTAGTATGGTACACCATCCCTGCTGCTGATTCGACTTTTTTCGGTTTTTGGAATCTTAACGTAGCAATTTGCAGTGTTTTGAGAACTTGCATTTGCACATAAACTGTAAATAAGTGTTTTAAATATGTTTAATAATATTTAATACATGGTATCGTATATTTGGCAACTAAATATCTAAACTATTTGAGGCTACAAAAACAGAAGCATCAAAATTGAAGTTTTCATGGAATGATGGAAAAAGTATAGGTGTCTGGTCCTTCGAAGACGAAATATGTTTGGGTTCTTCTTCACCTACTACTGCAATTGTTGACTCTCCAACATAAGTAATTCTACTAACGGGATTGAATATTTCTTAAAAATTTAAAGGAATTGAGTAGGAGCAGTAGAGTGTTGCTGCCGTGGATGCAAAATGACCTCAACCTTTCTCTTTCAATAGATGTATCAACTCTCAATGGAACTAGGTAGACTTTAATCTTTTTATTTGTTCAAATCAATTTATTATAATTTAATTTTTACATAAGTTATGAAACATTTCGTTCATTTCAAAATTTTATTTAAGTACTTATAAACAATATAATTGACTTGCGATTTTTTCGTATTCGTAATTTAATATTTACATAAGTAATGAAACGTTTCTTTCATTTAAATGTTTATGATCGTTAGGAAATATGATCTTTAAAAGAAAATAATTTTAACACCAATAAGTAGATACCAAGTTTGTTTGGAACACTATCAAAACTATCAGCGTGTCTACCAATTTACTAATATTTACACAATCTATATTTATATATGCAATTGGTGTTAGTCTCATGTAAACGTTTTCACAGCATCATGAATTTAAACAATAAATAATATTTCTAGCTGGTCTTCGTAACTAAAGGGTCTGTAAATTGTATGTAGAGTCTTTCATGAGTTTTTTTGTGATGCTAAATTCAAATTCATACAATGTCAGGAACATACAAGATAATCATTTAAGTGGTGTACTCTAAACCAATGCACCAATATAAATGGTGGGAAGGGCAGATGGCTTTTGGAGAATATAAAAGGGCTTGATTTCTCAACAGGTCTGACTAGGAAAGAAATAGAGGAGGCCAAGGGAATCGAATCTGGACCTGGCACTTTTAGATGGGTAAATTAGGGCCCAACTAAATTAAACCGTTTCACATGGAGGGAAATCGATGGGAATATACCAACAAAAGCGGCCTTATTCTAATAGGAATTCAGGTTGCAGATGCAAATTTCCCGTTATACAGTAACTATTTAGAGACTGCAGATCATATTCTTTTGTGTTGTAGCATTTCCAAAGTTTTTAGGACCAGGTGTGCTTATGGGAAAAAGTTCCGGTTAATCCGTTCTTATGCTTTGTCCGAGAGGCGATTGATTATTTGACGGGGACCGGGTTTGGGATTCCCCTAATCTGTTTTGGGTTTGTTATCCTCTAGGTGAAATGCTCTAAGGGACCACAAAACTCCACCAAATGTAAGTTATTTAATTATGTTTCAGATTCGTAGGATTGATAGATATAAACTGTTCATACCAAGCTATCACTGACTTGGTTATTAGTTGCTAAATCACACCAACATAATTTGAAATTAGTAGTCGAATTGTTGTTTTTATTTCTTTGTTTGTTATTTTTTTGGCCTTTTCAAATTAACTTTACTTTGTATTATTGTGTATTGAATCAGCTTGCAAAGTTAGGATGGGATCGCAGGTGTCACTTAGAGGTATTTTTTGGTTTATTTCTTTCAAAGGTAAACTCACACGTCAAGCGTGGCGCGCCGCACGTCAATGTCATCATCGTCACGCGTGTGACGTGATGTCGCCTCCGCAACGCGCGACACGGGTAAAAATCTAGTATATATTAAATTTAAACTAAATAATAATTATCTATAGTTAAGTAGAAGAGATTAAAAAAAATAATATTTAGTATGAGAGTTATCTATAATTAATTAGAAGAGATTAAGCTAAATAATAATTATCTATAAAATATTAAACTAAAGAGTAAATTGTCATTTTAGTCCCTGAGGTTTGGTCCAAATTGTCATTTTAGTCCAAATAGTTTTTTTTCTCATCTGGGTCCCTGACTTGTGCATTTTCTTTCCATTTTGATCACATTGCCTAATTCAGTCTAAAAATCTGGTTATAATCGGGGGTATTTTTGGCATAACTGTTGTGTAGTGGTAACCAGAGGTAGTTTACAACATAATTTATAAGACTCAATAACTTAATGCCAAAAATACCCCTGATTATAACCTGGTTTTAGACTAAGTTAGGCAATGTGATCAAAATGGTAATAAAAAGGAAAAGTCAGGGACCCAGAGGAGAAAAAAAACTATTTTTACTAAAATGACAATTTGGACAATAACTCAGTTACTAAAATGACAATTTACTAAATAATATTTAGTATGAGGGTTATCTATAATTAATTAGAAAAGATTAAACTAAAATAATAATTATCCATAAGGCTTGCCTTAATATGATGACAAGTGTCCCAAAAATGGTTTCTTTTATTATATAGTATAGATTTATTTGATTAAAATCTATTCTATATTTTAAAACAAAATATAAAATATCTTAAAATTGTTATTTCCACTTTTATAAAAGTCTAAACTTTAATTTCTATAGATTCATAAAACTAAACTATTATTGGTGTTCTTAAATAAATTATTTTCTTTGTTATATAATATATTCAGAAAATAAATTTTGTGAAAGCTAAATTGAACACATTAGTTTTTATAAAATTTTACAAAATAATTATCTTTTACACATTTATAAATTTTCATACTTTAAAAATAATTAATTCGTAAATTAACCTATTATTTTTCCACATTAATTTAATGAAATGTCATAAATTGATATTAGTTTAACAAGTTCCTCGTGTCTAACTATTTGTTTTAAATAAAAATTGTGTATAATTTTAAAAAAATTAATCAAATGTTTTATGATAAGCATGACCAAAATCCTCTTTATGATAAGCAGACCTGCTAACTTTATGATATTAACGAGTAGATCAAATTCAAATTACCCAACTCCGCCCATCTCACCCAACTCCGGCTCCCCTGTTTTTTCCGATCCACTTCAGCTTCCTCCCCCGCTCCCACTCCAGATCAACTCCACACCGTAAGTTTTTCTTTAATTGCATTTGAAGACTTCAATTTGATTCTTCCATAACCCTAACTCTTCATCACCTATTTTTGTTACGGTGGTCTGTATCTTTTCACCGCCGTACCCCCTTATCTCACCACCTATACCGCCGTTAAACCCTCATCCACTCGCCATTACACCACCTAGACCACCCTCGTGCTCGATTGCTTTCACCAAACAAAACCCCCATATCAAAATCATCACATGGCCGCTGATTTGCTCGATTTGGGACCTACCTACACTCGAAAAAAGCAAATTTGAATTTTTCTTTGCAAATAACAACGAGCACTTTCCCGGTGACTTTAATTTTTCTGGCGTGTTTAAATCTTGAATGCGAGTTCAAGTTCTCCGGCGTATTTACCAAATACGCCGGTAAGTCACGTTTTCCGGCGTCGTTATTCTGCCGGTTTTAGGTCCGGCAAGGGTTTTTACTCTCCGGCAGTGTTTTCATTAGAAGTCTATATTTAAGATTAAAATAATAATAATAATAATAATAATAATATTAAATATATCTAGTTGCACCCTTTGTCCATGGTTTAAAGCGTGGGGTCCTAACCCCGTAAGGGGGGCAGGCAACTCGTGGTTGCTCCCCCTCCTCCCTCCCTGGCAGGGAGTTTTAGTTTTTGGCACATCCCCCTACTTCACTTGAGTTGGGTTATTGTTCTTAGGTGTATGATGAAAGGTGTTGTGCAGGGGGGAGGCCCTGAGGGTGTTAGGCCTTGCCCCTTCAGGAATTTCCACTCTTGCAAAGATGGTTTTGTAGGGTCCAAAGGATACGCGAGACTGCTCTCTCACTTTCAACGGGACCACCTCAAGTCAGATAACAGGAAAGATGCTTTACGGGATGCGATTGCTAAGGATCCCGACTTATATGAGGATGTGGGAGAAACTTTGAAAACGCTTAACAACTGGCTGTGCGGGGAGTGCATGGTTGTGCATGCTCTTAGCCGGGGGTGTCATCATGTTGATGACCTTGTTAAATTCGTCCCTAGCTCGAGGGGGACCGAGGACTTTATTGTGGGGATTCCCAAACCACAAGTTTCGGGAGGGGGGGCTTCAGGGGAAGGCATTGCCTTTGTCGGTGTGGATGGCTCCCTTCTGGATTGGGTTTTTTCTCTTCCCATCACGACAGTCAAGAGCATTCCTCCTAGTTGTCGAATGGCGTTCGCGCAAGCTTTAACATCGGCTATGCGGAAGGTGGTTGCTACCCCTGGGTCGGTTGAATATTGGGTTAAGCTACTCTTGTTGCCTCGCTGTACTTTAAAAGTTGTGCGCCCTGCCAATAGGCAGGAACGTCGGTCCGGGAACAGGAAAACGTTACAGTGCTTTAGCATCCAACGGGCTCTTTCTATCTGGAAAGACGGGGAAGGGATTAGCGAGCTAGTTGCTTCCCTCTTTCAGGATGTAAAGGAGAAAGGGGCGGTAACTGGGTCCGACCGTCGGGAGGGCCGTAACAATGTTAAGCAGTGCCTTCGTAAAGTGGCAGATGGTCATTTCACAGCTGCGGTCAAGGTGTTGTCCTCTTCTGGCGTTGCCCCCCTTAGGCCCTCCACTTTGGAGGCCCTCGCGGAGAAACACCCGGTTACACCCCCTCCGGTTGTGCCAGCAGACACAATCCCTCAGGCACCCTTAACTGTTGATGCAGAGTGCGTTTTGGGGTGCATTAAGTCTTTCCCCAAAGGAACTTCGTGCGGGAGAGATGGGCTCAGGGCGCAACACTTACTGGATAGCTTTTGTGGAGAGGGGTCCTCAACTTCCTCGGGTTTAGTTTTAGCCATCACCGGGGTAGTCAATGTCTTCTTGGGGGGGTTATGCCCCAGGTCCCTTGCTGAGTTCGTTGCCTCTGCTCCTCTGACCCCCTTGCTGAAACCTGATGGGGGGATCCGTCCTATTGCGGTCGGGGCCATTTGGCGTAGGCTGGTCTCCAAGATAGCGATGAAGAAGGTAGGGAAAGAGATGGTCAGGTACCTGGGGGACCATCAATTCGGGGTTGGGACACCAGATGGGGCTGAAGCTATCCTCCATAGCGCGAACAGGTTCCTTAACGCCTTTCACGATGATGGGGCCTTCGCCATGCTTACCGTTGACTTCTCCAATGCTTTCAACCTAGTGGATCGCACAGCTCTTCTGCGGGAGGTTGGGATTCGATGCCCATCTATATTTCCGTGGGTACAATTTCTTTATGGGCAAACCGCTAGGCTTTATGTGAGTAATGACTGTATTGGGTCGTCCACGGGGGTCCAGCAGGGGGATCCTTTGGGGCCTCTTTTGTTCGCCCTTGTCTTGCACCCCCTCACACAACGTATACGAGACAGTTGCACCCTCCCCTTCCACGCGTGGTATTTGGATGATGGTACTATTATGGGAAAAACATCTGAGGTAGCAAAGGCTCTGGCTATCATTCAATCTGAGGGGCCACCTTTGGGGCTTCGGCTTAATATAAAAAAAACAGAGGTATATTGGCCGTCTTGCAATGGAGAAAAATTGGAGGCTAGTTTATTCCCGAAGGAGTTTGGAAGACCATCGGGGGGCGTGAGACTCCTTGGGGGAGCTGTGAGCCGGGACCCCAGTTTCATTAGTGCTTTGGCTGCGCGGCGAGCTTCCCGGGCAGTGGACCTTATGAGTAGTCTTTCGCAACTCCGAGACCCGCAAAGTGAGCTTCTCCTGCTGCGCTCTTGCATGGGTGTCGCCAAGCTCCTTTTTGGTCTGCGAACTTGTCAACCTGTGTTTGTAAAGGAGGCGGTGTCCTTATTCGATAAAGGGCTACGGGGGGCTATAGAGGACATTGTGGTGTGTGGGGGTCCGTTTTTTGGGGATTTTCAGTGGCGGGTTGCTTCTCTGCCCTGTAAGATGGGGGGGCTGGGGCTTCTATCGGCCATGGATGTCTCCATTTACGGTTTTGTTGCCTCGCGAGCTCAATCATGGGGGCTGCAAGATCACATCTTGCGGGAGAGTGGGGTTGTTGGAATGGATGGGGATTATGACATGGCTCTGGGGGAGTTGCATAGACACCTCCCGGATTTGGATATTGGCGGTTTCGCTAACAGGGACACCGCCCAACCGAAGACCCAGAAGACTTTGGCGAGTGCTCTGTTTTGTCGTATCGCTCAGAATATTGGATCAGATTTCTGTACGACCCCCCGTCAGAACGCCGTCCTAGAATGCTTGCGGGGCCCCCACGCCCAAGATTTTCTATCGGTCATCCCCATCGAGGGCTTAGGCCAAAAGATGTCAGCCGTTGAATATCGTGCTATCTTAAAATATCGGCTCATGATTCCTATGTTCCCTGATGATGAGCAATGCCCGATTTGCCGGAAAGCTTGCTTAGACCAATTTGGGGAGCATGCTCTACACTGTAAAGAACTGCCAGGTTTTAAGTATAGGCACGACTGGGTGCGGGATGTCTTGGGGGACATCCTCAAACGGGCGGGGATCTCGGTGAAGAAAGAAGCCCCCGTAAACTTTTTGACAGATCCGAGGGAAGGAAGATCCACATTGCGCCCCGCGGACGTTTTAGTTTTCGGGTTGGATGCAGGTAAACACGCTTGTGTTGATCTTACCGGGGTTTCCCCCCTTGTAGGCTTTCGGGATACAGGTTTTGTCCCTGGTCAGGCGATTGCAAGGGCGGCAGCAAAGAAAATGGACAAACACGCAAAAGCCTGCGAGGATAATCAACATTCCTTTATCCCTTTTGCCTTTGATACCTTTGGCTCGCTAGCCCCAGAAGCCATCCGATTTCTTGAACGGGTCCAACGGGTTGTTCACAGCAACATTTCGTCTCCTAAAGATCGGGGTTTCGTTTTTACTAGGTTAGGTTTCGCTATTCAAAAGGGGGTAGCGGCGCAGCTTGTTGCCCGCTTACCGGCTATCTTGGTGTAATTTGTTTGACCTTATATATAATCCGTATCTAACTTTTTTAAATGTTTTAAATAAATAATTTGTGATGTTTTATCTTGATAACTACCTTAATCTATTCAAAAGAGTAAATTACAAGTTTTGTCCTTTAGGTTTATACCAAATTGCAGACGCTGTCCTTTAACGCAAAAGTTGAAAAGTTTTGTCCTTAATGTTCTAAAATCTTCCACGTTATATCGTTTAGGCCAAACCCAGTTAGATTTTTTTGGTTAAATCTGGTCATGTGTCTGCACATGCGGACATTATTGTCATTTTACCTCCCTAGGGACTACTGAGCAAATAACTTGATATTCAAGAGACTAATTGTGTATGAAATAGAAAATAAAATATAAATATTTAAAAACCCGAAATCTCTCTCTCTCTCTCTAACTCTTTCTCCCTCTCTCTTCTCTTTCTCACACAATCTCCTCTCCTTTCTCTTTCCCTCTCTTCACCCACTACAACCACCTCCCACCACCAACACCCGTTGTTTCCAAAAAGGTTATGTCAATGCAATCCAACAAACATAAAAGAAAATTCCAATGTAATTAGAATACAGACTGTACACTATCACGCTATTGTATGATAGTTTATTAATATGTTCTAGAGGTGTGAATATTTTTTTTGAACGGCCAACAAATCAATCCAGAGCACTCTCGGGGCACTCACTGGACAAACGGAGTACTCCGAGAGAAACCCGGGTCGTCCACCACCAATTCCGGGGAAAACCCGGTAACCCACCCGCCCGTAAGCACGACGGTAAATTACCAGTAAAATCCGTTTGGCTCAAGGATCGAACCCAGGTTTCCCTGGGTCTCATATCACTACCCACCAGTGTCTCACTCCTTTTTTGCATAAAATGAGAATTGAACTTGAGTCTTCAAAAAAGAACTCAAGTCTTCCGACCACTTAAGCTAGAGGTCATTGACAGAGGTGTGAATATATTCAAACAAGCAATTAGAAGATTAAAGTTAGAATAGTTACAGGTGTGAACTGGGGTGCCACTAAAACTGGGTAAATTGTCATCATGACAAGAGACAAACAAACTAAACCCCAAAGGTAGATAGCCAAATAAAGACCGCCTTTCTGCAATGAAAAGAAAACACGATTGCTGGCAGCCACAATGGATGGTCCTAGTACTATAGCCAAGGTCATGCCCTTATGCATGTCTTCAATGGACAGCCAAATTGTTTTCGGTAACCATAAATATTATTTAATTAGGTATCACTAACAAAGTATCAAACTATAAATAATATCAAGAGTGATGTTCTATAAAACCTTGTTGAAACCATGTCACTCCTCAATTACAAAAGTCGAGTAGAGAGAAAAAGGCAAGTCTGTTATCTACACAAAGTTACACCAGTTACAAATGTGAGGAATACAACAGCGTTAGCCACCTCTTCATTTTGACACCAAACCCGGTTACCAGATCGGAGAAAATCAAACCTTTTCTGGTTCAAAATCCCCCAAATTCCAATTTCAAGAAAACCCCAATCTTGAAATTGAAATACCCGTTGCGAAATATAATGATCAATGAGTTAATTTCTCATCAAACCCACATAAAAGATTAGTGATTATGAGTAGCCATGCAAGAAATTTAAAAAAAAATCGCTAATTTGTTGTTCTTCTTTAGAAGCCCTTTTAGCGACCAGAACAATTGCTCTTAAATTGTTGAACATGCCCATCAATTTCAGGTAGTGCATCGAAGCCGCCAACAACCACCATCAACAAGCACAATCCACCACCAATCCCGTCACCAACCACCATCAACAAGCCCCCTCCACCATCTCGTGCAACCACCCATTTCCACCGCCGCCAACGACCACCATCATCCACCCACCTTCAATCTAATCCACCACCAATCCCTCCAACTTTGAGAAGGTTTGAGCTGAGAGAAGAGAGAGAAACGAGAGAGAAGATAGAGAGCTTGTGATAAAGAGAGAGAAGAAAGAGTGTGTGTGCAGTTATACTTTTTTTTTGTTTTTTACACAATAGCCCCCCTAATATAACTTGTTTTACACAGTAGTCCCGAATGATATGAAAGTACAATAATGCCCTCATGTGCAAGGCACATGACCAGATTTAACCAAAAAATCTAACTAGGGTTTGGCCTAAAGGACATAACGTGTAAGATTTTGGAACCTTAAGTATAGAACTTGTCAACTTTTGCGCTAAAGGACAGCGCCTACAATATGGTGTAAACATAAAGGACAAAACTTGTAATTTACTCTTAAAACTTTTCAACAATTAACCCTAGTATTCACAAATCAGACATGGAAATCCCTAATGCTTTAACCCTAACTTTAGTTATTACAATTTAATTCTTATTATATAACTATTATAATACGGTAGTACTTTGGGATTTTCTCCCAGCATTGCACTTGTAGTTTGTTTAGTTTGCTTGTATCCTAAGTTGAGTACATAGTTCCCTTTTTACGTTTTCACTTTTACGATGATGCATATGCTGCAAATATTTTCTTAAATGCAATTCAACTACTTATGGCTTGTATGATTTCTACTTGTTATTTGTGTGAAAACTTGTTGGTTGACTACACATATGCATTCATTAACGGTGGCCAAGTCCAAACTGTAGTATGTCATAGCGCTATAGGTGTGATGACCCATCCCCGCTTCTATTTGGTTTAGTTTTCCTTATTACATTGTTATGCATTTTAGGAAGTGTGGGATGATAGAAACTGACATTTTTGTTCTAGGAAACCCTTTGGGTTACCTACATGTCAACTAAGGTTTGAATGTACTCCTAGTGACCATATATTGTTTTTTGCAAATTGCTTAGTTTATCATATATTTGCCAATGAATTGTACAATAAACTTTTGTTTTGTGCCTTTACTATTAAACATATGCTGCTCACCAACTTCTTTTGGTAGCCCATTAATTTTCATATGCTTCAGGTGGTAACAATTGATGACTTCAAGCTATCTATCACATAAGATCTAGGAACCATTTTGCCTTAGTTTAGTTCTGAAGAAACAGTGATCTGAATTGACCGGAATCAATTAGATCAGGGGTTTAGTCTCTACATAAAAGGTTAATCCTCTCATTGATTCGGGGGTTTTGCTGATTTCCTTCTCCATTGATCACTACGAAACAGAAAGCCGTTAGACTCGCCACGGGGAGAATGGGGGTTCTCTCCGTGACCACCCTCTGGCGTGAGAATAAGTACACTGATCTCGATGAAGAAGAAGAAGTAGTAAAGTGAGAGTGAAGTGAAAGTAGCTTGTGAGATCATACCTGCAATGGCTTATTTATAACCGGTTTTTGGCGGGAAAACGGTCTGACGAAGATAGTAACGGAAAGTATTTTCCGTCGGCGGTTATTCCCTTTTCCATCAATCACTAACGTCACATCCATGCACATGGATTGTGAGTGTGATCGATGGCTAGGGAGATGCCACGTGGAAAGTGGGTTTGTGTAAATTAATCTTCAAACGAGTGCCATCATCGTGATCAGATGAGTGTCCAAGATTATGCCACGTCTCAGTTAGTTGTTACTGAATGGCTATGCTTGATGAGCATTAGAAAGTCTTCTAGAAGATCTACAGCTGTAAACCTTTATGCCCTTGCTATGTGTCTATTTTGTTGTAACAGAAAAGATTCCTTTGTTCAAGTCTTGATTTTAAGTGCGGAGATGTTTAGGATTTCATTCTTCAAGTCTAACTGTCCCCTTGCGCGAGCCCGCACTTGTTTCTCCTTTCCTCCGGCGCGTGCTTATTGAAGACTGTTTTCTTTCGTAACTTGTTTGAGACCACTGCGCAGCCGCGCATGGTCTCGTTAAAGATGTTCTAGAAGTAAGGCTATGGAATGGTCTTATGTGCCTGCGCAAGGTTTTTGGGACCATATTCCTTTGTTATTGAACTGTGTTTTTCCAAATCCTGTTCTGAACCGCTGCGCAGCAGCGCAGGGTCTTTGTTCAAGATGTTTTGGGATAAGGTTGTAGTATGGTCCTATGCGCCTGCGCAAGGTTTTTGGGATCATACCCATTCAAGTCCCCCCAGTCCAGTGTTGCTTCTACGCAAGTAGGGGGAGCACTGGACTATATAAAATGAAGTGTGCGCTTTTTTCTTTGAGAAGTAGCAGGCTTGCTTGGCACGAAGTATGAAGAATCTTCTTGTGGAAGATATTTCTTTGTTTCTTCAAGTTGAGGTTTTCATGATTTCAAATTTTGAAAATTTTGACTCATGGCAGGTAGCAGGTAAAAGGTATTGTGCTGATGTGTGACATGTGACGGTTGTGTGACAGGCTGTCACTTATCAGACGTTACACATTAATTGGGCGTCGTCAAATGTGTTCCTTACGCGCGCTTCCTGCCTTGGTAACCGCGTTTTCCTGAAAAAGGGGTTTTGCAGTTTTCGAGAGCATTAATGGTGATGGGTATATAAACCTTTGAGTGGTTTCCTTTTTTCATTAGTTGCTCCTGAATTCTTTCGTCCTCTCCAATTTTTCTTTGAAGAAACCTGCAAGTTCTTTCCTTTATGTCTACCAAAGAACATCTCGAACATTCCTCTGAAGAAATGTTTGCCTCCCTACCACCGTTAAAGTAGTCAAAGGAGATTTTTGACGGTCTCGTGAAGAACTTTAAGTTTCTTGATAGCTGGGGTGTCCGGTACCCAGAAGAAGGGCAAACGGCAGCCCATGCTCCGGCCGATTATATAACCTTATTTTGGGATTACTTCTCTGAAGGTAATTTCTGGTTGCCGGCGACCAAGTTTGTTCTTGACATTCTAGATTTTTATAAATTTCATATTTCTCAACTGAACCCCATGGGGATGGTGCGTATTCGTCACTTTGAATTTGTCTGCCGGTCGATGCATATCTAACCTACCGTTGATTGCTTCCGAGTTTTTTACCAACTTCATTGTGCTCATGGCTTCTATTCTTTTGCTCAACGTCCTACTGCCAAGAAGATTTTGCTTGTTCCTCCGAAATATTTTCATGAGTGGAAACCCAAGTTTTTCTATATTAAGGCAGCGGTGATTCCGATGAGGATGACATTCCGGGGGGTTGAAGATATTGAAGTAGAAACGTTGAAGACTCCTGAGGCGGAGATTTGGTATCAAGATTTAAAGGACGTGCCTTCTATAGAATTGCCTGAAAGGGCATTGGTTGCTGCCAGAATGAGCTTACATTGGAGGATGGATCGCCATGATAAACCAATTTACATGGAGGATGATAAAGGTGAGTTATGAAATTCTTTTACATTATTGCAGAACTGGTTGCTGATTTTTCTTTCTGCAGTTGTTGCTCTTTATGTTGTGGCCTTCAAGAGGGAGATCGGAAAGATGGCGACCGTACAGAAGGGTGCTGATGAAGCCTCGTGGTATCACCAGATTATCAAGAACTTTGTGCTTCCAAAAGATCATGATCTGACGGTGCAACCTTTTGCTCGTGCTAGTAAGTTTCAGATTTTTAATCAATATTGCAATATTACTCTTTGTTGTTTTTGCGCGTTGGGTAATATTGCAATATTTCTTTTAAATAGGCGAGCTGACTAACTTGGGCATAGGCCCTGAGAAGAAGAAAAAACGTATTCCTGCTGTTAGTGCTGCTCCAAAGAAGGCTGATGTTCCAAGGGCAAAAATTGTCAGGGAAAAGAAGAAAGGTTCGCGCCCCCTCCTTAAACCCTGGTGCGATTATGTAGTGGTGTCTGATACGTTAGAGGATCTTGTGCCTGTAGTTGTTAAGAAACCTAAGCCTGAGCCCCAAGATACCGCGGATGTCCCTGCTTCCAACCCAGATGAACCCATAGATCTGGATTCGAGTCCGGAGACGTTGGTGAGGACTAAAGCAGTGAAAAGGAAAAAAGCAGAAGTTGAAGCTGTGGTGCAGCCCGCCAAGAAGGTGCTACGACGGAAAATTGGCAAGAAAGGCAATCTAGATGCTTTTGTTGCTAAGTTTTCTCCAGGTGAGTGTCATCTTCAACTGGTGCTTTTTCATATTTTATGCTAATGACTTTTATTTTGCAGAAAAGCCCACTCCGCCTGTTCGCGCGGAGTCATTGTAACAACTCTCATCAAAAAGTCTTAATTATTATTTTAATTTGCCCAATAGGAAACCCTAATTAAGACACCCAAGTGATTCTGCACAAACCCTAAAATTTTCGGAACAATCGGAATCAGGATCAGGGCCCCTAAAACTCAGGGGGGGTAAACCCTAGTTAGTATTATCAACACAGTTTTACGTGGGATGCGAATTTGATCGAACGACCAACTCAGCAAGCCTACGGGGACACGGGGCTACCCTATGCTAGAATGTGGCCCCTCGAGCCACGCGACGCGCCCAAGGTGACCCCTCGCGACACGCGAGGGGGACAATTTTTAAGTATAAATATAGGGGCTTAGGACTTGAATTCTGGCACTTGAACGACGTTAAAATTCGTTTTACACTTCGAGATATAGTCTGTTTACTACCAAACACACACAAATCACGAAACGCTACCGCAATACAGGGTAGTAACTCGATCGCTGCTACGATTTAATGTCCGATCGATAGAAATCAATCCAATGGATGTTTAAGTTGTGACAACTGGCACCAAACCAGTAATTTCCGTACACTTTAATTATTGTTTAATGACTGCAATTATGTGCTTAATTGTCAGTAATGTCTGAACACATGCTAAACAAGTGAATTCATGCACGTTGTATACTACAAAATATTGCTTTATGCATAAACGAGAGCGTTGCGTCAGAAATACTAGTAAACTCACCGGTAAGACACACTGTGTCAACAGAACTGCAGAAAGCAGTCAGACAATAAAATTGGAGCCTAGGTGTAGGTTCAACGACAAGACTACATTAAAACCCAGGAATACATACAAGGGTTTAATATAAAGACATTGCGGAAGCAAAAATAAGCACTAAAAAGCACCCGAAACGCACTTAAAGTGCAGAATTTTATATAATTCAGCTCAAATCAGCTTTTAACAACATAAATATCATGCAGAAATTTTGTTTTAACATCCAGAATATTTCCCTAAGTGTCGGGAATCGAAAGTATTACAAAACGGTACTTAAAAGACACTAAAAAGTGTAATTTAGCACTTTAACGAATCGGTATCTAACCGAACAACCGGATATTACCCGGAACACCAAAATAATGCTAGAAGCATTGTTTTTATTTTTTTCTAAGCTAGTTAGGGTCCCCGAACACCCTAACACACTATATATTACTAAACACACTTAACACAAAAATTAACACTTAACATGTAACTAGAACTTGTAACTTGAAGTTAAAACTCAACTAGTACCCCCCCTTTATTGGGCCGGTTACAAGTGGGTCCCATTTGGGATTTTAGAGCATTATTTTATTAGATATGTTGCCTACTTTTGCAACATAAGACCCATGATACAAATTAATGTTGGAGGAAGTTCTATTTAACCACAAGTCCTAACTTCCTTCATCATTTTCACCTTCATCAAGTTCACAAACCTCCTACTCCACCTCCCATACTCACGGCCCCAAACCTCACACCCCTTACCTTCATTTTCAATCATCTTCTACACATTCCAAGCATATCCTAAGGTGTAAGAAGCATAACAAAGAAGCTAGGAGCTTACGGAAGTTAAAGAACCTCAACCATTTGCTTTTATCCACCTCATTTGCACTCTTGAACTTCCCTAGCCTTGTGCTAGTAGTAAGTGCTTCAAATCTTCGTCCTGTTCTTATTGTTAGTGGTTAATAGATGATAGAATGGTAAAATATGAAGAAACTCTAAAGAACTTTCATTAAAGTCTTGAACATAAGTGACTAATGGTGGATAAAGAGAAGATATGTGTGTTAATCTTGTAGATCTTGTATGGTTGTGATTATTTGATGTTGTTTGTTAATAAAAGTAGGATGGATCATCATCAAGACATACTAGATCATGTTCAAGAACATGAACTAGTATTATGTTAGTGCTTAAAATAAGAAAGATGATGAGACCATCCACCATGAACTTGAACTTGAATAAACATGAGTTTTCTTGTAAAATGAAGTTGTAAACTTGTAGATCTAATGATCTATAAGTGGTTTTTCGGAAGAACCAAGTGGAAAATACTAGATTTTTAAAAACCCGGATCTTGTATAAACTAAAATCATTTTTAGAAAGTAAACAAGTGTATAAACACTTGTGTAGAAAGAAAATTTCACAAAGAAATATTTTGAAATTCATGACGAGAAGTTGTGAAAATACATATTCTTTAAAAATAAAGTTTTTAAGAAACTAAACCTATTTTTTTTAAAGATAACAAGACCAACTAAACATGTTAGTAACTTACCACATATTTTTACAAACTTTCAAGTTCATAAATTTGTGGTATATGATTGTTTTGACAAAGTTTGGTAAATAAAGGTTTTGTTGTTGAGATTGTTGTTGATTTAAAAGAAAATAAACACATGTTTTGAAAACATGGGAAACCTCCATTTTTAGGGGAAACTCTGTCAAAATTTCTATAAATTTTGACACTTAGAAAAATATAAGTTTTTGAGAAACTTATTCCCTAAAAATGTACTTAAAAATATTACCAAGGTTTCCCTAATTTTTGGTGATAAGAAATGAGGATTTCTTCAAGAATAAAAATGGATATTAAGTATGTATATATTTTTGAGAAAAATATATATATTATTTGATCACCAACTGTTGTGCTAAGTGTACATAGTATGTGTTATATGTGCTAGTGTAGTAAGACTTAAAAATACACATACAACATACAAGATACATAATTCGGGTGCAAAGTGCAAAACACGAGACACTTATATTAAATTTTGAGAAAATAATATAAGTAAGATACTTAGTTAAAAATATAAAATATTTTTAACACAACAATACAAATACAAAATAAATAGTGACTATACTTGTGCGACACAAGTCAAGTGACTAACGTTAAGGAAACACGTATAGGTCACGACGTTAATTAAGCAAACCCGGTAAAGTTTACGACGCAAGGAACGAATAGGGTACATAAGCACCATTAATCAACAATATACCTAGACCGCAGAACAAAAGGTTAGATATAATGGGTGCCGGGCAGCCACACTCTTGGTGAGGATGAGTACCGAGTAGTGCTTTTGTGTCTCAGAATATGCCAACTAGAAAAATGCCTAAGGTTTGGTGACTTCCTATGTCGTGTCACTTGTTAATGGCCTTGCAACCCATTAACAATCCTGATATTTCAGGAATACTTTATTTACATAAGATTCATACCATATTAAAACTTGATTTATACTTGAGTACGTGGGGTACACAAGTAAACTTGAATTATACATGAGTACGTGGGGTACACATGTAAACTTGATTTATATATGAAAACTTGATTTATACATGAGACAAACTATGTTTTCAAACAAAGTATACAAACGTGAAATACAAAAACTGCATGAATTCACACCAACATTATGTTGACGTTTTTCCAAAACTTACATGTATTTCAGGTAACTAGAAGTGGATGTGCGCGCGGTCTTACCCATGCTCCTGGATGTCGCTTATGTTTATCTTTAAATAAAGTTGTAAACTTTTTAAGACAATGTTTTATGCTAACTCGCGATGTAAACGCTATCTTATGTTTTCAAATTATGGTATTTGAAGTTATTTTCATGAGCATGTAGTATGTTTACCTTTCGTATGCAATGAAACCTTTCATGATCACACCTCGTGCTTCCGCCGCAGAAAGGGGTGTGACAGATTGGTATCAGAGCTGCGATTGTAGTGAACCAGGATTCCTTCTCGAGTCTAGTCTACAATCTCTAGGATCCTTTCACGAAAACAATTTTTTTCAAAGAGTTTTCATTGCATAAAACGTCCCGCAACATCCACTACCTGAAACTGTCTACACGAGTCGAGAAAAGACACTACGAGACTTAGGGTGCACCGAAGTAGCACTTGTCTTTAACTGAGAAATTACTTGCAATTATGTGTGATAATTAGCATATACTAGAAGTAGAATGTCACAAGTATACGTGACTTTACCTGAAAGCAATGGCCTATCTGAAGGAAGAAATACGCGGATGAAACGAACTGTGCGAACTGGGAAAGGAGTCACGTAATTATGGATGCATACATAATTATGGAATTCAGTGCCCAGAAACCACAGCAAGTCTTGTCACGTATAGATTCCCTTAGTGCAAGCCTACTAAGTACTCTGCTGGAGTAATAATTGTTTGATGTCACTTATGTGGTATATATACCTGTGAATATATATGCTACTACTGTCTAGTATGACGATATCAAACAAATGTCTAACCTTGTTGTGTTATGTTCTGTCAGAACATGGCACCCAGGAAAACTGTGAATGCTCGCAATGATGATCAACCTCCTCCTCCCCCACTGCCAAGAACTGCTGAAGAGCTGAATGCTCTACTGGAAGAAAGGATCTCCACTACTATCGCCCAGTATGAGGCGAACCGTACTCAAGACAGTGGAGGACCAAGCAATGCTAGACGTAACGGGCATGGAGATTCGTCTGGAGGAAACGTAGCTCAAGGCAACCTTAAGACGATTTGCTAAGAATGGAGAAATTTATGAACGGTCTTTGTTTCATTATTTCTTCGATTGCTCACATGTGAATTGGTTGAATCAATTCCAGGCTGCACTTTCAAGCAGTTCCTCGACTGCAAGCCAATGAACTATGACGGCACAGGAGGTGCAATAGCATTTGTACGTTGGACGGAGAAGACTGAAGCTACTATCCGCATGAGCAAGTGTACCGCGGATCAGCAAGTCACTTTTGCTACCGGATTGTTTGTCGATGAGGCTCTGATTTGGTGGAACCTGCAAGCCCAAACTTTGGGTGATGATGCCGCTTATGGCCTAACTTGGGATGAACTGAAAGAAAGAATGAGAGAGAAGTACTGCTCTCGTGCTGAACTCCAAAGACTGGAAACGGAGTTCTGGCACCTAACCATGGAAGGTGCTGACATTAATGGTTACACTCGAAGGTTCCATGATCTGTCTAGACTGCTTCCTTACATGGTGACTCCCGAATTCAAGCGCGTTGAACGCTACATTTGGGGACTGGCCCCAGAGTTTCGTGGCATGGTGACGTCGGCCAAACCACAAACAATCACTGAGGCTGTAACTCTGGCTGTCAGCCTTACTGAAGATTGTGTTCGTATGAAGAAGTTATCATTGAACCCAACAGAGAAGACCGAGACACTTGCTGAGTCGTCCGGTGACAAGAAGAGAAAGCATTCGAATCTGAATCAAGCAACTCGCAACAACAAGGGTTTCAACAAGAAGCGTGACACTAACCCGCCTCAGGAAGCGAAAACCCTTGTAACCAAAGGATACCAAGGCACCATGCCTAAATGCCAGAAATGTAAGTATCACCATGAAGGAGCTTGTCGCATTCCAAGGTGCGACAAATGTGGTAGGTTGGGTCATCAAACAGAAGACTGTTGGGGAAAAGGAAAGAACCGGAATGGAAATGGTGCTGGAAACAAGAATGGTAACGGGAAAGGGCGGAACCAAGGATGCTTCATTTGTGGAAGCAATGATAATTTCATGAAGGACTGCCCAAAGGGAAACAATGCTCAGGCTCGAGCATTTGTGATTGGAGCAAAGGACGCACGCGAGGACCCTAATGTGGTCACCGGTACGTTTCTCATTAACAATCACTTTGCATCCATATTATTTGACACTGGCGCCGATTATAGCTTCATATCTGTGGAATTTAAACGCATGCTTGGAATAGAATCTAGTAGATTAGAAATTCCTTATTCCATAGAACTAGCCAATGGTAAACTCGTTGAATCGGGCGAAGTTGTTAGAGGCTGCACACTAGAACTTGGTGAACGAAGATTTAGCATCGACCTCTTACCTATTCAATTGGGTAGCTTCGATGTAGTAGTCGGAATGGACTGGCTGTCCAAGAACAAAGCTGAGGTTATTTGTCACGAGAAAATCATTCGCATCCCTTTGGCGAATGATGAAACTCTCATCGTACATGGAGAAAGACGAAACGCGCCTCTTCGAATCATCAGTTGCATGAAGGCATAGAAGTGCTTAAGGAAAGGATGTGTCGCTTTCCTAGCACACGTTATAGACAAGAAGGTTGTGGAGCCAAAACTCGAAAACATTCCTGTGGTGAAGGAATTTCCTGAAGATCTGCCAGGACTACCTCCGCAATGACAAGTCGAATTCCGTATAGACTTGGTTCCAGGAGCCGCTCCTGTAGCCAAGGCACCCTATCGACTTGCACCGTCCGAAATGCAAGAATTATCTACACAACTCCAGGAGTTGTTGGATAAAGGATTCATAAGGCCAAGCTTCTCGCCCTGGGGAGCTCCAGTATTATTCGTGAAGAAGAAGGATGGAACACTGCGGATGTGTATCGATTACAGAGAACTGAACAAGCTCACGATCAAGAATCGGTATCCACTACCGAGGATTGATGACTTATTTGATCAATTGCAAGGATCCAGCTACTATTCCAAGATCGACCTTCGATCTGGATACCATCAGCTAAGAATCCAAGAAGAAAGCGTGCCAAAGACTGCTTTTAGAACGCGATATGGGCATTACGAATTCCGTGTGATGCCATTTGGGCTGACGAATGCACCAGCGGTCTTTATGGATCTGATGAACCGCGTATGCAAACCATATATCGATAAATTCGTGATTGTATTTATCGATGATATCCTGATTTACTCGCGAACGAAAGAAGAGCACGAGCAACATCTCAGAACCATCTTGGAACTACTGAAGAAAGAGAAACTTTATGCGAAGTTCTCAAAGTGCGAGTTTTGGATTCGCGAAGTACAATTTCTTGGTCACGTTGTGAATGAGAAGGGCATTCATGTAGACCCGTCCAAGATTGAAGCAATAAAGAATTGGGAAGCTCCCAAAACCCCAACTGAAGTCCGATAATTTTTGAGCTTAGCGGGCTATTATCGGCGATTCATCAAGAATTTCTCAAAGATAGCTCAACCGCTAACGACCCTTACTCAGAAAGATAAGAAATACGAATGGGGTTACAAACAAGAAGAAGCCTTCCAGTTACTTAAAAACAAGCTATCCGATGCACCAATACTATCTTTACCCGAAGGCACTTAAGACTTCTTGGTATACTGCGACGCCTCATGACAAGGCTTGGGTTGCGTGCTCATGCAACGCCAAAAAGTCATCGCTTACGCTTCAAGACAATTGAAAGTTCAGGAAAGAAACTACACCACTCACGACCTGGAGCTGTGAGTGGTGGTATTCGCCTTGAAGATCTGGCGACACTATTTATATGGTACCCGATGTACAATTTTCACAGATCACAAAAGCTTACAACACATATTCGATCAGAAAGAATTAAACATGCGACAACGACGATGGGTCGAGCTGCTGAACGACTATGACTGTGAGATTAAGTACCATCCTGGAAAGGCAAACGTTGTAGCAGACGCGCTAAGTCGAAAGGAAAGGGTTAAGACCCTAAGGGTTCGAGCATTGGAAATGACTATTCGAACGAACCTCACTGCACGCATTCGTGATGCACAACAAGAAGCCCTTAAGATGGAAAACCGTAGAGCTGAATACCTACGAGGTATGTTGAAATACATGGTGCCAAATGAAGAGGGAGCCTTATACTTCAAGAAGCGTATTTGGGTTCCACTCTATGGCGGCATACGAGAAGTCATCCTTGATGAAGCGCACAAATCGAGATACTCGATCCATCCAGGATCAGATAAAATGTATCAAGATTTGAAAGAATACTATTGGTGGCCGAGACTCAAAAGCGATGTTGTTGTCTATGTTGGAAAATGCCTAACCTGTGCTAAGGTTAAGGCTGAATATCAGAAACCGTCCGTCCTACTACAACAACCAGAGATACCCATGTGGAAGTGGGAGCAAATCTCGATGGACTTCATAACGAAATTACCCAGAACCCCGAGAGGGCACGATATGATATGGGTAATAGTTGATGGGTTAACAAAGTCTGCGCACTTCCTACCGATCCGAGAAAAAGACAGCACTGGAAAGCTTGCTGAGATATACTTAAGAGAAATTGTGGCACGGCATGGAGTGCCAATCTCAATTATTTCAGACAGAGATGGACGCTTTGTCTCAAGAATCTGGCAATCATTTCAGGAAGCCTTTGGATCTCAGTTAGATCTAAGCACGGCATTCCATCCACAAACAGACGGCCAGAGCGAACGGACTATACAAACGTTAGAAGATATGCTTCGCGCATGTGTCATGGACCTAGGCGGCAGCTGGGATACTCATCTACCTTTAGTTGAGTTTTCCTACAATAACAGTTATCACACGAGCATAAAAGCCGCACCGTTCGAAGCTCTGTATGGCCGCAAGTGCCGATCGCCCTTATGTTGGGCAGACGCTAGAGATAAACGTATGGTTGGTCCTGAACTTGTGCAAGAGACAACCGACAAGATTATGCAGATCCGAGAGCGCATTAAGGCGGCCCGAGATCAACAAAAGAGCTACGCTGATCTAAAACGGAAACCAGTAGAGTTCGAGGTGGGAGACAAAGTGTTGTTAAAAGTCTCACCTTGGAAGGGCGTAGTAAGATTTGGAAAACGTGGAAAGCTGAATCCACGATACATCGGACCATTCAAGATTCTAGAAAGAATTGGTACCGTGGCACAAAAGTTGGAGTTACCGGAAAGAACTTAATGGAGTACATGATACGTTCTATGTATCCAATCTCAAGAAGAGTCCAACACAAGAAAACGTGATCATCCCGGTGGATGAGGTGCATATTGATGACGCCCTCCGATTTACAAAACAACCCGTTGAGGTTACCGACTGGAAAGTCAACAAGACCAGGAGGAGCAGTGTAAAACTTGTTAAAGTGCGTTGGAACTCTAAGCACGGACCCGAGTACACATGGGAACGTGAAGACCAGTTCAAAGAAAAGTATCCCCACCTATTCAAGAAGACTCCTGCGAGAGTTAGTTCAGCCTGAATTTCAGGACGAAATTCTTTTAACGGGGGGAGACTGTGACAACTGGCACCAAACTGGTAATTTCCGTACACTTTAATTATTGTTTAATGACTGCAATTATGTGCTTAATTGTCAGCAATGTCTGAACACATGCTAAACAAGTGAATTCATGCACGTTGTATACTACAAAATATTGCTTTATGCATAAACGAGAGCGTTGCGTCAGAAATACTAGTAAACTCACCGGTAAGACACACTGTGTCAACAGAACTGCAGAAAGTAGTCAGACAATAAAATTGGAGCCTAGGTGTAGGTCCAATGACAAGACTACATTAAAACCCAGGAATATATACAAGGGTTTAATATAAAGACATTGTGGAAGCAAAAATAAGCACTAAAAAGCACCCGAAACACACTTTAAGTGCAGAATTTTATATAATTCAGCTCAAATCAGCTTTTAACAACATAAATATCATGCAGAAATTTCGTTCAACATCCAGAATATTTCCCTAATTGTCGGGAATCGAAAGTATTACAAAAAGGTACTTAAAAGACACTAAAAAGTGTAATTTAGCACTTTAACGAATCGGTATCTAACCGAACAACCAGATATTACCCGGAACACCAAAATAATGCTAGAAGCATTTTTATTTTTCTAAGCTAGTTAGGGTCCCCGAACACCCTAACACACTATATATTACTAAACACACTTAACACAAAAATTAACACTTAACATGTAACTAGAACTTGTAACTTGAAGTTAAAACTCAACTAGTACCCCCCCTTTATTGGGCCGGTTACAAGTGGGTCCCATTTGGGATTTTAGAGCATTATTTTATTAGATATGTTGCCTACTTTTGCAAAATAAGACCCATCATACAAATTAATGTGGGAGGAAGTTCTATTTAACCACAAGTCCTAACTTCCTTCATCATTTTCACCTTCATCAAGTTCACAAACCTCCTGCTCCACCTCCCATACTCACGGCCCCAAACCTCACACCCCTTACCTTCATTTTCAATCATTTTCTACACATTCCAAGCATATCCTAAGGTGTAAGAAGCATAACAAAGAAGCTAGGAGCTTACGGAAGTTGAAGAACCTCAACCATTTGCTTTTATCCACCTCATTTGCACTCTTGAACTTCCCTAGCCTTGTGCTAGTAGTAAGTGCTTCAAATCTTCATCTTGTTCTTATTGTTAGTGGTTAATAGATGATAGAATGGTAAAATATGAAGAAACTCTAAAGAACTTTCATTAAAGTCTTGAACATAAGTGACTAATGGTGGATAAAGAGAAGATATGTGTGTAAATCTTGTAGATCTTGTATGGTTGTGATTATTTGATGTTGTTTGTTAATAAAAGTAGGATGGATCATCATCAATACATACTAGACCATGTTCAAGAACATGAACTAGTATTATGTTAGTGCTTAAAATAAGAAAGATGATGAGACCATCCACCATGAACTTGAACTTGAATAAACATGAGTTTTCTTGTAAAATGAAGTTGTAAACTTGTAGATCTAAAGATCTACAAGTGGTTTTTCGGAAGAACCAAGTGGAAAATACTAGATTGTTATAAACTCGGATCTTGTATAAACTAAAATCATTTTTAGAAAGTAAACAAATGTATAAACACTTGTGTAGAAAGAAAATTTCACAAAGAAATATTTTGAAATTCATGACGAGAAGTTGTGAAACATATACTTTAAAAATAAAGTTTTTAAGAAACTAAACCTATTTTTTTAAAGATAACAAGACCTACTAAACATGTTAGTAACTTACCACATATTTTTACAAACTTTCAAGTTCATAAATTTGTGGTATATGCTTGTTTTGACAAAGTTTGGTAAATAAAGGTTTTGTTGTTGATTTAAAAGAAAATAAACACATGTTTTGAAAACACGGGAAACCTCCATTTTTAGGGGAAACTCTGTCAAAATTTCTATAAATTTTGACACTTAGAAAAATATAAGTTTTTGAGAAACTTATTCCCTAAAAATGTACTTAAAAATATTACCAAGGTTTCCCTAATTTTTGGTGATAAGAAATGAGGATTTCTTCAAGAATAAAAATGGATATTAAGTATGTATATATTTTTGAGAAAAATATATATATTATTTGATCACCAACTGTTGTGCTAAGTGTACATAGTATGTGTTATATGTGCTAGTGTAGTAAGACTTAAAAATACACATACAACATACAAGATACATAATTCGGGTGCAAAGTGCAAAACACGAGACACTTATATTAAATTTTGAGAAAATAATATAAGTAAGATACTTAGTTAAAAATATAAAATATTTTTAACACAACAATACAAATACAAAATAAATAGTGACTGTACTTGTGCGACACAAGTCAAGTGACTAACGTTAAGGAAACACGTATAGGTCACGACGTTAATTAAGCAAACCCGGTGAAGTTTACGACGCAAGGAACGCAAAGTTGTGAGTTCATGCTCCCCCTTTTCTTTTAACTGTTTTCAGTTTTATAACTTCGGGGGTGAAATACATGTACAAATATTACTATGTTTACAAATGGTATGATAACAAGAAGCACACTTGGTGAGGACGAGTACCAAGTGTGATGAGATATAAGAATATAAGAAGCGCACTTGGTGAGAACGAGTACCGAGTATGATGCGTTATGAGAAATGATACGAGAAATCGTGTCACGAATAGGGTACATAAGCACCATTAATCAACAATATACCTAGACCGCAGAACAAAAGGTTAGATCTAACGGGTGCCGGGCAGCCACACTCTTGGTGAGGACGAGTACCGAGTAGTGCTTTTATGTCTCAGAATATGCCAACTAGAAAAATGCCTAAGGTTTGGTGACTTCCTATGTCGTGTCACATGTTAATGGCCTTGCAACCCATTAACAATCCTGATATTTCAGGAATACTTTATTTACATAAGATTCATACCATATTAAAACTTGATTTATACTTGAGTACGTGGGGTACACAAGTAAACTTGAATTATACATGAGTACGTGGGGTATACATGCAAACTTGATTTATATATGAAAACTTGATTTATACATGACACAAACTATGTTTTCATACAAAGTATACAAACGTGAAATACAAAAACTGCATGAATTCACACCAACATTATGTTGACGTTTTTCCAAAACTTACATGTATTTCAGGTAACTAGAAGTGGATGTGCGCGCGGTCTTACCCATGCTCGTGGATGTCGCTTATGTTTATCTTTAAATAAAGTTGTAAACTTTTTAAGACAATGTTTTATGCTAACTCGCGATGTAAACGCTATCTTATGTTTTCAAATTATGGTATTTGAAGTTATTTTCATGAGCATGTAGTATGTTTACCTTTCGTATGCAATGAGAACCTTTCATGATCACACCTCGTGCTTCCGCCATAGAAAGGGGTGTGACATAAGTGCTGCCCAAATTCGGGTTTTGCTTTGTCATTCGTCGTGAATTCGATGGATGTTTATGCATCGCACTTTGTCATTCGTTGTGAGGGTTTCAATCTCGTGAGTTATCGTAAATGTTGTATTAGTTACTAACCTAGTTTGTGTGCATTGTTATTTAAACTATGTTATAAAGGCTAATCAGTAGGCTAAGCTCTGTTCATATTAAATCTGCAATGTGAGTCAGTCTCTTTTTATTAAAAGCATTTTATAATACTCCATTTTCAAATGTTATAATTACAGGGAGTAAGTCGTGGATATCTTGAATCACTGGCTAGTGGGGTATTGTGCACATTACTAATTTTCTCCCGGTTAAGTTCATTGACTAACCGGGATAATCATCACTACTTGGGGTGGGACCCAATAGTGGTATGACCATCGTCACCATTGTGACACGGTGCCAAATAAAAATAAGATAGAAGCCATTGTAATCGCTCTTATGCTGTAGTTTATAACTATGTGTCATTTTATGCAAAATGAGTGACTCGCCAGCATTTCCTCGCTGATAAAATATTTTTAAAACATGTTTCAGGCGACCTGCTGTAAATCAAGGAAAACGTGCTACGGAGCACTATCAAAGCTTGAAGAGGTTGCTCAGTTAAAAGTAAATAAACATGTTTTAATAAATCAAGGAATTTCCTAGTTAAATTCCTCTATTGTAAATTACGGGGTTTATCTCCAAATTATGGAATAAAATAATTGGGCATTTGAGCTTTTAAAAGATCATGTTGAAAATCTTCCGCTGTCACATTATTGATACCACGGGTTCCTGTCCCGCGGCTCCTGACCGGGTCAAACCGGGGCTGGGGCCGTGACAGGAAAAGGTGGTATCAGAGCCACACTAATCGAGCCACTGATTTAAGCCTATTAAGTATTTAAAAATACTTAATTTTCTTGATTCTCATTTTGTGATTATGTGTTTTATTAATTAACTATTTGTTAGTTACAGTATGGGTAAGCAAAAGCTTTCAAACATCTATCTTAAATTAGATAGGTCATCAAAAGAGAAGGGAAGTTCATCCCAAACAAAATCCTCAAAACAGTATGCAAATCCTGAAGAAGGAATATTTTTTCGAAAGGCACAATATGAGGAACCACTTTCTCATAATAAAAGAAGTTTGATTATTAGGAAAAGTCAGGAGAAAATAAAGAAATCACAACTAAAAGAAAAGGGAGTTAATCAGAAAACCCAAGAACTAGGCAGTAACCCACCATGGGAAGACAAGTTAGATGAAAAATGGGCAGATCTCTATATGCTAGCCACTGTAGCAGTAAATGCAAATCTTTAAATACCCTGTCTCAGTTCTAGCACCCATATCACTTACAAGCCAGAAACTTTATCCAGTAAATAAATAAGTTTACAGTAAACCCTAATATGTTTTAATTGTCAGGTTGTCCTTTGTATTAAAATTAGTTACATGGTATGCAATAATACTTGAATGGTTATCTGTAAAATTTTATTATAAAATTTTAACTTAGCAATTTTGTGCATTTTATATATATGCTAAACAGCATGAATGAGTTATCTGAAGCCCTTCAGAATCTCAATCTCTATCCGGTGAAAATAGAGGTTTCCAGAGATTTTACTGGTTACATACCCGATATAGAAGAACCTATGGAATTCAATGCTCCACCTCCAAAGAAACCCAAGCCTAAGAAAAGGAGAAGATTTGTGGGATGGAAGCGTGTGCGTAGGAGGAAACCCGCAACTAGGAAGATTCTTAAAATAGAAAATCCCTTAGATAAAGGAAAGGGAATTGAAATCGGGGAAGGTTCTAGGCAGATGGAAATGGAGATTGGGGAAGGTTCTAGGCAAACGGAGATGGAAATTGGGGAAAGCTCTAGACAAGTCGAGGAGTTACCATTTCAGGAGGAATTAGATCGTGCATTGGCGAGCTGTGATATCGTTAGGCCTATCAATAATAATCTCTACCCTTATCCTGCTGAAACACAACTACCAATAAACTTAGAACCAGCCATTCCAGACCCTCTGATCCACACCCAACCTCTAGGAATGGATGAGTGGTGGACTAATGATTGGCAGTTTCAAAACCTTCTTAACAATCCTTATACCTTTCTCCCTTAGTTCGACCCGACACCGATACCAAATCCACCAATGAGCAATGAAAACTTAGCTGAACTCCGCCACTTTGGCGAGGAACTGGTGGATGCAGGAAATAAGATTCGGGAGGTAGGAGAACAGATCTCCTGAAAATACGACGAGAGGGAACGTCGTTATTAAAAATGCCAACTGACGAGGGATAGTAGGGTTGTGAAACTGTGGTTGTATAATAAATAGTAAATTATAATCTTGTAAAATAACTACAAATAAAACTTTGTAAGAAAATGGTGTGTATTGATGCATATTATAAAATATAAAAATGGGAATCGAGAAATCGATAATTTTGGCTATATGTGTGTTGTGAAATTTGTATGATTGTTTTGTGTATAATTGTTATTTATTTGATACTAATAATTTATATATATTAATTATCAGATGGAAAACGCTAATAATGAACCAGTAAACGGGTTAACCAATCTGAGCAACACCCGGAGGATCAATTTATGACTAGGCAAGATATAGAAAATATCGTTGCTCAAGGAATAGCCAATGCTATTCCAGCAATCCTTGCTGCTGCCCAGAAACCTGTTGAACCTCAACAAATCATTCCTAGCAAATGTATTTCTGAAGATAACTTCAGTAATAGCATAAACGGAGGCGCTAATCATACTAATCAAGATAATGATCCACGGCAGGCTCCGCTCCCTAAGAAAATGAAAGCTGCAACGCCTGGTTGCACTTACAAAGAATTTCTTGCTTGTAAACCAGCTGAGTTTGCAGGTAACGAAGGGGCGACTGCAGCACTGCGTTGGTTAGAGAAAACCGAGGCAGTGATCACAATAAGTAAATGTGCTAAAGAAGACCAAGTCATGTATGCGTCGAATCTTTTTAAAGAAGGGGCGCTAGAATGGTGGAACACGGTGTTACAAGCAACAGGAAGAATGATGGCATATGCCATGAACTGGGAAGAATTTACGATTCTTGTAGAAAGAAAATTCTGTCCCGAGTATGAAAAGGAACAAATGACAAATAAGTTCCTGACACATCGGATGGTGGATGTAAACTGTCGAGGGTACACTTCGACATTCTTCGAATATGCGAGAGTAGTACCAACCCTGGCTTCGCCAGAACCAGTACTTATTTCCCGCTATATTTGGGGATTGATTGGTGAAATCCGTAATATCGTCAAGGCTGCGAAACCCCGCACGATTGATGATGCGGTGGATTTAGCCAACACACTGACTGGCGAACTGGTACGGACGAGAGAAGAAAATAGAAAGAAGGAAGTAGCTCAAAAGATTACCCAAGGATTTCGTATGGGTAACCATAACAATTTCAAGCGAAGGGGAACCGGACAATCTTCCACTGGTCCATTTTGCAATTCTTGCAAAAGAAAGCATTTTGGAAGATGCAAAGGATATTGCAATTTTTGCAAAATTCCAGGGCATCAAGAAGAAGACTGCAGGAGGAAGAAATTCACAGTCTGCTACAACTGTTGAGAAGCTGGACATCTTAGGCCAGACTGCCCAAACCTAAATAAACCAGCTGACAATAAAGCTAAACCTGCAGAAGGAACGAATAAGAAGAACGTTAGAGCTTTTCAACTGACAACTCAGGAAGCCGAACTGATTCCTGATGTGATAGCTGGTACGTTTCTAGTTCACAACGTATATGTAAAAGTATTATTTGACTCTGGTGCAAACCAAAGTTTTATAAATACTTCATTCTGCCAAGCACTTAATTTACCCTTAACCCAACTTAGGTAGATTTTTACAGTCGAAACGGCAGACAGAAATCCTGTCAAAATAAATAAGGTTGTACGAGAGGGAGAGATAGAACTATTAGGCTATAAATTCTCTGCAAACCTGTTACCTATGAAATTAGCCGGCTTCGATGTTGTGTTAGGAATGGATTGGCTAATAGCCAACCATGCTCGAATTCTTTGTGATAAGAATTCCATAGAAATTCATACACCCACAGGAGAATTAGTAGTGATTACAGGAGACAATCCACGAAAACCCATGAAGTTCATTTCAGTAATGAAAGTTGCTAGTTATGAAAGAAAGCAAGGAATAGTATATATGATTTCAGTAATCATTAGTACTAAAGATAAAGAACTTAAGGAGATTCCTGTAGTCTCAGAATACCCAGATGTATTCCCAGAAGAGTTACCAGGATTACCACCCGATAGGGAAGTAGAATTTAGGATTCATCTAATTCCCGGAACTACGCCGATAGCCAAAGCACCTTATCGGTTAGCACCCACTAAAATGTTAGAACTGAAAAAGCAATTAGATAAATTACTAAGGAAAGGTTTCATACAACCTAGTTCATCCCCGTGGGGAGCACCAGTGTTGTTTGTAAAGAAGAAGGATGGTTCGATGAGAATGTGTATCGATTATAGAGAATTGAATAAGGTTAAAATTAAGAATCGATATCCATTACCTAGGATTGATGATCTTTTTGAACAACTTCAAGGAGCTAGATATTTTTCTAAGATCGATTTACGCTCCGGATATCATCAGTTGAAGGTACAAGAAGAAGACATACCTAAAACTGCTTTCAGAACTAGGTATGGTCATTACGAGTTTACAGTCATGCCCTTTGGACTAACGAATGCACCTGCCGCATTCATGGACATGATGAATAGAATCTGTAAACCGTATTAGGATAAATTTGTAATTGTCTTTATCGACGATATACTTATTTATTCCAAAAGTCAGGGCGAGCATTGTGAGCACATGCATGCACTCTTAACTTTGTTAAGAAAAGAAAAGTTTTACGCCAAATTCTCGAAGGGTGAATTTTGGCTGCAAGAAGTGCAATTCCTAGGACACATGGTGAATCACGACGGCATTCACGTAGATCCTGCTAAAATAGAAGCAATCACCAAATGGAAGGTTCCGCAATCCGCAATGGAAATTAGAAGTTTTATAGGTTTAGCCGGATATTATAGACGCTTTATTAAGGATTTTTCCAAGATAGTTGTACCATTAACTAAGCTAACCTGTAAAGCAGTTAAGTTTGAATGGGGACCTAAGCAAGAAGAAGCTTTTAGGATTCTAAAGCAGAAGTTAACAAATGCCCAAATCCTAGCTTTACCAGAAGGGACTGAAGATTTTGAAGTATACTGTGATGCTTCAAAACTAGGATTAGGATGTGTGCTAATGCAACGCAAGAAGGTAATTGCGTATGCTTCAAGGCAATTGAAAAAGCACTAAGAAAACTATATGACTCATGACTTAGAATTAGGAACCATAATTTTTACCCTTAAGATTTAGAGACATTATCTGTACGGAAGTAAATTTACTGTCTATACAGATCATAAGAGTTTAAGATATATATTTGGGCAAAAAGAATTAAACATGAGGCAAAGGAGATGGATGGAAATCCTAAGTGACTATGACTATGATATTTAGTATCACGAAGGAAAAGGAAAAGCAAATGTAGTTGCTGACGCATTAAGTCGTAAGTAACATGAGAAACAACGACGGGTTCGTGCTCTTAGATTAAATCTACAGTTAGATTTAATGGAACAACTAAAGCATTTTCAAGAAACAGCAATCAAGGATGATGCTGAAGGAATGAAAGGACGAATAAAAGAATTAGAACAAGGAGCTGATGGGATTTGGAGATTCCACAAAAGAAGGATTTGGGTACCTAAGCAGGGAGAATTAAGAAATAAGATTTTAGAAGAAGCCCATAAATCTAGGTATACCATGCACCCTGGAAACAATAAAATGTACCAAGATTTAAGAAATAACTTTTGGTGGATAGGAATGAAAAAGGACATAGCTCGATATGTTTCTAAGTGTCTTACTTGTTCACAAGTTAAGGCAGAACACCAGAAACCTTCAGGTCTACTACAACAATTAGAAATGCCTGTATGGAAATGGGAACTCATAACAATGGATTTTGTTACTAAGTTACCCAAAACCAGAAAAGGTAATGATGCGATTTGGGGAATTGAGGATCAATTAACCAAATCAGCTCACTTTCTACCTATGAAAGAAACTTTTAGCATGAAAAAGTTGGCAAAGTTGTAAGTAGATGAAGTAGTATCCTTACATGGAGTTCCACTCTCCATTGTATCGGATAGGGACAGTCGTTTCACTTCCCATTTCTGGAAAAGTTTCCAAGAAGCAATGGGAACCCGACTGAATTTAAGCACGGCATATCATCCTCAAACAGACGGACAAAGTGAAAGGACGATCCAAACTCTGGAAGACATGCTTAGAGCATGTGTGATAGATTTTGGTGGAAATTGGGATAACCACTTACCCTTAATTGAATTCTCCTATAACAATAGTTATCATGCAAGCATCGAAGCTGCCCCATTCGAAGCACTATATGGAAGAAAGTGCAGAACTCCAGTTTGTTGGGCAGAAATAGGAGAAAGTCAATTGTCAGATCCTGAAATAGTGCAAGAAACTACCGACAAAATTACTCAAATCAAGGAAAGATTAAAGACTGCTCGAGATCGTGAAAAGAGTTATGCAGACAATAGACGGAAGCCGTTGGAATTCTAAGTGGGAGACAAAGTATTATTGAAAGTTTCACCTTGGAAAGGAGTAGTTCGATTTGGTAAGAAAGGAAAGCTAAGTCCAAGATAAGTAGGACCATTCCCAGTGATCCAACGTATAGGACCAGTTGCTTATCGTTTACAACTACCAGAAGAATTGGCAGGAATACATGATGTATTTCTTGTATCCAACCTCAAGAAATGACTATCAGACGAATCTTTGGTAGTACCTCTCCAAGATATAGAGGTAAACGAAAAATTAAAATTTGTTGAGAAACCTATTCAGATAGAAGACAGAGAGGTGAAATTTCTCAAACACAAACGGTTAGTACTTGTCAAGGTCAAGTGGGATTCAAGGAGAGGACCTGAATACACTTGGAAGCTGGAATCAGAGATAAAGCAAAAATACCCCTACTTGTTCCAGTGAATCTCGAGGACGAGATTTTTATTAAGGTAGGGAGGATGTAACAACTCTCATCAAAAAGTCTTAATTATTATTTTAATTTGCCCAATAGGAAACCCTAATTAAGACACCCAAGTGATTCTGCACAAACCCTAAAATTTTCGGAACAATCGGAATCAGGATCAGGGCCCCTAAAACTCAGGGGGGGTAAACCCTAGTTAGTATTATCAACACAGTTTTACGTGGGATGCGAATTTGATCGAACGACCAACTCAGCAAGCCTACTAGGACACGGGGCTATCCTATGGTAGAATGTGACCCCTCGCACCACGCGATGCGCCAAAGGTGACCCCTCGCGACACACGAGGGGGACAATTTTTAAGTATAAATATAGGGGCTTGGGACATGAATTCTGGCACTTGAACGACGTTAAAATTCGTTTTACACTTCGAGATATAGTCTGTTTACTACCAAACACACACAAATCACGAAACGCTGCCGAAATACAGGGTAATAACTCGATCGATGCTACGATTTAATGTCCTATCGATAGAAATCAATCCAATGGATGTTTAAGTGCTGCCCAAATTTGGGTTATGCTTTGTCATTCGTCGTGAATTCGATGGATGTTTAAGTATCGTAATTTGTCATTCGTTGTGAGGGTTTCAATCTCGTGAGTTATCGTAAATGCTGTATTAGTTAATAACCTAGTTTGTGTGCATTGTTATTTAAACTAGGTTATCAAGGCTAATGAGTAGGCTAAGCTCTGTTCATATTAAATCTGCAATGTGAGTCATTCTCTTTTTATTAAAAGCATTTTACAATACTCCATTTTCAAATGTTATAATTACAGGGAGTAGGTCGTGGATATCTTGAATCACTGGCTAGTGGGGTATTGTGCACATTACTAATTTTCTCCCGGTTAAGTTCATTGACTAACTGTAACACCTCGAAAATTTATGTCCAATAAGGTATCGACACGTGTCATAAGATTTAAATGTGTGAAAGATTACTTATGAAGGACTAAAGTTGAGAAACAAAGAAAGTATGTGAATAAAAGGATCCAAAGTGTCAACATGCCCAACTTGTGCCTCTGAGTGACCTCACACGACGTTCGTATTCATTAACGAGTAAATTTACGAACATAGAAAGTCGTTTGTACATAAAACAAGGATCTGGTGAACCACAAGGGTTGAAAGTGTCAATAATGGATACTTATATCCTTAAATAACCCCACATGATGTTTACACTCTTAAACGAATAAGTCATGGATCGTACGAAGCCAATTGTGAAAGAAAGTGAGAGATTACAAACAACAAGGGTTAAATGTGCCAACATGTTTAAGTTACACCTCTGAGTGACATTTTAGCAAACCCGAAGCTTTGTAATGATTAATTATGCTCATGAGAATATGTGATAGAAATTTCACAAAGTTTCGTTAACGTATGAGAAAGTTATGATAAAATTCGTGTGTAAGGGTTAAAAGCGTCAACGTTGAAAATTAGGGCTTTTCGGGTGATCACAAAGTTAACCATGGACTTGCCAATGTTTAAATACATCTTGGAGCCCTTAAGAATCAATTTAGGAGGTTGAAATTGCAAGAAAATAACTTAAAACCGCGTTTAGAAGGACCAAGGACCAAAACATCAAAGTATGAAAAGTTTTGCAAGTCAGACATGGCCAGGCGGCCCGCGAAGGCCCCTTACGCGGCCCGCGTGACCTGCCCAGCGACAGAAACAAATGGCAGCTGCCATTTCAGGTCTGTTAACCGACTTATGAGGGTTGTTTTCAATACCTGGAGCTTGTTTGATGGTTTTAAGGGGCCTAGGGACACTTGTACTGATCCCATAACATCTATAGAGTTGTTTGGCATGATCAAATTGATCCAAGAAACCTATATAAAGGCCATGATCTTGGGTTCTTCATTTGCTCATTCACTTGGAAGTTCACAACTCACTTCTTGGAGGTTCCTGGAGCTCAAGGATCATTCCTAGTGATCATTAGTCGTGCTTAGGAATATTGTAAGTATGCTTAACCTCCTTTAATTCAGTTTTGCTTAGTTAATTAGCGTAAAGTCAAACAGTCGTAATTAAGATTTGACTTCATCATTAATCTTAATCCCTTCAGTCAAAATTCAAATTGAAAGTACCTATGAGTTGGTAATTATGTGGGCAATAAACCCTTAAAAGGGCACCCTCTGATTCCCACTCTAACTAGGTCAATTGTCGAGTCAAACTTGATTATAAAAAGTCAACAGGAAGCCTATTTTCAAATAAATTCATAACTAGCAATGTAAAGGCTATGCAACCTATTTTATCATTAATATAACTTGGTAATTAATGTAAGAACATGTCTAAACATGTTCAACTCGACAATTTTCAGTTTAGGCTCGGTTCGGGACCGAAAGTCGCATAGTTTGACTTATGCTTTGACTTTCAGTTCTGACCCGTTTGAGCATGGTTTAGGAATACCTTAGAGCTTTAATAGGACCAAGTTACCTATAAGTATAACCCTCTGAGATTATACAACTTGGTTCATTAGTTATCCGATTCATATGCATGTTCCCGATTAATGCTTAAATGTTGACTATTATGCCCTTTTGACTATAAAACGTGATTTTTGAAAGTAAAAGAGTAGAAACCTTAGTTACTGATTTATAAACTTGCACCTAAAATATAACTTTAGTTTGAGGTCTAGATTAAGAGTTATACTCATTAGCGTAATTAGAAAGCTTATTATTAAATAAACGGCGTAATTAGCATATAGCCTATCTAAACCCAATTTTTAATACCAAACTTTTTACCCACTGATGTAATGTAATATTTTGGGATTTTTAAAGATTTTTATTTATTTTTAGGCTGAGCATAACTTAGAGTTCTAAGTATGATTCGGTTAATGCCGGTTTTGCGATTTTAAGCCATAAAATGAGTTTTAAAAATCCTTTTGACCCCAAACCTTTTTCTACTGATCTAATATAATAAATAAAGTATTTTGAGCCTTCTGGAATTATAAAAATATCAGCTTTCCTTTGAAAACCCGGAAATGGCTCCAAATCGCCTTTTTAGGCATTTTTAACGCATAGTATATATATTAAGCTTATTTTGTACACATAAGGTTTGATATCTACTGATATTTTAAGTAAATTACCATATTTTTACAGTAAGCTAAAGTCTTACCCCCAGGTTTCCAGTTTTGACCTTTTAAGCCTTTGTGAAATTACCAAAATGCCCTTAAGATCCATAGTTTGGTTATAAAGGATAGATTTCACATATATATGTTACCCTACTGATATAACTTAGTAAAGTAAGTGTTTTTACTGATTACATCAGACCCGAAACTCAGATTTATATTTAAACTCTTGTATAACCTTTAAAATGACCAAAATACCCCTACGGGGCGTAAATTGAGTTTAAATCCGTTTTGGGCATAATAGAAGATATCTTACTGATGTCACAACATATTTAATGCATGTTAACTTAGGAAACTTGTATATGACTCTTATGGTTACTCGTTACGCACTTTTCGCGTTCGGATCGGCTTACGTAACTGGTTTACATATATTAGCCGAAACAGGTCAAACCATATCGTTTTCATCTCAAAATTCAGAATGTGTTTAAGTTACCCATATTAAACAAGCATGCAAGCTTGCCGGGTGAAAACCACATTCTAAACCGGTCTTCGCCTTATCATGTGTTGAACCGTATCTTTCTGTAAGACTAACCGGTCTAAGCTTAGGCTTAATTAAAGACCCGTTAGCATTCTAATTGGTTATTTATACCATCATTCCAGACTAGAGCCTTCCGGTAAATGGTACCTACACTTACTTAAGTGAATACGGCTGAGTTATTAAAATTCTTGCTATTTAAGACAGGAGCTAGCTCAGGTAAATACTCTTAGCTTATTTTCCCTATACGGGCTTGGGATACGGTATTATAAGAATACCGCTTGGTCGGGTATTGAATATTTAGTCGTATTGTGATTAAATTATTGAGGTAACCGGTTTAATCTGTATTGTTTGAAATAAAGACCTTTAGGGGTTAATGACCATGTCCCAGATATCCTTGACATCATTGTGTTATAAAATGGCCACGCCTTATACACGGGGTGTAGGCATACACCTGACAGTTGTTTAAGGAAAAACGGTATCTCACTCTCTTGTGGGCCTATACTTGTGGCGTGTCTATTAATCTGACTCGGTTTCTACATCGGGCCCTGAACGTATAACGAACATGTGAATCTGTATACAAGATTATAAATATAATTGTCCCAAGTTATAAAGAGTTTGTGCTACGTGCATTCAAATCAATTTTTATTAAACATTTTCAAAATGAGTCAGTTGAGTGTATTTACCAGTGTAAACTGACGTATTTTCCAAAAAGGTTAAGTGACAGGTGCTGAACGTAATTGGCTGGAAGCTCAGGGCGTTAATAAGGAATCTTGCAAGTTCTAGGCGTCTAAAGTCTGTTGAACAATGTTTATGTTTTAAGATCCGCTTGTGGATCCTTTACTTTCCGTTGTAATACTCTGATATTACGTTATATTCGGATTGTAATATAATTTATCTTTTGCTTCCGCTGTGCATTTAAATATTGTGTTGTTTGACTATGATGATATCAACTACGTCACGATACTCCCCACCTGGCCCACCGGTAATACATGGAAAGTCAGGGTGTGACACTAACCGGGATAATCATCACTACTTGGGGTGGGACCCAATAGTGGTATGACCATCGTCACCATTGTGACACGGCGCCAGATAAAAATAAGATAGAAGCCATTGTAATCGCTTTTATGCTGTAATTTATAACTATGTGTCATTTTATGCAAAATGAGTGACTCGCCAGCATTTCCCCGCTGATAAAATATTTTTAAAACATGTTTCAGGCGACCTGCTGTAAATCAAGGAAAACGTGCTACGGAGCACTATCAAAGCTTGAAGAGGTGGCTCAGTTAAAAATAAATAAACATGTTTTAATAAATCAAGGAATTTCCTAGTTATATTCCTCTATTGTAAATTACGGGGTTTATCTCCAAATTATGGAATAAAATAATTGGGCATTTGAGCTTTTAAAAGATCCTGTTGAAAATCTTCCGCTGTCACATTATTGATACCACGGGTTCCTATCCCGCGGCTCCTGACCGGGTCAAACCGGGGCTGGGGCCGTGACAGTCATCGTCTGTTTTTAATGATGATCTCCCGCCATCTCCACCTCGCGTATCTATTAAGGAGCAGTTGGAAGGTTCCAAGGCTGCAGAAGCGGAAGTAGAGAAAGTTGTTGAAGTGGAGGAACCAGTTGCAATTAAGGCAGAGAAGGTTGTGGAGACGGAGACTGCTGATGTTGGTGCTACTAAGCCTAAGTCTCCTGAAGTTGTGGCACGCGAGCTTGAGAAAGGGAAATCCATTCAGGAAGACCCAGTAATAACTACTCCTTTCTCCGCCGCTACTTCTGCGCCTGTGAATGTTGAAAAGAGCCCCGGTGGTGTTGATTAGGGCTATTTTACTCATGATGAGGAAGACTCTCCCATCCGCCCAGAGGAAACCCTGGGGGATTACTATTATAGATCTTATTCTGATAAGAGAGCTTCCGATATTCAGGCGCCTGTATGGAAGCTGAAGCAAGGCGATACCTTCTCTGATTGGCAGATTTGCTGTGATTGGTTACAAGGTGTTTTCCCTCCTACTGAGGTTAAATTTCAAGAAGAGCGCTCTCATGATCAAACTTATCATGCTTATCTTGAAGAGACTGCCAGCTCAACTTCCACCACCCACCGCATAGTGCACGAATGGCGCAGTATGCACAAAGAGTGGGCTGCTTTTGAGGCATCCAAGAAGGAAGCTAATGAAGAGAAGACAAAGGTTGCCTTGCTGAGGGCTAAGTTAAAGGCTGATCAAGCCAGGCTTGAGAGTGAGCAGAAGACTGAAGAGTGGTCTTCTGTGGGGTGGAAAAGGAAAGCTGAAGCTGAAGTCGCTCTTCTTTCAGAAGAGCGTAAACGTTGGAGAGAAATTTGTGAGAAGGATAACAATGAGAAGATGGGCCTTCGGAATAATATTAACAATCTCAAGGCGGAGATTGAAAAGTTAAAGAAGGAGAAGATCGAGGCTGAAGCAGCACGTGATGAGGCGCGTTCTCATCGAGAGAGGAGCGAGCAGAGAGAGGTACTGACCTGCGCCACTCTTACCCTTAAAAATAAGGAGATAGACGAACTTACCTGTTTATTATTTGACCAGGAACAAATGAAGGCGGAGCTTGAATCTGCTAAAAAAGATTTGCAGCTTGAGAGGGTTGAGAAATCTGAGACCTCCCACCGTCTGGCCGAAACCGAAGGGAAGTTAGAAGATTCTAAAACTGCTCGAGTGACGGCGGAAAGTCTGGTTCAACCCTTGAGAGATGATATGCTTTGGATGAAGCATCATGGGATTATAAATGTAAGTGTTAATTCCTTGTGATATTTTGATGTGTTTGTATATCTTCTGATTTGTTGTATTGCGCAGGTTGCAAATTCTGTTCTCAATTCCATCGACTTGGATCAAACGGTTGCCAATCTAACGGTTACCATGCATAATGACGGATATACCCAAGGGTATACAGAATGTACCCAGCATGTTAATAACGCGTTGAAAGTTGACTGGAATGACAGCAGATCCTCTACGTATGGAGTTGATACTGGAGCTGCCCATGCCGCTGCTAAGACTGAGCATAAAAACTTGCGCCTTCCAGTGATGGATCTGGTGGTTGCTGCACTTGAGTCTGATGATTTTGTAGCGCAGCTGAAAGAGGTGTTTCCGAATGAAGCGGATGATGATGAAGACCTAGAGTAGGTTTTCTTTGTATTTTTGTGGTTGTTGAACATTGTAGTTAAATAGGTTTGGGATGTAGATCCCGTTTGTAATTGTGTGATTGCGCTGCTACGCAAGTAACTTGCTGATGCACTGATGTGCATGTAAATTTTTGTTAATGCGCTTGCTGCGCAAGTAACTTTCTAAATGTATGTTATGTTTGAATTACAATGTTTTTCATGAGTACAATTACTTTGTTTAGGTCAGGCAAATAAAGATGGTATAAAGCTCATGTGTGAACGTAGGGCTGCACCTTGCGTGGTACCTGTGACAGCGGGCCGTTCATGAGACTTGTATTAGGTTACCATAGTGTTTTTGCGCTTACCAAAAGAAATTGTATGCATTTGTAATGAACATGGAGATAATATAACGAACTTTGTATTGATTCGGATAGGGCGTAGAGGCCATGTATTACAAAGCTGTTTTAGGATAAATAATGAGACTTAATTTACTGCGCATGCAAATAGTCCTTGTGCGGTTGTGACATAAGTTGGTAAGTTGAAGAACTTGCCAAATATGAAGGAAAACTATGATTGCATGCGCGTTGATCTGTCTTGGGCTTTTAAGCTTGTTAAGCTTTTTTGTTACTTGGCCCCTCGTCTCCGCGCGTGATCTGCTTGATTTCCTTGCGCACGTTTTGAACCAGATGGGTAAGTTCACCACTTTTAAGTGCTTTCTCTATTTCCATGCGGAGACTGATGCAATTGTTCGTGGTGTGGCCATTGTCTTTGTGGTACTCGCAATAGAGCTTTGGGTCGTGTCCTCTTTTGTTTTTCATCGGTGGCGGTGTATTGAATTAGTAATCTTCAGTGCTAAGCACTTCCGCCGGTGTCTTGGTATGAGGCGTCCACTGCCTTTCTCAGTTTTCTTGTTTATCTTCTTTTTATGATGTGATCTTGTTGATTGTCGCGCGGGTATCATCTGAGGAGTATACGCCTGAAGTTGAGTCCTTCCAGTTTTTCTTGAATTTCCTACCACTGTTTCCACTCATGTCTTGAGGGCGGTTCTGTGGTAGTGGTGGTCTATCAGAACTTAGATTTCGCTCTGTTTGAGCGTAGACTTTGGCAACTGCCATCAACTTTTCCCAACTTTTCAGCAGACCTTCAGTCCCTGACAATACTTTGATTATATCATCACACCTTACCGCGTATTTGAACTGCACGTGGATTAAGTGCTCATGCACATCACCGATTTCCAACACTTCTTTGTTGTATCTTGTTATGAAATCTTCCAAGCTTTCATCGTCCCTCCTCCAGATGTTCATGACATCTGCGGAGTCTCGAATGGATCTGCGCTGTTGACTGAAATGGACCAGAAATTTTTCCTTCAGATCTACCCAGGATGTTAACTTACCCACTGGTAGATTGTCAAACCATAGACGTGCTGCGCCTGTTAAAGTTTGGACAAACAAATGGCACCACATAGGTAGTGTCCATCCTCCGACTAACCCTGCGCTAGTGAACACGAGCAGGTGATCATCAGGATCTGATAATCTGTTGAACTTCCCAACATTTGAAGGTAATTTCGCCTGCTCAAGGGGAGCTAGTGCGATCTCTTTAACAAAGTTTGAGTTTTCAGCAGCTTCTGCTGGTCGGTAAATCAGATTGTAATCATACTCCGCTTCTGGGTTGTAAACCGCACAAATTTTTGGTTTGTAGCTTGCATGGCCTCTCTGCAATCGACTGAAAACACTTATGTTGTTGTCTTCATTATACGTCTTGTCATATTCATCGGTTTGGGTGTCCCGTTTCTGATAAGAACGCGGGCCCAAACGTGAATGGATTGACTGAAGTTTGTGAGAGCATTGTACGTCACGGTGATCTCTTCGCCTAGATTCAGAGTGAGTAGATTCATACTTAGTGGTAGATCTGGAATAGACTTCCATATCATCTACTGACATACGTGATGGTGCATCGTAGTGCAACGCTCGAGGTGCAGATGGAGCTTGAACCTGAGGTGCAGATCTACGTGATTGTGTTGCAGGTTGACCAGCTTGTGCAGAGAGCTGTGCGTAGACAGTGTTTATTGCACCTTGAGATTTTACGTACCACGAAATCGGAGTTTCAATAAGAGGTAAAATGGAGCTGATCGGGATTTCAGGTTGTGCTCCTGGTGTAACAGGATCATTCGAATGATTAACATTGTTCTGGACATCGTTGTCATCGGATGCTTCTTCCACAATCCCCTAGATGCGGATATCATGAGCAAAATTTCCCCTGTTCTCCGGTCGAGGGCCCGGTAGATGATTTGACGGAGCTTCTGCCATAAACAACATAAAAGAAGATGAATCAAACGAGAAGATGAAATAGAATTTGAAGAATCGTTGGGCGCCAATGAAGAAACAGTGATCTGAATTGACCGGAATCAATTAGAACAGGGGTTTAGTCTCTGCATAAAACTGTTAATCCTCGTTGATTCGGGGGTTTGGCTGATTTCCTTCTCCGATGATCACTACAAAACAGAAAGCCGTTAGACTCGCCATGGGGAAAATGGGGGTTCTCTCCGTGACCACCCTCCGGCATGAGAATAAGTACAGTGATCTCGTTGAAGAAGAAGAAGTAGTAAAGTGAGAGTGAAGTGAAAGTAGCTTGTGAGATCATACCTGCAATGGCTTATTTATAACCGGTTTTTGGCGGGAAAACAGTTTGACGGAGATAGTAACGGAAAGTATTTTCCGTCGGTGATTATTCCCTTTTCCGTCAATCACTAACGTCATATCCATGCACACGGATTGTGAGTGTGATCGACGGCTGGGGAGATGCCACGTGGAAAGTGGGTTTGTGTAAATTAATCTTCAAACGAGTGCCATCATCATGATCAGATGAGCGTCCAAGATTATTCCACGTCACAATTAGTTTTAACTCAATGGCTATGCTTGATGAGCATTAGAAAGTCTTCTAGGAGATCTACAGCTGTAAACCTTTATGCCCTTGCTACGTGTCTATTCTGTTGTAACAGAAAAGATTCCTTTGTTCAAGTCTTGATTTTAAGAGCGGAGATGTTTAGGATTTCATTCTTCAAGTCTAACTGTCCCCTTGCGCAAGCCCGCGCAAGGGTGTTAGTTGAATGTTTGTTTCTCCTTTCCTCCGGTGCGTGCTTATTGAAGACTATTTTCTTTCGTAACTTGTTTGGGACCACTGCGCAGCCGCGCATGGTCTCGTTAAAGATGTTCTAGAAGTAAGGCTATGGAATGGTCTTATGTACCCGCGCAAGGTTTTTGGGACCATATTCCTTTGTTATTGAACTGTTTCTTTCCAAATCCTATTTTGGACCGCTGCGCAGCCGCGCAGGGTCTTTGTTCAAGATATTTTGGGATAAGGTTGTGGTATGGTCCTATGCACCTGCGCATGGTTTTTGGGACCATACCCCTTCAAATTCGAAAACAATTGTTAGGTTTTGTTTTGAACAAGTTGTTTTGTGTCCATTTGTAATTGTTTGTTGGATTTGGTTGTTGAACAATGAAACTTAAATTATTATGATATTTAAACTATAACTAGTGCCATGTGCTATTGACAATCTTGTATCATGACGCCCTGCGTTTCCGCCGTCAGTTGGGGTTACAGATTGGTATCAAAACCATGGTGATTCTCGTGATTCTAGTTGATATATGACTGCGGGGAGTGGAGGGGCTTGGGTTGGGTTGGGGCTTTGAGCAACAAGTGGCAAGGTGGTGGGGTCACATGGATGGTGCGGCGTGGTGGGACTGCTGGCTTGGTGTGGCGTGCGTGGCCAGCCATGGCATGGCCAGCAATATGTCATTTTTATAACTATTTAAATTTTAATTTAACTAAAACAGAATACTAAATTTAATTTTTTTAAAAACTACAAATAAAATTAAGAAAAAAACTACATAAAAAAGGTACATAAAATAAAAATGAAAAATAAATACTTCAAGATTCGCCCATATCATATTTCTTTAAGATTTCTTGTATCATCTTCAACGTCAATTCAAATCCTGGGCCGTTAAGGTGATTGACTCATGGCGAGAAATTTCATGTCGTCGCGTCTTTCTTTGTTATATGTTTTTTTATCGTACACGGCTTGCATAGTTTTCTTAATCGCGTGGGTTTTTATGACGAACCGCTCACGTCTTACGGTTGTGTTTTGGGAACAGTATCAAGTTAGGAAAGATTAATGACGTGAATAGATGATTCGTCGTATGGAAAATTCGTGTAAACATGGTTTCCAATATACGACGCAACGGCCGCTAGGTCGGGAAGCGGTGAGTAGATGAAAGGGCCGCTTGGTCGGTTTGTTGGTTGACGGTTTTGTGGCGGACTAGGGTTCGGGGGTTCTTGGTATACAAAAGGGTTGGTCATGTCATAAACACGGTTAAAAGGATGCATTGTAGAGGATGTGGGTTAAATTTATAAAAATATAAAGATAGAAGAAGTAGAGATGTAGATGAAAGTGGTAAAAAATTGTGAAAAAAGAGGTGGTATTTATAGGGTTTAATACTGGTGGTGGTGGAGATGATAACTGGTGGTGAATGGTGATGATATGAAACAAAAGGGTGCATATTGCAAGAAAAAAAGGACAGTTTGGTATTTTCACCCAAAGTCAAACTATGAAATTAACATCCATTTGACAGAATGGTGCATACTTTTACATTTTGCAAACACGAGGGGGTATTTCGTGAAAACTTTTAATCCTTGCAAACGCCCCCAAATCACAGGAAGGGAAATTGCATTTAACTTTTTTAGAAACCAAGATAATTATGGCATTTATATGTCAAGACACGTGATCATTGATTTATATTAAATTACGTATGATGTGCATGAGAAGTAAAGAAAAAGTAGGTGGCGGTTTCAAGGTTGTTTTAAAGTTGTTATATTCCTCTATCAACCATGTGTACTGTAACAATAATTAGTAAAAGATAGCTTTCGAAACTTCGTAAATGAGTGTATTAGAAAAAAAAAATGAGAAAACAATATAAACATATGTATGGTAAGTTTTAGTAAATATATAAGTGTCTATTAGAGATTGTACAAACAAAGTCCCTTCAAAATATTAAAGTAATTAATGTGAATTACACGCATGTTGTGACATGTTGATTCTAAATAAAATCTATATTTAAACATAGACAAAAATAAAGACGTTACAATAATATAAATTTATATTTCATTTTAACAAGTTCAGAAACGAAATAATAAAAATATATTTCATGGCATAAAATGTATGTCATGAAAGGGCAGGGTTATTGTAAAAGGGTGCGTTTTGTGAGAAGTGTCGGAAGGAATGTACACCTTTTAATCTATAATCTAATGGTTTGAGATTATGGGTGTGTTTGGGATTGCTTTTTCAACCTGATTTTTTGATTATTGTGTTTTGAAATAAAAAAAAATCTATTTTGAGTGTTTGGTAAAAAAATTAATAAAACCAGATTTTTTTACGTTTTGTAGAGATCAAAACGTGATAATCCAAAAGTAGGTCACCCCTTACTGCAGGAAAAAAGTGATAATCCAAAAAACTGATTTTTTTACGTTTTTTGGCATTTCACTTATTTATTTTCTAAAGTATATATATATTTGCCAAACATTGAAATAGTTGATTATCTGATTATTGTGATATCAAACATAATCAAATCCAAACACTATCTTTCTGCAGCACGTTTTGTTACAGCTAAATATCTGATTCTGATTATTCAAAATGCATAATTTATTTTCAAAACTCAACCCCAAACACCCTCTATAATGGCAAAATTGTAAATAGTGTTTACCATTAAAATAATCACTTTTATATATTAAGGGTATAAAGGTAAATTTAACATTTTTAAATTTAAAAACACACATGCAATGCACATGCAAGTCTCCCTTGTCTTTTTTAAACGTAAACAACTTTTTATACGTAATTTTTTTAAAAGAAAATTACACCATAATAACGAGTGTTTTTTTATCTTTAATATAAGTATCATATTGCTATACTTATATAGAGAAAAAAATTACATTTCAAGCAGATGTTTTAGTCTATTGTATTTTTTCTTTCTTGTTTTAATTGTATAGTGATTAAAGGCGTTGTGTTTTAAAGTAAAACACCTTGAACATATATAAGACACCATAACATTGCAAATACTATTTACATCAATCTTTCAATCTTGTTTTCAATAGTGTTTTATTTTACAAGACACCATAGAAAACAAGATTGAAATATTGAACGTAAATGATATTTGCAGCGTTACGGTGTCTTTTATACGTTCATTGTGTTTTACTGTAAAACACAACACCTTGAATCACTATACAATTAAACAACATAGATAAAACACCATATACTATAACATCTGAACGTAATTTTTTTTTTCTCTATATAAGTTTAGCAATATGGTACTCATATTAAAGATAAAAAAAACACTCGTGATTATGGTGTAATTTTTTTTTGTTTTCAAAATTACATATAAAAAGTCATTGAAGTTTAAAAAAAAGGCGAGGGAACTTGCATGTGCATTGCATTTGGGTTTTTGAATTTTATCTTTAATTAGTTTTATTTATTAAATTACATAATTGTCCTTATCCTAATAAATAAATAATAACATGTGTCCTCATCATGTTCTTTCTTATCCTTCTCACAAATTTGATCTTTTCTACAGGATTCTAAACCTGTCGAAATATATTTTTATAATATTACAAAAGTTAAATAAAAAACAATTAATTCATGGCATAAAAAAGAACAAATAAATCTAAAGATAAAGCTTATTGAAAAAAAAAAGAAAAGAAACTAAAGAAAGTAAATTCACAAAGGAAAAATCTTAGAAAGAACAGAAAAAAGGGAAAAAGAAAAAAAAATGGAAATAGCAAAAAAAATGAGAGGAAGGGGAAGATGTGTGTAGGGTTGTCCAAAAAGCTTGTAGTTTAAAGCTCGCCTGATATGGATCAATTTAAAACTAAGTTGAGCAAAGCGAACCTTGCTTGGCTCAGTTCGTAACGAGTGAGACTAGCTTGATTTGGTTTGGATTAGTTTAGCTATAATATATTAAATCTATAAATACAGATAATAAATTGTAAAAATGGTTACTATTTGTGAGTATTTAGATGTGTAGTTGGATATTTATGGCATATCTGGTAGTTGATTAGAATGTTAAATAACTTATATTGTATTTAGTTGAAATTTGAAACTTATTTTATATTTGGTTTGAACTTTATTTTGGCTTGTTGAATTTAATTTAGATTTTTAAGCTATTAAATTGTATTTTAGACTATTAAGTTTTGAAAGCTTATGTATTAACCTTTTTATTAAGTTTTAGACTAATCTAGTTGAGCTAAGCTAACTCGGTTAAAAACCAAACCGGTTTGAGTCAACTCGTGAACAACCCTATGTCGGAGGGACTACATATCACGTTAGACTGGTGGAGAAGGAGCACAACTACCATCCACCCAACCCTATCGCCTGTTTTTTCTTTCTGTCTATTATATAGGATTCAATTCAATTAAGAACCACCACGAGTTGTGAGAACCATAAGAACTTATACTTCCCATGTGAGTTGGGCCACCATTTTTTACGCAAACATAAATAAAAATGTTATAAACACATTTGAAAAAAAATTGTCGAATCGGTAGTTACGCTTGATGTAAATTTTGTTTGCGACGATGTAATTCTTTTTACATCACCAATATAAAAATTTTACACCCGATGTAAAGACTGTTGAGAAATTTATCCTTTTCAAAAAATCTTTTGGATGTCTTATTTCTTATGGTTTTCACAACTCAAGATTATATATATATATATAGGAGAAGGATCCGTTAGGAACCGCTATTTATTGCGAGAACCGCGAGAACCAATGTAAACACAACCAAAAAATACCTAAAAAATCTAAAAAACACCCAAAAAAATTTTTTTTTACTATTTTTTTAGAAAAATCGCTATATTTCGTCAATAATGAAAAAAATTTCAAAAAAAAAAAAAACTTCGAGTAACAGTTATCCATACACATATGCATTTGTATCATTTCTTTGTCAAATTCCGTAATTCATTACAAATATCAGACAATTGCACTTTCATTTACACTACCATTCATAATACACTACTTTTTACATTAACAATAATAGAAATGCATATGTGCATCTATAGGTATGAACTTGTTATAACATTAACAACACTAGAAATGCATATGTGCATCTATATATATGAACATGTTATAACGTGTTTTAGTACACCACTTTGAATACACATTCTCTTTCATCTATCATACCATCCATACTACACTACCATTACCTCCTACCATCCGTAATACAATACCATTGCTTTTTACCATCCATAATACAATATCATTACCAATATTTCACTTTGTTATATGTACATCAACAACCTTTATACCATTCAAACAACATATTACATCATAAAGTGATAAATATAATCAAACTATCAACCACTAGATATAACCATGGTTGCAAAAGTCGCTAGGCGCTCCCTAGTCGGTCGACCGGGGAGTTGAGAGTACTCGGCCTAGGCGGAGAGTACACGGGGAGTACTCGGACATGCTAGATTATAAAGAAATTAGTTTTTCGGAAATTAAATATATGTCAAATAACATAAATTTACTAATATTTATAAGAAAATAAGTGAAATTGATATTCATTCTTTAATATGATAGGCACAGAAATTATGTTTTATTTTATTTTAAGTCAAACTCGGCCTAAGTTGACCGACTAGATCCGATTTTGGCCGATGTTGACCGCATTTGATCGATTCCGAGTAATTAGTCGGAGTTGAAGAAAGTCGCCTCGGCAACCTACCTTGTAGCGACTACTCGGGGAGTACTCGGCCTTGGAGACCTTGTTTTACAACCATGGATATAACTAACCAAAACACATGTATATGGGCCTACTTCATCATTTAAAATCACAAACTTTTTGTACCAAAACACCTTATTTCATTTTGATACATATAGATGCACATGTGCATTTCTAATATTGGTAATGTAAAAAGTAGTGTATTACATATGGTAGTGTAAATGAAAATGATATATATGCACATGTGTATCCATATGGTAGTGTATTACATATGGTAGTGTATTACATATGGTAGTGTAAATTAAAATCACAAACTTTTTGTACCAAAACACCTTATTTCATTTTGATATTCATTTTTTTTTTTTTTGTAACAAAATATAGCGATTTTTATTAGAAAAATATTAAAAAAAAATTGTGGGTTTTTTTGGATTTTTTTAGTTATTTTTTTGTGTTCACATTGGTTCTCCCGATTCTCGCAATAAGGGTGGTTCTCAAATGAACTTTACCCTATATATATCATGTTCAAATGAGAACCCCTCTTGAGTTGTGAGAATCACAATAACTTCTACTTCCTTGTGAGTTATTCAACCAAATATTGCACAAAGGTGGATTAAAGCATAACAAAGACACTTGTGGAAAAACAACTCGAAAAGTAATTTACAAGCCTTTTGACATGTAAGTTTCAATTTGGTGATGTAAATCACTGTAGCAGAAATGTTTTAGTGATTCTGCCACACCGTAAAATTGCTATATGAATTTTATTTTTCAAGAAAGGTAAGTTAAAAAAAAATTTGGTGAATTTTTTTAAAAAAATCTTTGAAAATAGAAGTTCTTACGGTTCTGAGAATTCAATTTTGTTCATATTTTAACAGTTCTATATATCTGTGACATGGATCTTTTAATAACTACCTTTAGTTTAGAGAACCTAAGAACTCATATCTTCCCAACAATTTTCAATTTTTTTTCTTTAAAATCTATGTATATGGTTGGAATTATGTAACTAAGAACAATTTTGAACTATACAGTTTTTAAGCAAAAATGAAAAAAAAAAAAAAACGCATAGAAATTTAAAAAATACAATTTTTTGTGTGACTAAATCGTAGATTTTTCTATCAGTTTATATATATATACAAATACACACACATGTTTTTATTGTCAATCTTTAACTATATATATATATATATATATAGGGAGAAGATCATGCGAGAACCACCTCTTATTGTGAGAACCGCGAGAACCAATGTGAACACACCAAAAATGCCTAAAAATAGCTAAAAATCACACAAAATTTTTTTTTTTGATTTTTATAATATTTTTTAGGTTAAAATCGCTACTTTTCGAACCCAAAAAAAAAAATTTTTTAAAAATTTTTTTTAAAAAAAAAAAAAAAATTTTTTTGGCTTCGAAAAGTAGCGATTTTAACCTAAAAAATATTAAAAAAATCAAAACAAATTTTTTGGATTTTTTTTTGATTTTTTTAGATTTTTTTAGGTTTTTTGGGGGTTTAGTTTTTAGCATTTTAGCTTGGGGGGGGGGGGGGGGGGGGGTGGGGGTTAGGTTTTTTTTAGGTTTTTTTAGCTATTTTAGGTTGTGTTTACATTGGTTCTCAAGGTTCTCACAATAAAGGTGGTTCTCGCATGAGCCCCTCCCTATATATATATATATATACGTGTTTAAAATTAAAAAATAAGTATTTCACATCTATATTTGATAATGTGCATATATGTATATATGTACAAAACCGCCGAGACTGACCAAAATAATGTGCATATATGTACAAAACCGCCGAGACTGACCAAAATAATCTTATTATACAGCTAAATAATAAATAATCCAGCATTACCTCAAACAAAGCACAATTCACAATAATTAATTTGAACAAAATAAATTAAAAATAAAGAATCCCAAATATAACTTAAAACTTATCAGTTTACAAAAAATGCAGCCAAACACCAACACATAAACATGTTTGATGAGTCTCATACTTAGTTTACCAAAATTGTTCAAACTACAATACTAAGGTAGTCTCTAGTTCTTGCTTTTATCATTAAACACAGCCACAAAAAAAACGACACATGATGTTTTCAACCAGCATGTCAATTTCCACTCAAGTTATATCTGTTGTGTCGTTCCACATCTAAAAAGACAAATAAAAAATAAGTGAGATACATATATATATATATATACAGGGAGGGGCTCATGCGAGAACCACCCTTATTGTGAGAACCGCGAGAACCAATGTGAACACAACCTAAAATAGCTAAAAAAACCTAACCCCCCCCCCCCCCCCCCCCAAAAAAAAACCTAACCCCCCCCCCCCCCCCCAAAAAAAAACCTAAACCCCCCCCCCCCCCCAAGCTAAAATGCTAAAAACTAAACCCCCAAAAAACCTAAAAAAATCAAAAAAAAAATCTAATTTTTTTTTTAATATTTTTTATGCTCAAATCGCGACTTTTAGTGGCAAAAAAAAAATAAAAAAAAATTTTAATTTTAATTTTTTTGTCTTCGAAAAGTAGCGATTTTTATATAAAAAAATATTAAAAAAAAATTTGTGTGATTTTTAGCTATTTTTAGGCATTTTTTGTTGTGTTCACATTGTTCTCGCGGTTCTCGCAATAAGAGGTGGTTCTCGCATGATCTTCTCCCTATATATATATATATATATATAGTAACAAAGTCAGTATATATTAAACCTAAATCGGCTAACATCCAAACCACGTAACCGGAAGAATATAAAAGGATTTAAATTCACATTGTAATATCGATTCACATTGTAAACCCAAATCTCACACTGTTATTTCTCCTTTAAGCTAACATAAATATATTAAACGTGTAATTTAAATTCTGTCATTTAGTGACTGGAAGATCACGATTTTGAATCACAAGGGCAGGTCTATTTTGCATAACAAAAAGAAAATACCACATACAAAGAATCCCCCTTTAAATACCTTTTTTCCCTTTTTCGGGCTTTTGCGTCTGAATTAGAATGCCAGAAAAATATTTTCCATCTAAAATGTAATGTAAACAGTGCTCATACATAAAATTTTTTTTAGAAAAATGTCTGATCCAGCATTTGGGGCCGGTTACGCACATGTAGTTTTATTTTATGTTGATGTAAATTTACCCATGCAATGAATGTTTTCTTTTAAGATTTTTGCAAAAAATAATTTTGAATTTTTTTTTCTTTCTAGCATTGTTCCTATGATTCTCATAACTTAGGAGAGTTTTTATTTTATCCTATCTGAATAATTCTTGAGGTAAGAAAATAGCCAATGGAACAAGGCTACATTAATATTTTTTTTCTTTCTACCATTGTTCCTATGAATCCCAAGATTGATGAAAGGAAACCTCGTATAGAAAAACTTCTCTAAATTGATTCAGATGCTATATCATGCTACGACACTAATGAAGAATGTGAGAGAAATGAAGCAAGTACACATTTTAATTATGAGCATGTACTTATAGGAAAAATTCTCTAACTTAATTTACATGCTATATCGTGCTACAACATTAATGAAATGAAGAACGTGAGAAAAATGAAGTAAATACACATAGTAGTTATGAGCACGTACTTAATACACACACGTTAATAGACTTTATAGTAATGAAGAATGTGAGAAAAATGAAGCAAATACACATAGTAATTACGAGCAGGTACTTAATACACACACGTTAATACTTAATACACTTTATGACACCTTGCTATCAAAATATGCATATAAATACATGATGTATGTGGATTGTAATTTCTCAAACCCTCTTCAATTCATCTTTCTATGTGGATTGTAATTTCTCAAACCCTCTTCAATTCATCTTTCTAATTTGAAACTCAAACAAAAGGGACACAATGGTTAGGCTTGAAGAATCATATTTCATGGTAATATGTATACTACTTGGTGCGTTTTTCACAAGTCATCATTGTAATCTCCAACCGTTTATAGGTAGGAAAAATCTTACTGATATCGAAGCATTTGGGGTTGCGATTGCATCACCAAAAGAATGTGTTAAGCAATGCACTCTGTATGAACGTATCAGTATACCCAAATACTGTTGTTGTCATAATAACATCTATTTGTGTAACTTCGATAAACAAGGATGTGAGAACAAATGTAAGAAATGACCAGTTGTTATTCCAAAAATAATAAATAAGAATATTTGCTGAGGATAATCTATACGTGATTTTTCTTTTAACAACATTTGTGTTTCCTTCATCACAGAATTTACAAGTTTCCAATAAGAATCTAATTGTGTTCTGATATAAACATGTTGCGAGTTTGGCTTCCTTTTCTCTAGATGTGATTTATAATAATATACTTGTTGACTCTTTCACGTATTTGGAGAGGGTGGCCTAATTTGCCAAATGCCACCAACAAGTTGAATCTTCTTATCAAATATTAATGAAAACTTATCCATTTAAGTATATGAAAAAAAGTCATGTCAACTAAAGATATTAAGAAAGTATATACCTTTAGTCATAGTTTGGCCTAGCGAATGGAGAGAGAGAGAGAGAGGAGGGCGAAACAGGGGAGACTTCCGGCGAACATTCAGGCGAAGAAAATGAAGAACTCAAGAAGGAAAAGGCGACAACTTTCTACATTACGAACATCCATCCTCACATCTCTAATGGTGAGTTATGGACGGACTGCAGGAACTATGGGCACATAGTGGACGCTTATATTGCAAGGAAACTGGATAAGAGAGGGCAACGATTTGGCTTCCTCAGATTCGTGAAGGTCAAAGATGAAGAGAAGATGATCAAGGTACTAAACTAGATGAGTTTCTTCAGGTGGAAGATAAGAGCTAATGTGGCAAGGTTGTCAAAGTCGTCAAAAACCAAGCAATAACTAGAGCAAAACTTGGGTAAAAAAGCCAGAAAGAACCACATAGCCGGGTAATAACGAGGAGCATATACCAAAAAACACATTCTTGAAACAAGGGGTGTCGTGGGCGGATGTGGCAATAGGAAAGAAAGTGGAGGAGGAGGACGAGAGATGGTTAACCTTTGCCAGTGAATCTAAAGCGTACGTCGAGTGGAAAGGCAGAGCAGTAATTAGGGAACTGTTAAATGCGGATGCACTAAAGGAAGTCAGCACTATGAAGCAACATCTAGGTTTGGGAGATACCCAGTAAGATATGTGGGAGATCTGAATGTATTAGTGATTTTTGATTCAGAAGAAAAGATGGAGGATGTGTTGAACACCGAAGCAGCTGCTTGGAACTGTTGGTTTTGTAGCCTGAAGAAGTGGAATGGTGATTTCACTTCGTTTGAAAGGATAGCATGGCCGAGGATAAGAGGAGTCCCATTACAACTCTGGATTTCTGAAGTGTTCGATTGCATAGGAGAAAAGTTCGGGAGAGTCATAAGGTCGTCTGGCGCAGATGATAAGGATCTAACTTTCAATTATGATATGGTGGGAGTGGTTGTAAAACATGGTGCAACCATTAATGAAAAGATTACCATAAGATGGAAGAAACTGCTGTAAAAGTGTGGGTAACAGAGGCAAATCAATTTTGGGTACCAGAGTTCATAACTGAAATGGATCGGGGTGGAGAGACAGTGCCGGCACAGTCAGTTCCGATGCCGAAAAACATGGATACGGAGGAGAAGGAATATGAGAAGTCGGATCAAGTACAGGGTTGTGAACCGTTGGAGACACAAGGTGGCGACGGTCTAGTTAACGAGGTTAATATTAATGAGGAACCGCAAGAGATGGACAGGACCGAGGACGTGCATGAACAGACTAGTGTTGATGGTACAGGGTACGAGGTTAATCAAATAAATACCCAGTTAAATACAAGAGATGGAAAGAGATATTTATTGTAGATACCAATAAATGAAAGTGGGTCCCTAGCGGTTTGTACTTCCGGATCAGATGGATTTAACATAGGGACTGGCATTGGGCCTACAACTGCAGCCCATAAAAATAGAAAGAGGCCCAGTGTGACAACCCGTACTTTCAAGGTTAGCATCGTCTAATTATGTGACCTTTAACTCGTATCGTTACCCTTCACGTTCCGTGTACATTGTCTTATGCGTATTTTACGTTAGTGTGTTAAAACTTTTTAATGTGATTTGTTATATCTGTTGGAATATAAGTGAATGTTGTGAGTTTAATTGAGATTATAAGAGTTATTATTATGACAAAATCTAACCGCACACATTGCCGGGTCGCACACCCCTTTTCATGGCCGCACACCCCTCACCCTTGTGTCTTTTAATCTCGGTCCACACACCTTATCAGGCCCAAACCGTCCAAAGCCCAACCCTTATAAGGATGCGCATACAAAGTAGAGTACGTAGTATGTGTTTGCGATTTAGAAAATCATAACTAATCCCTAGTTCTCTCAATCTTGGACGGCAGCTCCCTTCTTCTTGAAGCACCATCTATCTCTCGTTCTAACACTCCTCTTGATATTCTTCTTCAACTCTACATCTCATGGTTAGTACGTTATCATTGTTTGATTCGAGTTTTCTTGTTATACTTGGTTGTGATTATGCCTGTTGATTGATACTTGTTAGCATGAGAATAATTATAATCCAGGGTTTTGCTAGTAGTCATGGTTCTATATGTTGAATCGAATAAAATACTGATTGTTGAAGATTTGGTGTGTTATGGTATTGCAAGATTTGACAAAAAAGGTTAATTATGATGAACTAGGGTTACATAAATTTGTGTTGATGATTTCTGATGATAAAGAATTCTTAAATCTGTTTGGTTATTGCTAATGATGATGAACGATTAGATGATACATAAAGTTTTTCATGATTTAAATGATGATTTAGGGTTCATGCACACTAGAGTTCAATGAGTTTGTTGAGATAATAAACTGATGGATCAAATTTGGTAGCTTGATTTTAATGTTGATAAACAAGGGGTGTATGATGGTAGATGTTGCGTATGATGATAAATTAATAAACATGTTTATGCATGATTAGTTTGATGATTAGGGTTATTAAAACTCATGTTTTTGTTGATGGTTAATCTCTATCGGGTGGGCGTTACAACAAGTGTGATAAAGGATGGGTTTAAACTGATATATAAAGTGTTGACGGGTTGCATGATTGCTAAACATGTTAACGGAATCGTTAGAACTCGCGTTAGGAAGTAGAGGCTGAAAAACAGAAAGCTGTTTGGTATACAGCCGACTTCAGTTGGCTGTAAACGGGTCATAATATAACAAAAACTGGATTTTCTTTAGTCTATAACGTGCTATTTCGAAATACGCTTCTAATGGCATTGGAATCATGAAATTTGGACATTGTTTTCTATTTTAAATAAATTATTTCGTTTCAGCAATTAAAGTTGCGTTTTTTCTGCAGATTTTACGTGTTATGTTTTTAGTCATAACTTGATGAATACTTATAGCTAGACCATAAAATTTATACTGTAGATGGTCTTAAGTATCCGTTAAAAATTTTAACTTAAAAATCTCCATCTGAAATTTCGTTAATCGGATAACCAAGGATTTTTAAATGAATTTTTCTGTGAGCTGCAGTCAGAAAGTGACGAATCTGATTTTTTATAAATCTTTGGTATAGAGTTAGACTCTAAAAATTTAAAAATAGACCAACCCCTCTGAGAGGCACGTCACATAAAAGATCGTAATTTTTGAAATCTCGTAAATGCGGTAAACATACACCCCAAAGCAGCATATTTTCAGTGTATTGAGTTATGCATGCTTGTAAGACACACATAATTCCTACGAAGGAATTATGCATTTATAGAGAATGCATGTGCTCTATCTCAAATGTATTGGTTGAAAGAATATTGGTTTATGTGCCCATCCATTATTAAATGTGGCTTATCTTCCTTTTTGCACCAACTAGTTTCTTTTTGTTTTCTGGTGAATATTATTCATATGTTGAGATATTGAATATGTTCATAAGATATATTATCTTTATGAACATAATTCTTTGAATGTATATCTTGGATACTCCATAATGTCCCACTAACATTTTGAAGGCTTTTAACCTTGTAGTGATCTTTAACCAAAGAATTAGAAGGTTGATTTTTTTTCTCGGTCTTCATATTTAGTGCTTCTGGGACGGTTCATCAGTCGGTTCGCGTTGACAGAATTATTTCTAAGTACTTTAACGATTTTCAACAACAAATACAATAAAGTTTCCTAGTAATCACCCCCTATTTGTTGTTGAAAATACAAACAATGCATTTATACTTGGAAATAACAAATAAACTTTTTGAAGATATATCTTTCTTTTCTTTTTATCACGTTATCATGTAGCCACCTTTTTAGTGATATTCCTTGACTGTATCTTCAGCAGATTGGCATGAAAGTTTATTTGGCACACGTCCGACTTATTCTGGATGATCATCTAATAATATTTCATTTCTTGTTATATTTTTTCACCTCGATTTGTAATTCCACCTAAATGTATGCATTATTTCTTATACCCCTCCCTACATAGGATATAAGTATCTTCTATCCAATATAGGATAACTGTTTAGGGTATCGATATATGAGGCTTCAAAAAATAACAAACGATGCAAGACTATAAAAAATGATCTTGAACCATCGAGTTTTTTTTTTTTTTAATCAGAGAATTTGATGGAATCTGATGATCGCATCGAAAATCTGATTTTTTTTACCAGAAAATCTGATGACATCATCAGAAATTCAGATGACCTCATCAGAATTCTGAGGGTTTTTTTATTTACCAGAAATTCTAATAATTCATCAGAAATCACCAGATCTTCTGAATAAACGCATCACTTTTTTTTTTACCAGAAATTCAATTCTGATAAAATCATCAGAAATCACCAGAATCTGAATAAATGCATCAGTTGTAGTTTTTTTTATGAGAGGGAATAAGTAGAGACCAGAGATATTACTTACACATATTTTTCTGGTGGAAGGCTAACTACTTGTTCTTTTCTTCAAGTAATATTTTGTGAAAATTTTTAAAAGATAATGTTCATGAGTATGTTTTTTAAAGTTTCACACATTTTTTTTATCTCTTTTTAGCATTATCATTCTTTTCTGAAGATTAACTGACCAGAATTTGGAGTTATTTCATCAGATAAGATACGAATGAATTTTGTTTGTCAGAAACTTTCTTTTTAGATGTCAAAATTTTTCTTTCTAATAGACTAAAGTTCATTTATCTTTGTTTAACTCCTTTTTTTGTGTGTTCTTATATCCTTTTTCTACACCTCTTTTTATACTAGAAAGAAAAAATAATAATAATAGAGATAATAATAATAGAGATAATAATAATAATAATAATAATAATAATAATAGTAATAAAAGCAATAATAATAGTAATAGTAATAGTAATGAAAATAACAGAAAAAAGTAACTCTTCTACATACTTTATTATTTTTATAGATCTGCAAAAAAAAAAATATTTTTCTTTTTACCTTTGACAGATTATGAATATACGTCTCTGTTACAGGAGCAAGGGATCTGGAAATTTTTGTAGATCCCAATATCAATCCGGATCACAGTGGTTGGTTGTTTTAGTCCATAACACCTATTGATTAAGTGTTTGAACTACGAAAAAGTTAAGAACAATCAAGAATGAAGATGAAGCTAATGGATTGATGAATACAACAAGTGTTGTATTGAATCCAAACAAGTATATGAATCTATAAAGCACCTTGGAATACTGATTGGAGCACACAAACAAGAGATCTAATGTAAACAACACTTCATTCACCAAAGAGCCAAAAGCTTGGCTAGGTTACAATGCTTGGGCTATATATAGTGCCTGACTTGCCAGTAAATTTATAAATTTGCTGGAATCTTAACTACACCAAGACAGGATTTCTAGTTTCTTGAAATTACAAAATAAGCCCCTAAACTAGTAAATTAGCTACAAACAACTATAAAACTAATCCAGTACAAGTATGAACGATCTCAAAAGTTCCAACAATATCCCCCCTAGATCGTTGCATACTTGTCTTCTCATTCTTCAGTTGTTTCCACTGGATTCTCTGTAGTTGGTTTTTCAGGCTCTTTGGGATTGTCTTCATGAACTGCCGTTTCTGGTGGTGCTTGAGTCTCAATTGGTGCAACCGGAGTTTCTTGAGTAGTAACAACTTCAATTGTTGGTGGATCCTCCATAGTGACCTCATATGTGGATGAGGCCGGAGGTGTTGATGTTGGCTGGGAGGTTGTGGTGGGCTCTGTTGTTGAAGCGGAGGTCTTTTCTTTCTTTCTTTCATGCTTCTTCTTTTTCCTCGCTTCTTTCTTCTTTTCCTTAGTTTCTTTTCTTTTCTCGATTTTGTCTATGAGATCTATCATATCTCTCTTTATCTTCCAAGCTCGATCTACCACTCGCTGAAATAGCATGGCCTCCTCAAGATTAGCATTTCCAGCTCCAACGTTTATGCGGCTTGCATTTAGTACCGTTAGATCGGAGAGTCCAAACATAAACACGTTCATTGGATCCAAGATTCAGATATCTATGTTTTCATTGGATCTGATTACTGCTTCACCAGTTTTGCTATCATAGAACCATTTCTTGAAATTGTTGAGGGATACTGGAACTTCTTCAGGAAGCTTGATTCTCGTGACAACTTTAGCAGGGTTAATCACCCACGTCACCTTGCCTTTTCCAGTTACTGGATCTATGGTTGTTTTGGACACTCTCCGTCTTGGACGCTGTGGCCTATGATTGAGGAAACCCTTGTTACATTCTTTAGCAATCAGGCGCTCAAAATCCCCGCCAATGCTTCTATCTTGATGATTTAGAATATCCAGACGGCCAAGCTCACGCAAATCCCACCTAGGAAGAGTAAAGAGATCGAATCCAGTTTGGAAGTACTGAATCACGCCGCCTCGTCTTTTAACCACAAACATTCCTCTCAGATTGTCGTACATCCAGCTGATGATTTTGTCGGTGGCCTCACTCTTTTCGACAGTTATCACCTGATAAAAATCAGGGAGTTTTTATCTTTCTATCTTGAACCACTCTGGATGCTGGGGGGGAGAAAGTTTTTCCATCTTCCTGCTCGTATAATACTTCCTCTTCCAGACCCCATTCAATAAATCTGGCAGGCATTTCATCTCTATCAACTTCTTCTTCATCACTTTCATCTCTTTCAGTCACTTTCTCGGTTGATTCCAGACGTCTTTTCTTGGCCTCGGCTTCTTTCGCTTTTCTGGTTGTTTCCTCTTCTACGAAGGCATCAAAGTCGAATACTTCCTCAAAGGAGAACATAGGCTCTATTTCCATCTTCGCACACATACTTCTCATCATTCTGTACAATTTTTCAATTCCCATCTGTTGGAATCTGATGAATTTTGATTGCTTAGCCATATAAGCGTTCATTTCTTTGTTCTTCTTACGCTGGTCCTTAAACTTCTCTCTCAAGATGTTTGTGTCGTTTACTTGGTTCTTGAGAAGACAAATTTCTTTGGCTGCAGATGGACCGGTTTCTTTGATGAGTTTATCATAAAGTTCTTGAAAAGGACGAACCCTTTGTGGAACCACTGGAGGCTTTGAGATCCTCGTTGGTTTGACTTGAGGAAACTTTAAGGGACCTTCATTTGTTGATTTCTTTTTCGGAGGAGTTTTCTTGCTTGCTGAACCTTCATCGGGATCAGTTAACAATGCATCAACAAAATCATCGAGAGACTGTACTTCCTCAGTTACCGTATCAGGCCTTTCAGATTCTGACATTTCTTTTCTTTTGAGGCTCTTTTCTCTCTTTTCTCTTTCCTGCATCACGTGAATTTGCTGCATATCTTGGATATGGTGACGATGTTCTTCAGATTCAGCTGCTCTAAAGCTTGCACCCATGAGTCTTTCTGGGTTTTCTGATGCCTTTTTCTTCTTCGGGGGCTCATCTTCAGCAACTTGCTTTCCTTTTCTTTTGCCTTTCGATCGTTCTTCCTTTTCTGCTATCTCAGCTTCAGCTTGTGCAATCCTTTGTTGCTTTTCTCGAAGGGCTTCTTTGTATTTTCTATAGGCTTCCTTAACCAATGGCAGTCTCTAAGCTGCATAAATCCAATCATGTAACAAGACCCATTCATTTGTTTTAATCTATGTGAACTGACGACTTGTGGGCACATGAAAAGTGTAGAGGTTTCCATCATGTGGCAGATCTTTATATTGATCGTTGATAAGCATCTGAATGAATCTAGGATACATTGCCCAAGTTTCCCCAGTTACATTCTCTAACATGTAATTGAAAATTAGACCGGAGATGTTGAATTTATGATTCAGACACAGGTTTAGCATTGCTGCCGACCATTCCAGATTCAGGCCATCAAATCCACCTTTACGATGGACTAAGCACATAGCAATTACGTGAACTATGAACCTCTAATCCCTTGTAAGTCCACTTCTCATAATCTCTTTCTTTTGACGAAAGTCTCCTACGTACCCCATACCACGAAATCCGTCCAAAACGTCATCCTTGCTCAAAGAGATTGGATCTTGATCGTTATCTTTCAGCTTCAAAATTTTGCGAATCCTTTCTTCCGTCACTTCAATACGTTTGTTGCAAACTGTTGAAGAAATTCCACTGACGTTGTTAATGGTTTCAGGCTTCGCATTTTCCCAGAACTCTTGAATATGAATGCGATAAATGAGAAAAAAAGTATGTTTCAACTGCATAGCCAATTCGGCTTGATCGTATCCACCTTGCTGCGTCTTGAAAATCCAGTGGCACTTTATCAAGATTTATACTCTGATTATGTTTCAACGTCTTATCCCATTCGAGGACTTTCACCATCTTGCTCCTGAAACGCCAAACGAGCCAAGTTAGGAGATTCACGACATAAAAAAAATATTTACATGAAATTTACAAATTATTAAAAGAAAAAAGTATAATATTTACAAATATAAAGAGATTTTAAAGAGTATTTAAGAAAATATTTACAGGAAATTAGGTTATATATAAAAATTAAAAAATATTAAAAAAACTTTAAAATCGCTGACAACCCAGACAGCTGTCGTCGCTGACAACTGTCATCGACATCGGTCTATTCGCTGGCATCATCTTTTTCTTACTAAACCCCTCTAAAATCCTAACTGTTTACACCCTATGAATATCTCTGATCACGATCAAATTCAACCGGTTTCAACAAAGTCCAACTGCTGATGATTCTTTGTCTAATAACCCTCAAATCATTTAAATTTCATCTGATTCATGATACAAGGTCTCGAGTAAAAGAAAATCATAACCACTTGAACAATGAACTCTAAACAGAAAGATTTGTAAATCAATAAGTTATGCGGATTACCTGTCGGCTTGATCGAAAACAATGTGAGATAATGGATGATTCTGAAACTAATTTCGACAAATAACCGATTTATGAAGAGAGACCGAGTTTAGAGAGAAAGAAGATGATGAGAGGTTTTGAAAAATTTGAAACAAGGTCGGTTGAAGATATTTATAAAACGATTTCCGTACCTAGCAAAGATATTAATTTCGCTGGAATCTTAAATTCGCCGCCTCTGAACAAAAACTCCTTTTCAAAAACCAAAATTTAAATTCGCTCGTAAGTTTCAAACTTTCTTGAAAAACGTGCCCATTTTTGTTTAAAAATGCTATAATTTATGAAATTTTTACTCATTTAAGAAAACTTGGGCCATTTAGACTCCGAACTTCGAATTTTCAACTATGGGAGGTTTCATTTTTGCAGATATTCCTAATTCTTTTGACGCTCGTCGACATTCCTGCAGAAGATCATATTGCCAACACCTGTCAATTTCTTATAGTATTATTATTATTATTATTATTATTATTATTATTATTACTAACCAGGGCACAAGAGAAACTGCCAGTATGTTTGTCCGCTTAAATCCATGCATCCTTCTTTCAACATGCCTTCGGAGAGCGCTTTTATCATGTTTTTGGTAATATTGACAAGTCTTCAATGGCCCCACATAAGCTATAGAGAATAGAATCATTACACCCGTGAGTCCCACATCAGGACATACCCCCGCGATCAAGGTATGCGCAAAGATTCCTCATAACAGGTGAGTATATTGGTGTCATTCTTTTCAACGATAGAGCGGAGATCAGGTCTATACTTTCGTACAACAGAGATCCCAAGAACTACCGAGGGCTGAGACAGATAGTTTGGTGAACAGGTCAGTACTTTCATACAGCAGAGAGACCAAAACTAATCCATCTAAAGGTATTGGCCAAAAATGGCACTTATTATGTAAGGGTTTGGCCTCCTTTTTTTTTTGGGCGCTTATTATGAAAGGATATCATAGAAGTTCTAGGTCAACATGTATCTGGATGCAGCAGAAGACGAACTATGATACCCCCGAATGAAAACCAATATAAAGACCCGAGATCTCAGAGTTTGGCAATCTATCAACGCAAGATTTAAGACCATTAAGCCATATGCCGTAACGTGTTACCCACAAGACGCATAATGCCTGAGAAAAGCCAGAATTCTTGTGTAGATGTTATGTTTTGCTCCCTAACAGCAGTTTACTCATCGGTGTTGCTGAATCTACCGACACGTCGTTGCTTGGTACCCTGATTTCTTTTGCTTTATTGTTTTTCAAGAAATGACAAAGTGTTAGCAATTTTCTATCATTTCCTCTAACAGGAGTCAGACATAAGCATCTGATTTTTTGATTTTCTGGAATATCCCCCCTAAAATTTTTATTTTCGAGAGTCCATTTGCCCGAAAATGAAATTTTAATTTTGCAGAAAATCTTTTTGGTGGGCAACGTTTAATGATACTTGTTTTACTTTTAACAAACGCTTTTTTTTTAAATGTAAAACTATGGACAAAAGATAGAGTATTTACGAAAGCTTTTGGACAACAAGATTCATTTCCATTCAAGGAAATTAACCATTTCCAACCAGGTTACCAGCTGGTTGAATCGGGTTTTATCGAAGGCTTTTGTGAAAATGTCGGCTCGTTGCTGTGTTGTATCCACTGGAACCACTTGAATGTATCCTTTCTCGTAGGAATCTCGAATTGCGTGAATGCGAATTTTGATACGCTTAGTTCTGGAGTGATGGATGGGATTCTTCACAATACCTAGACATGCCTCATTATCGATGAATATAGGAGTCTTCATGAGGTTGATTCCATAATCCAACAACTGATTTTGTATCCAGAGAACTTATGAACAACAACTGTAGGCCGCGGTGTATTCTGCTTGAGCGGTAGAGGTGGACACAGTTGTCTGTTTCTTGCTTTGCCATGAGATTAGACGATTTCCCAAGAATTGACATCCTCCTGAGACAGACATGCGATCTACTTTACAACCTGCATGATCACTGTCAGAATAAGCAATAAGATCAAAATTACTATCTTTAGGATACCAAAGACCTAGTTTCGGAGTTCCTTTAAGATAGCGGAAGATGCGCTTCACAGCGGTTTCATGAGATTCTTTGGGATTAGTCTGAAAGCGAGCACAGAGACAGACAACCCACATAATGTCAGGCCTGCTAGCCGTTAAGTACATCAGAGATCCGATCATCGAGCGATAGAAGGACTTGTTTACTGGTTTTCCTTGAGGATCCAGCGTAAGCTCCGTCTGAGAGGCAAACGGTGTGCTGGCAACTTTACAATCGTTCATGTTGTACTTCGTGAGAATATCCCGAATGTACTTAGCCTGATGAAAGAGAATCCCATCCTCCTTTTGCTTCACTTCTAGCCCCAAGAAGAATGTCAGCTCTCCCATCATGCTCATTTCAAACTTTGCCTTCATGACAGTCTCGAATTCTCTACACAGCTCCTCGTTGGTTGACTCGAAAATGATATCGTCTACGTAGATTTGTACTAGCATTACATCTTCTTCGATTCGTTTAGTGAAGAGAGTCATGTCAATTGTTCCTTTGGAGTATCCACACTTCAACAGATAAGTTGACAAAGTCTCGTACCAGGCACGTGGAGCTTGGTGAAGACCATAGAGGGCTTTGTCCAACTTGAAGTAACGACCTGGAAAATGAGGATCTTCGAAACCTGGGGGCTGACATACGTAGACTTCTTCCTTTACTTTCCCATAGAGAAAAGCACTCTTTACATCCATCTGAAACACTTTGAAATTTCTGTACGATGCGTATGCCAGGAATATTCTGATTGCTTCTAATCTTGCAACTGGAGCGAAAACTTCTTCGTAATCTATCCCTTCCTCTTGACGGAAACCTTGCACCACCAATCTAGCCTTGTTCTTGATTACTACTCCACGATCATCCATCTTGTTACGAAAAACCCACTTAGTACCAATTGGAAACTTTCCTTCAGGTAAATCCACCAACTCCCAGACTTTGAGTTTGCGAAATTGAGACAGTTCTTCCTGCATGGCCTGAACCTAACTGGAGTCTTGAATAGCTTCTTCGATGTCACGTGGCACATATTGCGAGAGAAAAGCTGCATAGAGACCTTTGTTGATACTTGATGACTGACCACGTGTACGTACACCTTCTTCGACTGCACCTTTGGCATTCTCAAGAGGATGATTGCGATTTGTTTTGTATCCGGCATTTTTCTGAGTCTCAATCTGATGCGGAAGGTTGGTGAAGTGTTCGTCCACGTAAATTACTGGAGGGTCATCTTCTTGAGTTGGTTCATCCACATTCGCCTGTGAAGAAGAAGCACCATTTTCAGGGGTGTTCTTAGGAGAAGTGTCACCAGTTGCTTCATCCACAGAGAGAAGAGGATCAGCGGAGAATGGAGAGAAACGAGTAGTGAACGGAGTTACACCAATATCTGAAGAGTCAAATAGTGGTTCAACTTGAGCATCTACAACAGGTTCTGCTTCTGGAGCATCTTCTGGAATTTCGAAGGTGTTGAAAATCACACCCACGTCATAAAACCAATCGGGAGTACTTCCAGTGTTAGTGTAGTTTCCTTCTTGAAAGTGAACGTAGTATGATTCAATTACCATCTTTGTTCTTTTGTTGTAGACTCTGTAGGCTTTCTGTGTGGATGAATATCCCATGAAGTAGCAGATATCACCCACCGCTTAGAACTAGATGAGATTTTCTTGAGTGTTTAGAAGAGTGCACGAACATCCAAATGGTCTAAAGAAGTCAATGAGCGGCTTCCTTTTGAAAAGAAGTTCATACGCCGTTTTTTCGTGTGGTTTTACAATGAGAACCCTGTTCAGAACGTAGCATGCTGTATATACTGCTTTTGCCCAAAAGATGATAGGAAGCTATGAATCCACCAGCATGGTCCTTGCGGCTTCGATCAATGTTCTGTTCTTGCGTTCGGCAACTCCATTTTGTTGAGGAGTTCTGGCTGCACTGTATTGGAGATGAATTCCCTTTTCTGCACAGAAGGATATGAATGTCTGATTTTTGAATTCGGAACCATTATCACTTTTGATCGACTTCACTTTTAATCTGGTCACGTTTTCAATCAAGGGAATGAATGACTTGAGGATTTCAGCTGTCTCACTCTTTTCCTCAAGAAAATAAACCCATGAAAAACGAGAGAAATCATCTGTAATCACCAAAAAGTAAGAACTTTTAGCAAGACTTTTAACACTAATTGGACCAAAAAGATCCATATGCAACAACTGAAGAGGCGCAGTAATCGTATTCACTGCTTTGGACTTGTGCGATTTCTTGTGTTGCTTTCCCTGGGCGCATGCTATACATTTTTCAGAAAAAAGAAATTCTTTTATCAGAAGCCCTCTTACTAAGTTTAACTTAGAGAGTTTGTTCATATTTTTGAAATTTACATGCCCCAATCGCCTGTGCCAAAGCAGTGACTCCGATTTTGAAGCCTTTGAAATCAAACAAGTCAGGTTATCATTTGTCTTGGCATTTTTCATGTTGAGCACGTATGTGTTGTTTTGTCTAGGAGCAGTGAGCATGATCATTTCTGCAGGTACGACATATTCAGGCTTCAGAAACAAGCATTCCATGTCGTTGAAAAGCACCGATATTCCTTTATCACAGACTTGTGATACACTCATGAGATTGTAGCACAATTCTGGAACATAGTTGACGTTTTCCAAGGTGAGGGCCTCAGACACCACATCTCCTATTCCAACAATCTTCCCTCCCTTTTCGTCTCCAGCGAATGACACGAAATCACCATCAATAAAACGAAAGTTCTTCAGAAGCTCCTTCAAGCCTGTCATGTGTCTTGAACATCCCCTGTCGACGTGCCAGATATACTCCATGAGCATTCGAAGCCATTTTTGGAGTTTATTCTGAAATACAAGAATATATATAAATTAGATTGATTTGGGAACCCAGACTTGCTTCATTTTGAATCTATCGTGGTTTTGAGCCACGATGTCCTCTTTTTGCTTCCAAAAATAAGCTGTTGAATTAACCAGATTTTTAACAGATTTCTTGAGATAATCTAGTTGATCTGTGAAATTCTTAACAAATCATATTCTGGTTTAGAAAAGTTCTTGTTTTTACAATGTTTCGTTGTATGTCCTAAATGACCACAGCGAAAACATCTTTTACGTCTGGGTCTTTTGGTGTTAGAAGATGATGTATGTGATGAGTGTCTTGAGCTTTCTACTTTCTTCATTTTCTTGTCAACTCTGCTTTCATCTTCTGAACATTCTTCATCATTGTCGGAATCAGATGAACTTTCAGACGTTTGGTATTCCCTTGAGTCTTGCTCTTCACTTGCTTTGTAACTTGAATCATTGCAGCATTGATCTTCGCTTGAACTTTCTGAATCTTGGTCTTCAATTGTTTCAACACTTGAACTTTCAGAGCTTTCATCATTTGTTGTTTGATCTTCACTTGAGGTTTTCAAGGTTTCTTCACTTGAAAATTCTATGCTCTCACTATCTGTTGTTCGACCTTCGTTTGATGTTTCTGATTTTTGCTCATCCTCAGGACTTGAAGTCTCCTTTTCATCCTCTGAGACAGCAATGCTTGAGTCTTCATTGCATTGATCTTCAGTGACTTTCTTTTCAGAATCTGTCATACCTGTTCGAGATGGAATAAATTCTGGAATTTCCTTGGTGAGGAATTTTCCAAAGCTATTCTTTTTCAATTCTGGCACAAATACAGGAGATTCACAAACAACTTTATCATCACAAAATGCAGAATTTAAATCATGACATTCAAACATAGCATGTTCACGATCACGGGTCTCAAATGTAGGCACATGGCCCTTATAGTCATCCGAAGATTTAAATTTAGGCACACGACCATTACAGTCATCCATCCTAATTAAATTATTACATTCATCCTGAATATTGTTTTTCTTAGAACAGTTCCAAGCGAACCAGTTAACAGTGGAATAACTGTCGCCTGAATAACCTATTCCTATTTTTGAACCGCCGCAGTCTCTATCCTCATCGCACACATCTTCTTTACACACAATTGGATCTGCATTACTTTTAGAAAAGTTAGCGGTTGTTTCGTTTTCACAAAAATCGTTTTGTTCTACAGAGGCCTTTTCATCAATGAGATCGTTTTCGGGATGAGGAGTAGGTATAGGCACATAGTTTTTGCTATATGGTGGAAAGAAGAGTTTTCTTTCATTTCCTTGCCTATCCTTATACCCGATCCCGTCTTTCACATACGTTGGTCGTTGGCAGTTTTTGATGTCAGTAAGGGCCTTTTGACTGACATTCCATTTGTCTATGACAATTTGCAACTTATTCTTTTCGTTCAAAGCTTTTTCTAGTCTATCTGTGAGATCGTTAATGATAAAATCTTTTCTAAACACAAATTCTTTTAGAGTTTGCATTTCAGCTAAAGTTGAATTCAACTTTCTCTGATATGCGGCCTCGTTCTGTTTAGGCTCTTTGTTAAATTTTAAAGCGTTGTCTTTTTGTCTCTCAAATTCTAGATTTAGAGACTTGTAATGTGCCACGACATCAACGCATGCGGGTGTGCATAACTTTACTTTAAAGCTATGTGGAATACTATTTACCAAATCTTTGTCAGCATTTTCTTTCGAAGATTCTGTTTTCATTGCTGCTGCCGAGACTTTTTCTTTGTCTTTCTTCTGGTCAGATGCATCCTTAGGAATCTGCTCCTTAGCTTCTCCTGACTTCTTTTCTTTCTCAGGCTCCGGGGAGGTGAGAATGCTTTTCAGACCCTTGTCAGCAATGTTGTCACCTTTTGGAATTCCAGCTGTTGACTTCTCAAACTGCTTTGATGAGGACCCGCTTGAGATCTTTGCCATAAGAGCTTTGTTGACTTGTTCCTTAGCTTCAACAATTTCTTCACTCCAATCATAATCTTCAACGACTAAGGCTTTTGGTGTGCTAGGAGACGCGTTGTTTTTGCTTTCTTCGATAGTGATTTGTTTTACAGCAGGAGTAGCTTCAATGTTTCCTTCTTTCAACAAGGGGCAGTCACGTTTGAAGTGGCCCAGATTTTTGCAGTTGTAACATCTTAGCTTGGATTTGTCAAAGCCAGCCTTTCCAAGACCCAAACGTTTCCCGGTCTTGTCCTGAAATTTCTTCAACCTTAAGGTGATCATGGCCATCTGCCATTTCAGATCCATTTCCTCCATGTCATCTGGATCGACCTGATACATGTCTTCAGCAGTGAACATTTCCTTCTTGAGCTCTCCTGACATTAAAGCTTCATAGCTACTTAGAAACATGTTGAAAAGTGCCACGTTTTCAGTAGACACTTTCAACGCTTGTGTATCACCAACCGTGACAGTCTTCTCACTAGGTTGTGGAGCTTTTGATGCGCTTGCGGAAGCGTTAGCATAGATCATGTCAGAAGCTTGTTGACAGATGCCACCTGAAGCAAGGAATGCCACATTCTTCATTCCTGCAGAAGTTTGATTGGTTTTTGGAGTGTAGCCAGCAGTGTTCATTTCTCGTTTGTTGACATCCATTTCAAAAGCTCTTAGAGTGTTAATTAAGACTGTCAGAGTGACAGGATTTGGATTATTGAGGAAATCCTTCTTGATCATCATGCATTGCAAACTCCATTCCTTAGGGAGTGAATCCAGCAGCTTCTTGATAGCGGCACGATTTGTGACTGGATTTCCTGCCTTCTTCATTTTGGTCATCATATTTAGAAAGCGACTGATGTGTTCGAACAGACTTTCTCCACGAACTCCACAGAACATGTCGTTGACATCCATTTCAAAAGCTCTTAGAGTGTTAATTAAGTCTGACAGAGTGACAGGATTTGGATTATTGAGGAAATCCTTCTTGATCATCATGCATTGCAAACTCCATTCCTTAGGGAGTGAATCCAGCAGCTTCTTGATAGCGGCACGGTTTGTGACTGGATTTCCTGCCTTCTTCATTTTGGTCATCATATTCAGAAAGCGACTGATGTGTTCGGACAGACTTTCTCCACGAACTCCACAGAACATGTCGTATTGCTTCTGCACCATGTCTCTCTTACTTTCAATTAGCCCTTCATTTCCCTCATAATACTCAATCAATGCATTCCAGAGTGCATTTGCAGTTCGGTGTTCTTCAAACATATTGCAGTCATCGGTTTACAGAGCCATGGTTAAGGCGGCATGTGCACGGCGATCGTGTTGGATTAGGGCCTTGTCTTCGTCAGTGAAGGTTGTGGGGTCATTGTTAGCAACTACCGCATCATTTCGAACCACCGTTGGAATGTGGGGTCCAGCGGTGACTGAGAGCCACAAGTTGTAGTCCGTGTATTCGAAGAACGACTGGATGCGAGTCTTCCATGTACTGAAATCTTCAGCTCCTTTCAACTTTGGTGGCCTAGTAGTGGTTCCAGTTTCAAGTTCAGCTTGAGTAATTGGACTTAGCTGATTCAACGACATCTTTGCTTGATTTTGGCAAAGGAAGACTGATCAGAGACTAAATTCGCTAGTAATACTGCTGGAGTCACAATTTCGCCGGTAAGTGTTGTAATATCACCGATGATCTTCACTGGTCTCCTGTCTTCGCCGGCACTCGAGGATATCCAGCACGAGCGAAGAAGCTAATACGCTGATACAACAAGCACACACGTTAGTTTGACTAATTTCGCCATATACCGTGATAAGAACACTGTGGTTCTATATCACGGTTCTCGAAGTCGCCTTCGATAATATCGCTAAAGGGTCAATTTGCACTATTTCGCCGAAAATCAACAATTTCGCTCGAGTCTTAGTCGTCGAAATTAATGATTATGCGATGTTTTTCAAAGATTGTTCGCTATATTCAAAACTTTCTTCGCTATATTCAAAAATGTCTTCGCTATGTTCAAAAATAACTTCGCTGACTTCAAAAATTGTTCGTTGTATTCAAGTTAATTTTGCTAGACAGAGGGTTTAACACGAACTAAAACCCTCTAATCTCTCAAAAACGACTCAAAAACCATGTTTTGATGCATCAAAATGTCCTAAATGACTCCCTAATCACAGATAAACAACAACCTATCGATTAAACACACCAAATCATCCCATTTTTAGTCCAAAATTTGAAAAATCTTGAAACTTTGAAAAACCTTCAAAACTTTGAAAAATCTTAACAAAAACACAACAACCAAGAGCACTAAGGCTCTGATACCAAATTGTAGATCCCAATATCAATCCGGATCACAGTGGTTGGTTGTTTTAGTCCATAACACCTATTGATTAAGTGTTTGAACTACGAAAAAGTTAAGAACCATCAAGAATGAAGATGAAGCTAATGGATTGATGAATACAGCAAGTGTTGTATTGAATCCAAACAAGTATATGAATCTATAAAGCACCTTGGAATACTGATTTGAGCACACAAACAAGAGATCTAATGTAAACAACACTTCATTCACCAAAGAGCCAAAAGCTTGGCTAGGTTACAATGCTTGGGCTATATATAGTGCCTGACTTGCCAGCAAATTTATAAATTTGCTGGAATCTTAACTACACCAAGTCAGGATTTCTAGTTTTATGAAATTACAAAATAAGCCCCTAAACTAGTAAATTAGCTACAAACAACTATAAAACTAATCCAGTACAAGTATGAACGATCTCAAAACTAATCCACTTGTTGGTCCCCTTTTCTGATCCTTTTCTTCAATCGTAGTGACGGGTGTTTGTGAAGTATATAAACATTCAAAGAATAAAAATAGAGACAGTGAGAGTGAGATTTCTTCAATGATTAATTCTTATAAAATAAATGAATCATTCAGAATTAATCTTTGTTTGACGGAATTAAACAAAGAAGAAGGGGTCAATCTGAGAATAAACTCGAATCTTAAATGTCACCCCTAGGGCCAAACCAGGGGGTAAACTCACATACAGACTCTATATGTAAAGTTTACTTTCAAAGACACACATAATTCCTACGAATGAATTATGCATTTGTAGAGAATGCATGTGCTCTATCTCAAATGCGATTGGTTGAAAGAATATTGGTTTGTGTGCCCATCCATTAATAAATGTGGCTTATCTTGCTTTTTGCACCAACTTGTTTCTTATTTTTTTTTGGTGAACACTATTCACACGTTGAGATATCGAATATATTCATAAGATATATTATCCCGCTAACATTTTGAAGTCTTGTAACCTTGTAGTGATCTTTAATCAAATAATTAGAAGCTTGATTTTTTTTATCGATCTTCATATTTAGTGCTTCTGGGACGGTTCACTGGTCGGTTCATGTTGACGGAATTATTTCTAAGTAACTTTAACGATTTTCAACAACAAATACAATAAAATTTCCTAACACATGTTAATTGTTATATGCGTGTAAGGTTTGCGTGAATTACATAAACGACCCCTAATGTTCTTGGTAACCGTAATAGGACGTGGTTGAACATACTAGCTCGCATAACTTAATCTGTGGAGCTAATCTAAGGTGAGTTCACACATTTTACTAAAAACATGTATTCCCGGTGGTCAGGAACGGACAACACTTTCCCTGGTTTGGGATTGCCTAGTATTCATGTGGATGGAATACTGTTAGTTTACTATTTATACTTCATGTCTTTAGCGGACTAAACGAAACTCTATCTAAAAGTCTCGCACAATTATACAGATTAATCACCGGGGCCTGGCGAACGGGATATTAGTTAGTAGCGCTATTAGTTTTGACAAACTTCACACCGTGCCGCAGAGGACGGAAGTGAACTTTTATGCCTGGGCAACAGGTCAACGATGATAGACATTGACTTGGGGCACCAACAACATTAAAGTTAGTTTTGGTATGGCACAATTTAGTATCTTAAAGATGGTGTAGCTCCCCATGACATGTTTTATAAAACAGAGTAACTTAACAACCAACGTTTTTGAAATAATACTGATAAACTGTGAACTCGCCAACTTTATGTTGATACACTACTACATGCTTTGCAGGTCGTTAGGTACATTGCCGAAGCTTGCATAAGGGGAGTGTCGTTGAGGCGGAGAAACATTGTTGGATTGTTATTAAACATTTATGAATTTAAACTATTATTTGGGTTTTCAAACTTATTGCTTCCGTTGTTAACTTAGACTTTGTTTTGGACCTTTGAATACTAAGTCACTACTCGTATTGATGGTGATGGGTTTTATTTATTTTGATTAATTGTTCAATATGATTGGTGGCATAATCCTGGTCAGTCGCATACCTCGCGGTAATACCCCGCATGTGGAATTTGAGGGTGTGACAGATTGGTATCAGAGCCATTGGTTATAGTAAACTCGGTTGTAAAAGGAAAAGTCTTTTTGAGAAAAACCAGACTATAACCTATTCTGTACTAAAATATCCGTAACGGCACTTCACTCCACGTGCAAGGCTCGACACTTTAGATTGTATTACACGTGTATGTGCCTCTTTGATACCTATGTGCTCTCTCTAACACCCAACTGTTTATTTGGAACTTAGCGTGTTGTGATCAAACTTTCTTCCGCTTTTCCTTCACACCACTACGATATCTTTCTCACTTTGTGTTTTGTGCTGTGAAGATAATAAGCGGACACGGCAGAGGCGGCAATAACATGACTCAGGCCCAGTTGACGGCCCTTGTTAGCACTCGGGTTGCGGAGGCTTTGGCAGCCTAACCAGGAGATAAACCTACCACTCTGAACCATCCTAGGATGTCTAGATCCTGTTCTTAAGTCACTCTATCATCCTTAATCATACTCATTTCTTCTCTACGGGATAGGTCAACCTGCTCCCATTCAAGCTCGAGTATGCACTTTCAAGACATTCATGGATTGCAAACCCAACTCCTTCAATGGCACTGAAGGGGCAGTAGGCCTTCTACATTGGATCGAGAAGGTTGATTCAGTTTTTGATATGCGCGAATGCCCTGCTAACAATAGGGTGAAATACTCATCAGGCACTCTCGAAGGAAATGCGCATTCCTTGTGGAACGCCCAGGTTCAAATGCTCGGATTGCCAGCTGCCAACGCCACTCCCTGGAATGAGTTTAAGGATCTGATAAAAGAAGAATATTGTCATATGGACGATACCCAGAAGCTCAAGGTAGAGTACTACAACTTGTAGATGGTTGGGTCTAAGATAGAAGCGTACACAAAGAGATCAAACAATTTGGCGGCACTGTGTCCCAATATGGCTGAACCCGCTTACAAGCGTATCGAGCTCAATCTTATGGGTTTGGTTCCAGAGATTCAGAGTTTGGTAACTTCAGCTAACCTTCCCACGATACAGCGTGTTATTCGATTGGCACATCGTCTTACCGACCAGGCAGTTGAACAGGGCAAGCTGCCAAGCGAATTAGTGCTGCTGCAGATACACCGAACGACAAAAAACTCAAGTGGATGGAAATTCAAGCAAGGGTTCTAGCTCCCCACAACCTCAATCACAGCAGAGAAAGGTTGAAGACAACAAGAGCCCCAATCAGCAAGCTTCGACCAATCAAAACCAGGGCGGATATCAGGGAAATCGCCCAAAGTGTAGCCGGTGTAACCTGCACCACAATGGGCCATGTGAAAGGAACCGCTGTCAGCGGTGTAATTAACCAGGGCATGCAGCTAAAGATTGTAGGAGTCCGTACCCGATGAAGCAGAATCAGCAGCAACAACAACAACAGGGTAACAATAGGGGGTGCTACCAGTGCGGAGCCGAAGGGCATCTCGGGAGGAATTGTCCTCAGTTGAATTAAAACCGCAACAACAACAACAACAACTAGGGTAGTGGAAACAACAACAGGATAAACAACGAAGATAATGGTGCAAAAGGGCAAGCTTTTGTGATCGGTTCTGGAGAAGCAAGGAATATCCCCAAAATCATGACGGGTAAGTTTCTACTGGACGACTACTTTGTTTCTGTACTGTTTGATTCTGGATCCGATGCTAGCTATGTGTCCTTAAGGGTTAGTAAGATTCTTAAGCATACCCCAACTCCTCTTAACTCCAAACACGTTGTCGAACTAGCTAATGGTAAAAGCATCGAGGCCACTCACATTATTAACAGTTGTAAACTTGTGATATCCGGTCAAACTTTTGCCCTCGATCTCATCCCCATCGTCCTTGGAAGTTTTGATGTTGTTATCGGGATGGATTGGTTATCCCAGCATCAAGCGGAAATACTTTGCCAAGAGAAGAATGTCCGCATTCCTTCTCTTGTCGGTGAACCCCTTACTATTCAAGGTGAGAGGGGTGGTGCTGTTGTAGGCATCATCTCCTTCTTAAAGGCCTAAAAGTTTTTACGAAAGGATCATACCGCTGTTCTAGCCCTTGTCACTTACACCCTAACTAAAGAGAAAAAGATTGAGAATATCCCCATCATTCGCGACTTTCCTGAGGAACTACCTGGCCTCCTACCTCATCGTCAAGTCGAATTCCAAATTGAGCTAACTCCTTGAGCGGTGCCTATAGCTCATACACAACTCTGTTTTCATAATTCGTTTTGCGTTGTAACTTATGCATGATTAGTGAATAGTTGAAGTACTGTTATGTATGGTTGTTTAAAGAAAAAATTAAGAATTGTTTATGTTTCATAACTTCCCACTTCTTGACGAAGGTAACTCTTCGTCACAATCATCTCTTGACGAAGATAGTTCTTCGTCATCAACAGCTCTCTACGAAGATAGTTCTTCGTAATGAACCTTCCTTGGCGAAGGTAGTTCTTCGTCATCTACTCGTTGGACAAAGTTTGGTTCTTTGTCGGGTGTAAGGTTCGGCGAGAGTTCGTCGGGTGTAAGGTTCGCCGAGAGGGCCTTCGGCCCAAGTGAAGCCCAGTTATAATCGGCCATATTTATTTGTATTCGCGCATATCTGTACGCGAAGTTTATAATTAACAAAACCCTAGACTCTCCTTTCTCTCCCTCACACTTGGCGGCAATCCTTATCCCTCTCGAAGTTCTTTCCAGTATCATCTCGCATCCAGTTAGTATGTGATTACTCGACTTAACCTGCTTGTTACATTGTTTGTATAATAATCCGTTATCATAGTTGATTTCACATGATTAATTATATTGTGGCTGATTGTATTGAATTGAAACACATGTTTGAAGTTTATTGAGACGAACCATATGATATGAATACATGAGACCAGTAGTCAACAAGTTAGCATTTGCATGATAATAGTATCCTTATAAATCTGTCTGTGTGATTAAACGATAAATGGTAGCAAGGATTGTCCATGATTAGGGTTATGTAAATCGAAGTTAATGTTGTGGGGTAATAGTTCTGGTGATGAACGACAATTAGGGTTGGTGTGAATATGTAAAATATCTGTTGTTGATCCGATGAAATATACCAAAATATGATAACTGTTGCTACGAAATCATTGGGGAATCAAATTAGGAAATCTTGTTATCTGTTGAGGCAGCGACGAAGATCACCCCCCACGAAGTATTCATGTCGACGAAGAATGATTCTTCGCCGACAAGTCCTTGACAAACATCTGAAGGAGCTTCGTGTACGATATATACCAGACAAATCATAGTCTTCGGTCATTCACTCGATTCTTATTTGTGCTTACTTTCTTTTTGTTTTAGGTCAACCTGTGAACCAAAACCAGAACAATCCACCTGTGTGTACATTCAAAATGTTCATGGATTGCATGCCCCAAACTTTTAGTGGAGCTGAAGGTTTCGTGGGACTGCTCCGTTGGTTCGAGAAAGCCGAATCCGTTTTTGCTATGTGTAACTGTCTAGCTGGGGACAGGGTGAAGTTTGCTTCTGGCACCTTGGAGGACGGTGCTTTGACTTGGTGGAATGCTCAGGTGCAGATGCTGGGCATTGAGATGGCAAACGCTACTACTTGGGATGATTTTAAGGAACTGATTAGAGAGGAGTACTGTCCTCGTGATGAAGTGCAAAAGTTGGAAAACGAGTACTATAACTTGAAGATGGAGGGATCTAAGATCGAGGCTTATACAAAACGGTCTCACGAGCTGGCAAACATGTGTCCTAACCTATCTCGACCACCACCCCGCAGGATCGAACTCTACATTAAGGGATTGGCACCACAAGTTAAGGGATTAGTCACTGCAGCAAATCTCGACAACTTACCACGGATTATCAGACTGGCTCACAAGATCACTGATCAGGAGGTGGAGCGTGGCTCGCTGCCACCACGTGTTACTGCTACTACTGCTAACCCCACCACCGACAATAAGCGTAAGTGGAATGACGCAGACAAGGCGACTAACTCGAATCAGTCGCAAAAGAAGCCTGACAACAACAACACCCGCAGCTTCAGCCAGTCATCCTTTGTCAACCAGAATCATAACAACAGTCACACTTCGGGCTCATATGCGGGGAAACAACCGAAGTGCAAAAAGTGCGGCTTCCACCACTATGGCTCATGTAATCGAGCATGTCAAAGGTGTGACAAGGTGGGTCACACGACGAAAGATTTTAGAGCTCCACACCCCAAGCAACAACAGCAACAACCTCAGCAACAGCAACAGAGGCAACAACGCCAGCAGAATCAGGGTAATCAGAGGTGATGCTATCAGTGCGACAGTGAAGGGCATTTCAAGAAGGATTGCCCACAATTGAATCAGAATGCCAACAATAACAATGGGGGTAATCGCCAGAACAATAACAACGCGGGAAACAACAACAATGGAGTAGGTGATGCAAGGAACGATGGCAATGTCGTGACTGGTATGTTCTCTATCAACGGTATTTTCGCTAATGTATTATTCGACTCTGGTGCTGACTGGAGTTATGTGTCTTTGGGGTTCAGTCGTCAGTTAGGGTTGACTCCTGCGCCTCTCGTAAACAAACACGTTGTGGAATTAGCTGATGGCAAGTCGATAGAGGCCACACATGTACTCTTAGGGTGTAAACTTGATCTTTTACGTCAAGTGTTCGACAATGACCTTCTCCCCATCACTATTGGTAGCTTTGATATAGTTGTTGGTATGGATTAGTTGTCAAGACACCGAGCCAAAATACTTTGTAAGGAGAAAATCGTGCATGTACCTCTCCCTACTGGGGAATCGTCGTCTGTCCAGGGTCATCGAAGTGGTTCAATCGTCAGCCTCATTTCATCCATGAAAGCCCAGAAGTGTTTACGAAAGGGCTATCTTGCTATCCTTGCACTTGTTACTGATACTCATCACGAAGAGAAGTGAATAGAGGATCTACCTGTTGTTCGTGAGTTTCCTGATGTTTTTCCTGAGGAACTTCCAGGTCTACCTCCACACCGTCAGGTAGAATTCCAAATTGATCTTACATCAGGAGCAGCTCTGATTGCTCATGCACCTTATCGTCTTGCACCTGGAGAGTTGCAAGAATTGTCTAATCAACTCCAAGAACTGTTGGATAGAGGCTTTATCCGACCCAGTTCTTCGCCTTAGGGAGCCCCAGTTTTGTTTGTAAAGAAGAAGGACGGATCGTTTCGCATGTGTATTGACTACCGTGAACTCAACAATGTGACAGTCAAGAACCGTTATCCTTTACCTCACATCGACGACCTGTTCCACCAGTTGCAAGGGTCGAGCTTCTACTCGAAGATTGATCTAAGATCAGGCTATCATTAGGTGAGAGTCTGAGAGGACGATGTTCCAAAAATAGATTTTCGAACGCGTTATGGCCATTACGAGTTTCTGATCATGCCATTCGGGTTAACCAACGCACCGGCGGTATTCATGGATCTCATGAACCGCGTATGTAAATCATACCTTGATGAATTTGTCATCGTGTTTATCGATGACATTCTGATCTATTCTAAAAACAAGGAGGACCATGAGCGACACTTGTGTCTTATCTTGGAACTCTTGAGAAAAGAGCAACTTTATGTGAAATTTTCTAAGTGTGACTTCTGGATTCGAGAAGTACACTTCCTTGGCCACGTTGTTAACGAAATGGGGATACACATGGATCCTGCTAAGATTGATACTATTAGAAATTGGGCGGCATCGAAGAATCCTTCAGAGGTGCAACAATTTCTTGGTCGAGCTGGGTACTATCGCAGATTTATCTAAGACTTCTCAAAGGTTGCTCAACTTCTCACCGCATTAACACAGAAAGGCGTTGTATACTCTTGGGGAACGAAGCAGGAGGATGACTTCCAACTCTTGAAACAAAAACTCAGCAGTGCACCGATCCTGTCCTTATTTCGTGGTGTACTGTGACACCTCTATTCAGGGTCTCGATTGTGTGCTGATGCAATGCGAGAAAGTGATAGCTTACGCCTCTCGTCAATCAAAGACTCATGAAAGAATTACACGACTCACGACTTAGAGTTGGGGCCGTGGTTTTTGCATTAAAAATCTGGAGGCATTACTTGTTTGGTACTAAATGCACTATTTTTACCGACCACAGGAGCCTTCAGCATATCTTCGACCAAAAGGAGTAAAATATGCGACAGCGACACTGGGTAGAACTCTTAAACGACTATGACTGTGCAATCAAGTATCATCCAGGTAAGGCTAACGTTGTAGCTGATGCCCTTAGTCGAAAGGAAACGAAACCCAAACGCGTCCGCGCCTTGCAGCTCACCATCCATTCTAATTTACCTGACCAGATCCGTTCTGCTCAAACTGAAGCGTTGAAAGGGGAAAACATTGAGGTTGAGTATTTGCCGGGCATGGAGAAACGTCTTGTAAAGAGATCTGACGGCATCTACTATTTCATGGAACGAATATGGATTCCTCTATATGGTAACCTTAGAGATCTTGTGATGGATGAAGCACACAAGTCTCGATATTCTGTTCATCCGGGTTCTGATAAGATGTATCAAGATCTACGAGTCTTATACTGGTGGCCAAAGATGAAGACCTACATCGCGACTTATGTAAGTAAGTGTTTGACTTGCGTGAAAGTCAAGGTGGAATATCAAAAACCCTCTGGTCTGCTTCAGCAACCGGAGATACCTATGTGGAAATGGGAGCAAATTGCTATGGACTTCGTCACTGGATTGCCAAGAACTCAAAAGGGAAATGATACCATATGGGTGATCGTTGACTGTCTCACAAAATCTGCGCACTTCCCCGCAATCAAAGAAACTGACAAGTTCTCGCAACTAGCTGGAATCTATCTTAAGGAAGTGGTTTCCAGGCACGGGATACTAACCTCCATTATCTCTGATCGTGATCCGCGTTTCATATCCGATTTGTGGCAAGCGATGCACAAATCATTTGGCTCACGTCTTGACATGAGCACTGCCTATCACCCTCAAATGGATGGTCAGAGTGAGCGAACCATCCAGACATTAGAAGACATGCTGCGGGCATGTGTTATCGATTTTGGTAAAGCTTGGGAGAGACAATTACCCTTGGTGGAGTTTTCCTACAATAACAGTTATCATACTAGTATCCAGGCAGCTCCGTTCGAGGCTTTATACGGACGGAAATGTCGATCACCTCTCTGTTGGGCTGAAGTGGGTGATAGCCAAATCACGGGTCTGGAACTTGTACTCGAAACTTCTGAGAAGATTGTAAAAATCAGAAATCGCATGGCAGCAGCGCGCGACCGTCAGAAAAGCTACGCTGACATGCGTTGGAAACCTTTGGAGTTCGTTGTAGGCGATCGCGTTATGTTAAAATTCTCACCCTGGAAGGGTGTGATACGCTTTGGGAAAGGCGGCAAGCTTAATCCACGTTATGCCGGGCCATTCAAAATTCTGGAACGGATCGGTAAAGTAGCCTACAAGGTCGAGTTACCTGCTGAGTTGGGAAACGTTCATGATGTCTTCCATGTTTCGCAACTTAAGAAATGTTTGTTAGATGAAACACTGGTGGTACCACTCCAGGAACTGAAAATCGATGACAAAATGCAGTTTGTCGAGGAACCCATCGAAATTATGGACCGGGAAGTCAAGGTCCATAAGCAGAGCTGAATCCCGATTGTGAGAGTTTGTTGGAACTCAAGACATGGACCGGAGTTCACATGGGAACGCAAAGATCAAATGAAACTCAAGTGTCCTCACCTTTTCCCAACTGACCAATCTAATATTGATGCAACTAGTGAATTTCGGGACGAAATTCCCTTTCAAGTTGGGGATGATATGGCACCAGAGGAAAATCCACAGTCATCCTGACCTAACACCTCGCTCGCTGTTTTGGATTACTTATCAAATTTCGGGACGAAATTTCTTTCAAGTTGGGGATGATGTGACGACCTGAGATTTCAAGGTCTTTCCTCTACGCATTACTTGTTTCACAACTCTGTTTTCATAATTTGTTTTGCGTTGTAACTTATGCATGATTAGTGAATTGTTGAAGTATTGTTATGTATGGTTGTTTAATGAAAAACTTAAGAATTGTTTATGTTTCATAACTTTCCACTTCTTGACGAAGGTAATTCTTCGTCACAATCATCTCTTGACGAAGATAGTTCTTCGTCATCAACAGCTCTCGACGAAGATAGTTCTTCGCCATGAACCTTCCTTGGTGAAGGTAGTTCTTCGTCATCTACTTGTTGGATGAAGTTTGGTTCTTCGTCGGGTGTAAGGTTCGCCGAGAGTTCATCGGGTGTAAGGTTCACCGAGAGGGCCTTCGGCCCAAGTGAAGCCCAGTTATAATCGGCCATATTCACTTGTATTCGTGCATATCGGTACGCGAAGTTTATAATTAACAATACCCTAGACTCTCCTTTCTCTCCCTCACACTTGGCGACAATCCTTATCCCTCTCGAAGTTCTTTCCAGTCTCATCTCGAATCAAGTTAGTATGTGATTACTCGACTTAACCTGCTTGTTACATTGTTTGTATAGTCATCCGTTATCATAGCTGATTTCACATGATTGATTATATTGTGGCTGATTGTATTGAATTGAAACACATGTTTGAAGTTTATTGAGACGAACCATATGATATGAATACATAAGACCAGTAGTCAACAAGTTAGCATTTGCGTGATAATAGTATCCTTGTAAATCTGTCTGTGTGATTAAACGATAAATGGTAGCAAGGATTGTCCATGATTAGGGTTATGTAAATCGAAGTTAATGTTGTGGGGTACTAGTTCTGGTGATGAACGACAATTAGGGTTGGTGTGAGTATGTAAAATAACTGATGTTGATCCCATGAAACATACCAAAATATGATAACTGTTGTTACGAAATCATTGGGGAATCAAATTAGGAAATCTTGTTATCTGTTGAGGCAGCGACGAAGATCACCCCCCACGAAGTATTCATGTCGACGAAGAATGATTCTTCGCCGACAAGTCCTTGACGAACATTTGAAGGAGCTTCGTCACAATCACTCTCGACGAAGATTGATTCTTCGCCGAGAAGGGATTCTTCGCCATGATGAACCTTCGCCGTGAAGACATACCACAAAGAATTGAATCTTCGTGGAGATGCTGTTAGTGATCAAACAGAACAGTTTTGGCGATTTATATAGTTTATGACTTCTATGAGATTTGAATGACTGCTATCTTTTATGTGATGATCTTTGTTATGAATGCACACTCTGATTATACGTGAACAATGTGAATGTAAACTGATTACGTGTACATAAACACCATAGGCTTTAACTGATTAAGTGTGAACAAGTAACTACTCATACCGAGCAAACCAAGGTGAGTTCACTTCTTCCAAATACAAGCATGAGTCCGGTGGGGACAATCAAACAGATAAACAAGTAAACGGTTTTTCATAAACCCACATCCTTGTAGAGGATGTGAGGCAGTTTTCACAAACCCATATCCATGCAGGGGATATGAGGCAGTTCTCAGTAAATGTTGATGTTGGATAATACACTCACTTTTTATCACTTAAGTCCCATCATACTATCGGGTTAGTTGCTTGTAGGGCAACGGATTTATTAGTTGATAGTGCTATTAGGTTTAGCACCCTCACGACGTACCTGGATAGGACGGGCATGAACTAATAACTTTAAAATCATGACCAATGTTTGATAGAGCATTGGAGAAGGGAAAAAAGGAGCCGTCTGTGGTATCGAGTTATTATCAACATAACATAAGTCAATACTTGGTAACAATCTGTTAAACAAACTGTGAACTCACCAGCGTTGTCTGATACACTTTTCTGCATGCTTGCAGGTCCTTAGGTACACTGTCATGGAACTTACAGTCTGGGAAGCTGGAGTGGTCATGGGTCGTGACATTTGGAACCGCTTCTCGCTGTTGCATTGTTTTGAACATTATTCATTTAAACTTATTGAACAGCCTTATTATGCTTCCGCTGAAAGTCTTTGATTTTCTAAACTGGTGTTGAGTTATACTATTTTATTTAATGGGAAAGTTCTATTTTCTTTAAGGTTCAATGTGATTAGTGGCTAGATCCTGGTACGTCACACGCCTCGCGGGGGTTTCCGCTTGTGGTATTTTTGGGGTGTGACAGGTAATTTTCTACTGGACGACTACTTTGTTTCTGTACTGTTTGATTCTGAATCCGATGCTAGCTATGTGTCCTTAAGGGTTAGTAAGATTCTTAAGCGTACCCAAACTCCTCTTAACTCCAAACACGTTGTCGAACTAGCTAATGGTAAAAGCGTCGAGGCCACTCACATTATTAACGGTTGTAAACTTGTCTTATCCGGTCAGACTTTTGCCCTCGAACTCATCCCCATCTGTCACACCCCAACCGATGGCGGAAACATCGGGGCGTGGCACTGAGCGAAACAGATTGTACAGAAGTTTCTATAACAATTATCATTACCAATCCATTTAAAATAACATGTCCCATACCAAGTCTTAAAAGGCAAACAAATTATTACAGACAAAACTAGGCAAATTGTTCTGTTTCGACCACTCAGGTTTCATTAGTACAGACAACTATTTGTTGGTCTCTATGACTCTTTCCTAGTCTTGATTTCCAAGCAAATAGACACCTTAAGCACCTGTCATATATGTTAAAATAAAAGTCAATACACATAGTGTAAAGGCGAGTATACAAGTTTGATAATAGCATATAGTGTTTGAATAGTTTACGCATAACCAGCACGTACACTGAGTAAAACGAAGCATGTTAGTTATCGACATGAACCTATCGATACCAATGACTGCGGGTTGACTGCCCAAGGCAGTTCATAATACATGATCACCACTGTAATCCATGCAAATAATTGTCCTTAACAACCCCGGCATGAGCGGGTGCTGAGTCCAAACTATAGTACTATCGTTGCTAAGGCAGGTAGACAGCATTCCATGTGTAAACATAACAAACAAGCATTCATTAAGTCGCGTATATCATGCGGTAACGGTTAGCGTTTAAAGTATTGAGTAGTGTGTTTGATGTGATTTAGTATAAGTAACGTATGTAACACCCAAAAGTGCATAAAGCAAAAAGGGATCGAGTATACTCACAGCGATGGATGGATTGAACGGAGCGCTAGAGAGTAGGGTTAGCCTGATCAGAATGATAGCATAACGATAAGTGACGCGTAAAACGATGCAAGGTGTAAGTGGCTCGGACAGCAGTTCGGTCGGATGGTAATCCGATCGGACGGCCAGTTCGTACGGATGACAATCCATTCGGATGGTTATCCGGTCGGACGGTAGTCCGGTCGGATGACTATTCGAGTGGATTGTTTTTATTCCTATGAGAAGGATGTGTTTGTGTATGATGGCTTGACTTTTGAAGTTTTCGTTGTAGTATTTTGAAAACATCGAAGTATCTCTACCTTTCAGGTCGGTCGGTCAGACGGTCGTTCGATTGGACGGCAATCCGATAGGTTGGCACTTCAGAGAGAACAAGTTCACAGCAGGTTGTCACTGGCTCGGACGGTTGTCCGTTCGGGTGGCATCCTTTGTGAATTGAACATGTTGAAAATTATTTAAGTATGAGAATCCAAATGTCTCATGATTCGGATGGCTGTTCGGTCGGATGGTATTCCGATCGGACAGCTATTCGTTCAACACTCAGATTCCAGGTCTTGGCAAAATTGGTTAGGTGTGGGACCCAAGGTGCAAGTCATTCAGACAGCCAGTCGCTCGGATGGCTGTCCGTTCGGACAGTAGTCCGATCGGACGGCACTCCGTCCTGGTCGTTCCGTTCATCTTCCACTTGGTCGTTTTGATTGTTTGTCGTGTTATCGAGATGTGTTGATATCGTGCTAACCAACTGAGTCCCATCTTAAGCTCTAGTGACCCGACTGAACAGGAACCACCCAAATTCGGTCAGTCCACCAGTTTAAGATGATAGTTCTTGGTTAACCCGAAATCGATAGTCTCGAGGATAGAATGCGGATCTTGAGCTAACACAACCACAAGATTGAGTAGTGAGTCGGCACAAGCTTCGATTCTACCGGTTTTGAATGCATTGAGTGTAAAAGAGTTGAAAGAAAGTTGGAAGATCTTCTCTCAATCCTTTTCACCGTGAATATGTTTAGATCTTATGAAAGATCTTTGTTGGTTTATGTGGAAATTGGTTAGATCTAGGTTGTTCTTGGTGAATTGAGGCCAAAACATGAAGTTCTTCAAGAACCCATGATGACGTCATCCAAGAACACCTTGAATCTTGATGATTTCACGGTTAAAATTTAAGATTCAAAAGATAGAAAGGTGTAGGAGTGCGTGTAGATTAAGGAAGTACAAGATTTAGGATGAGATCTTACCGGAATCGTGGGAAATCTGCAGAAAAGTGAGGAAAGCGAGCTGGTTGAACGTCACTTGCCATAAGTGGAAAGAATGAAAGTGAGATGGGGTATTTATAGGATACCCAAAGTGGAAAGGGGCGGGTCGGTCGGATGGCATCTCGCCCGGATGGCAATCCGGTCGGATATCATCTCGGTCGGATGGCAGCCTGGCACCTCGATCAAGTGACAGCCCGGTCGGATGGCAATCCGGCCGGCTGGCACCTGGTTCGAGTACTCGGCGCGATGATTTTTGCTGTTTCGATTGCGATAGAGTTTCCTAGTCAAATTACTTTTAATCCCAACTACTCATATCTCGCACTGTCTCTTCTCCAACAATTATCATACCATTTCGATTGCGTTTCGATTGATTATCATAACATAACATAAGTAAACACGCACAAGTAACACATAAGGCACACACACATATATCAGTAACCAAAATGCGTATTTCGAGTTGCGAGTTCGATTGCGATTCGATGTCGAGTCGTTTTGTACAGTTTGAGTATCATTTTGTTGACTTTATCGCATTGTTACTTCCTATAGTTCATAGTCGTAAGTCGATTAAATAGCGATTAACACACGTCGATTATTGTGATTATAGACACTTACTCCACATAATACAACTAAAATAAACACTTAAAAGAAATTTACTACAAGTCAAGTTTCGAAATCGGTTGTTGACTTTGACATTGACTTTGACTTTGACCTCAGAAACACGTGGTGTTACAGCCTCCCCTAGTTGAGGGAATTTCGTCCCGAAATTAGGCCGAAGCCGTAACAAACAAATGTGGGTACTTCGCCTTCATGTCGCTTTCGAGTTCCCAAGTGAACTCTATGCCTCGTTTGCCTTCCCATCGGACTTTCACAATGGGAATGCGCGAGCGTCTGAGCTGCTTGGTTTGGCGGTCCATGATTTCGACAGGCTTCTCCATGAAGTGCAGTGTTTCGTTTACTTGCAGGTCATCGAGAGGTACAATTAAATCATGCTCAGCCAGGCACTTTCGGAGGTTTGACACATGGAAAGTTGGGTGGACTTTTAGGAAACTTTTTCGATCCTTTCCAGAAGCTTAAAAGGTCTAACATATCGAGGCGCTAGTTTCCCATTCTTGCCGAATCTGACCACACCCTTCCAAGGTGATACCTTTAGGAGTACGTAGTCTCCAACGTCAAATTCAAGGGGCTTGCGTCGTCTATCGGCGTAACTTTTCTGTCGACTTCGAGCTTTCAACAAGTTGTCTCGAATTTGGAGGACTTTGTCAGTCGTTTCTTGCAATAGCTCAGGACCTGTTAATTGCGAGTGACCGATCTCGTGCCACACTATAGGCGATCGACATTATCTTCCGTATAAAGCCTCGAATGGTGCCATTTGAATGCTGGAATGATAACTGTTGTTATACGAGAATTCGACTAACGGCAGGTATGTATCCCAATTACCACCGAAGTCTATGACTCACGAACAGAGCATGTCTTCAAGAGTCCAAATCGTTCTTTCAGTCTGTCCGTCGGTTTGAGGGTGGAATGCGGTACTTAGATTAAGCGATGTATCGAGAGCCGTTTGAAACGTTTCCCACAGTCGCGAGGTAAACCGAGCATCACGGTTAGAGGTGATGTCACGAGGCGTCCCATGATTACAAATGATCTCGTTGGTGTAGATTCGGGATAATCGTTCTACCTTGTAGTCTTCCTGTATTGGCAAAAAGTGAGCAGATTTGGTCAAACGGTCAACAACAACCCATATGCTGTCGTGACCTGATGACGTGTGTGGAAGCTTTGTTATGAAGTCCATAGCTATACTCTCCCACTTCCACATAGGGATAGGTGGTTGTTTGAGTAAGCCAGATGGTCTTTGATGTTCAGCCTTGACTCTCGCACAAGTCAGGCACTTTCCAACGTAGAGAGCAATATCCCTTTTAATGCCAGGCCACCAGTACTTATAGCGAAGGTCCTGGTACATTTTGTTGGCACCGGGATGAATAGAATATCGGGATTTATGGGCTTCGTCCATCAAAATCTGTCGTAAATCAGTCCGTTTAGGGATCCAAATTCGGTCCAGAAAGTGGAATATCCTATTCGACTTATTCACAAGATGGGCTCCATCGTGGTAGATTCTTTCCTTCGTCAGAGTGCGTTCGTTGAAACAAGCATGTTGGGCTTCGCGGATGAGAGCTTCGAGATCGTATTGGGCTTGGACGTTGCGGATGCTGAGCAAATAACTCCGTCTACTGAGAGCGTCGGCAACAACAATTGCTTTGCCTGGGTGATAAGGAATCTCACAGTCGTAATCTTTGAGAAGTTCTACCCATCGGCGTTGACGCATATTAAGTTCTTTCTGATCAAAGATATGTTGTAGGCTCCTATGATCGGTGAAGATCGTACACTTGGTACCATACAGGTAGTGTCGCCAAATCTTTAACGCAAAAACAACTGCGCCTAGCTCGAGATCATGGGTTTTATAGTTCTTCTCGTGGATTTTGAGCTGACGAGATGCGTAAGCTATAATCTTGTCTCGCTGCATAAGGACACAACCGAGACCAAGGTTGAAAGCATCACAATAGATAATGAAATCGTCGTTTCCGTCGGGTAATGTGGGAAAAGGAGCATTGAAAAGCATTGGAAAGCAGACTCTTGTTCAGTTCCCCAAATAAAAGGCTTTTCTTTATGCGTGAGACCGGTAAGCTGCACGACGATCATTGAGAATCCTTCGATAAACCGTCGATAATAGCCCGCTATTCCGAGAAAAGAACAGACTTCAGACGGGTTCTTAGGTGTAATCCAACTCTTAACTGCTTCAATCTTTGCTGGATCGACATGAATACCCTGACTATTGACAATGTGACCCAGAAACTGAACCTCCTCCAGCCAGAATTCACACTTGGAGAACTTGGCATAGAGTCAATTCCCCTGGAGTAGCTCGAGAACCAAACGTAGATGTTACGCGTGTTTGACTTTTGATTTAGAATAGATCAAGACATCGTCGATGAATACGATGACGAAACGGTCGAGATATGGTTTACACACGCGATTCATCAGATCCATGAAGACCGTGGGCACGTTGGTTAGACCAAAAGGCATAACAACGAATTCGTAGTGGCCGTAACGAGTTTGAAAAGCGGTTTTGGGTATGTCTTCCTCTTGAATGCGTTGCTGGTGATAGCCTGAGCGTAGATCGATCTTCGAGAAACACGTAGCACCTTGTAGCTGATCAAACAAATCATCGATACGAGGCATGGGATAACGGTTCTTGATAGTTAACTTATTCAGTTCTCGATAGTCGATGCACATCCTGAACGACCCATCCTTCTTTTTCACGAAAAGGACTGGCACGCCCCAAGGAGAGGTGCTCAGGCGAATGAAGCCTTTCTCAAGTAATTCCTGAAGCTGACTCGAGAGTTTGCGCATTTCGGACGGTGCGAGTCGGTAAGGAGCTATGGCAACAGGGTTGGCTCTAGGAATGAGGTCGATACAAAAGTCGATATCACGACTTGGTGGTAGGCCGGGAAGATCGTCAGGGAACACATTAGGAAATTCACGAACCACAGGAACGTCTTTCACTTCTGTCTTTCCTTTCTTTTCCTTCTCTGCTACTACAATGTTAGCCAAGAAAGCTCTGTATTCCTTGCGGAGATACTTGCTAGCTTGGACACATGACATGAGTTTGAGTCCCTTCGAAGCAGTTTCACCGTAGACACACAATACATCACCATTCGCGAGCGAGAATCGAATCATCTTGTCGAAGCACACAATTTCAGCATGGTTTTCGCGAAGAAAGTTCATGCCTACTATGATGTCAAAACATCCGAGTTCCATCGGAATAAGGTCGATTGGGAAGATGTGATTGTTGAGCTCAAGAGTACAATCACGAAGAACAGAATTGGCGGCGACAATTCTTCCAGTGGTGACTTCAACATCGAATGAGGGGAGATGGGAGCGTTTACGACTAAGAAGCTTCTCGAATTCGAACGACACAAAGAAATTATCGGATCCAGTATCAAACAAACATGAAGCATAAATACCATTCACAAGGAACATACCATTGACCACGTTGTTGTCGGCCTGAGCTTGGCACACGTTGATGTTGAAAGTTCGTGCGCGTGCTGCTTGTTGTTGTTGCTGGTGCTGAGGTTGCTGCTGCTGGGGCTCTTGTTTCACAACCCTGTTTGGGCACATGTTGGCGAAATGGTTAGGATCGCCACATGCGAAGCAGGCTCTGGCGTTGACCGCGGGTGCCGGAGGAGCTTGTTGACCCTGAGGGGCGGTGAGAAGAGCTTGCTGAGCAGGAGCTGGAGTTTGTCGACCATGGCAGTTGGTAGTGAAGTGGCCGTACATATTGCAATGAGCACAAAAACGGCAAGCTATGGTAGTCGGGTGGTGGTAGGTGCAAGTAGGGCAAAGCGGGTGTGGCCCAGTGTAGGCAAGCTTAGCAAGCGGTGCATTTGCCACAGGCGCCGCTACTTGACGCTGTTAGATTGGTACAGCTTGTATTGGTGCAGCAGTGATCGCACAATTCTTGTTGCTGGAGTTGCTCTTTCTCTTGTTCTTTCTCTTGTTGCTTGATGCGGTGGTGGGTTCAGCAGTTGGTGCGGCGGTGGTAGCTTGATGCAGGTGCTTCGAAGATTTATCCCAGACCCCAGCCTTGACCCGCTTGTCGTTGATTTCAGCGGCCAATAGGTAAGTCTCTTCTATCGTTTTAGTCTTAGCCACTTGCATGAAATCTGCAACACAGTCAGGCAGGGCTCAGATATACTTCTTGATTGCCATGTCGGATGTCTTCACTTGATCAGGGCAGATGATACTGAGCTGCTTGAATCGAGCAGTTAGAGCAGCGTTTTCACCATCCTTCTACTTTATGTGCCAGAATTCATCTTCTAACTTTTGGCGTTCATGAGGAGGGCAGAATTCTTCCAGCATGACCTCCTTGAGTTCGTCCCACGACAGACCGTAGGCTGCATCGTTTCCACGTTTGTTTCTCTCAGCCGTCCACCAGTCTAAGGCCCGGGACTGGAAGACGCCAATTGCGTTGAGAGTGCGAAGATCGTCGGGGCAACCGCTCTGTCATAGAGTAACCTCAATGGAATCAAACCATTGGAACAACGCTGTAGGGCGTCCTCGCCAGTGAATTCCTTTGGCCCACAAGACTTGAACTGCTTGAAACTGAAGGCAACTTTGGGGGTAGCTTTAGGAGCTTCGGTTCTGGATTCTTCGGACGATTTGCTCACATTCTCGTATACATCACTCACGGCTTTTGCTACTTGTTTAGCGATGATAGCAGCAATGCGTTTGTCTCTCTGTTCTCGACTAGAAAGTGGTGGGTGACGGGATCCTGATGATGGTCTAGTTGATATTTTCTGCAACAGACATCGTCATAGGTCTCAGACACATCATAATCGAATCTCACCTCACACGTCTAATACTTACTAAAGCTCGGGAACACGTACAATCACGAAACCACATAGGCATGAAATCACAGATTCACAGAAGCATATAACACGTAAAACACAGAGATACATAAGCACGTAGGGCACAGAAGCGCATACGCATGTAATCACAGAGGCAGTCAGATTACAGAAACCTATCATTCAAAGTCAGTGAGCGTTCGAATATAGCGATCGCAAGTAACTTGTCGAGTAGTATAGTATAAGTGTATAACATAGCATAAAGTCGTCCAAATTTTAGCGATTTGTCAGCGATTTGTAGTGTGTTGTGTGATTAGTGGAAACAAAAGGCGTTAGATCGAACCAGTAGTACCTCAAAACGCTAACAAATAAACATGAACCATATAAAACACATAAAATCAGCGAGTATCGGAGTCAGCAGTTGCAGGCTCAGAATTGGAACGTATAAAAATCGAGAAATAGACTGTCTCCGGCTGTTAGACATTGACTACCCAAAGTGATTCGACTGTTCTCAAGGACTGGTCGTACACACTTTGATTTTCAGGATTGTTCTTTGGCTTTGATTCTTGGGCGTTTAGCACACATCCCGTTAGTCATATCGTGACTTCAGGTCGTTGGAGTCCGTCGAGACTTTGGTGAGAGTTTTGTAAAATTAAGTAAAGGTCGGAACAAGTCATCAAGGTTAGGGTTTCACCCCTGGCTTAACAACTTCATTCCTGTTTTGATAAAATAAAGGAGAATTACGCGTCAAAGTATGGATTTCACTCCTATTTCAACGCAAATTCTCGTGTTTGTAGATAAAATGATGGGTTGAACAAGTTATTCAGTCGAGAGTTTGCGGTTTTCACACCTAATCTCAACTTACCCGCTTATCCAAAATTGGAATTTCGAGTGCAGTGTTAGTGTAGCATAGGCAAGAATAGCGAGAAATAGCAATTCCTTTGTTTTGTGCGAGCTTACTGCTATTCCTATCATACATAACCCCTAATGGATATGCGTGAGTCGGCTTGTTGGTTCCTAACTATAGACTAGGTCTCTAAGACGTCGACCCGGACTAGGTCGAGTCTTGCCTAATTCCCTATAGTTATGGCTCTGATACCAATCTGTCACACCCCAACCGATGGCGGAAACATCGGGGCATGGCACTGAGCGAAACAGATTGTCCAGAAGTTTCCATAACAATTATCATTACCAATCAATTTAAAATAACATGTCCCATACCATGTCTTAAAAGGCAAACAAATTATTACAGACAAAACTAGGCAAATTGTTCTGTTTCGACCACTCAGGTTTCATTAGTACAGACAACTATTTGTTGGTCTCTACGACTCTTTCCTAGTCTTGATTTCCAAGCAAATCGACACCTTAAGCACCTGTCACATACGTTAAAATAAAAGTCAATACACATAGTGTAAAGGCGAGTATACAAGTTTGATAATAGCATATAGTGTTTGAATAGTTTACGCATAACCAGCACGTACACTGAATAAAACGAAGCATGTTAGTTATCGACATGAACCTATCGATACCAATGACTGCGGGTTGATTGCCCAAGGCAGTTCGTAATACATGATCACCACTGTAATCCATGCAAATAATTGTCCTTAATAACCCTCGCATGAGCGGGTGCTGAGTCCAAACTATAGTACTATCGTTGCTAAGGCTGGTAGACAGTATTCCATGTGTAAACATAACAAACAAGCATTCATTAAGTCGCGTATATCATGCGGTAATGGTTAGCGTTTAAAGTACTGAGTAGTGTGTTCAATGTGATTTAGTATAAGTAACGCATGTAACACCCAAAAGTGCATAAAGCAAAAAGGGATCGAGTATACTCACAGCGATGGATGGATTGAAGGGAGCGCAAGAGAGTAGGGTTAGCCTGAACAGAACGATAGCATAACGATAAGTGACGCTTAAAATGATGCAAGGTGTAAGTGGCTCGGACAGCAGTTCGGTCGGATGGTAATCCGATCGGACGGCCAGTACGTACGGATGACAATCCATTCGGATGGTTATCCGGTCGGACGATAGTCCTGTCGGATGACTATTCGAGTTGATTATTTCTTCCTATGAGAAGGATGTGTTTGTGTATGATGGCTTGACTTTTGAAGTTTTCGTTGTCGGTCGGTCGGACGATCGTCCGATCGGACGTCAATCCGATAGGTTGGCACTTCAGTGAGAACAAGTTCACAGCAGGTTGTCACTTGCTCGGACGGTTGTCCGTTCGGGTGGCATCGTTTGTGAATTGAACATGTTGAAAATTGTTTAAGTATGGGAATCCAAATGTCTCATGATTCGGATGGCTGCTCGGTAGGATGGTAGTCCGATCGGACAGCTATTCGTTCAACACTCAGATTCCAGGTCTTAGCAAAAATTGGTTAGGTGTGGGACCCAAGGTGCAAGTCGTTCGGACAGCCGGTCGCTCGGATGGCTGTCCGTTCGGACAGTAGTCCGATCGGACGGCATTCCGTCCTGGTCGTTCCGTTTGTACACTTGGACGTTTTGATTGTTTGTCGTGTTATCGAGATGTGTTGATAGCGTGCTAACCAACTGAGTCCCATCCTAAGCTCTAGTGACCCGACTAAACAGGAACCACCCAAATTCGGTCAGTCCACCGGTTTAAGATGATAGTTCTTGGTTAACCCGAAATCGATAGTCTCGTGGATAGAATGCGGATCTTGAACTAACACAACCACAAGATTGAGTAGTGAGTTGGCACAAGCTCCGATTCTACCGGTTTTGAATGCATTGAGTGTAAAAGAGTTGAAAGAAAGTTGGAAGATCTTCTCTCAATCCGTTTCACCGTGAATATGTTTAGATCTTATGAAAGATCTTTGTTAGTTTATGTGGAAATCGGTTAGATCTAGGTTGTTCTTGGTGAACTGAGGCCAAAACATGAAGTTCTTCAAGAACCCATGATGACGTCATCCTAGAACACCTTGAATCTTGATGATTTCCCGGTTAAAAGTTAAGATTCAAAATATAGAAAGGTGTAGGAGTGCGTGTAGATTAAGGAAGTACAAGATTTAGGACGAGATCTTACCAGAATCGTGGGAAATCTGCAAAAAAGTGAGGAAAGCGAGCTAGTCGGACGTCACTTGCCAAAAGTGGAAAGAATGAAAGTGACATGGGGTATTTATAAGATACCCAAAGTGGAAAGGGGCGAGTCGGTCGGATGGCATCTTACCCGGATGGCAATCCGGTCGGATGTCATCTCGGTCGGATGGAAGCCTGGCACCTCGATCAAGTGACAGCCCAGTCGGATGGCAATCCGGCCGGCTGGCACCTGGTTCGAGTACTCGGCGCGATGATTTTTGCTGTTTCGATTGCGATAGAGTTTCCTAGTCAAATTACTTTTAATCCCAACTAGTCATATCTCGCACTGTCTCTTCTCCTCCAATTATCATACCATTTCGATTGCGATTGAGTTCGATTGCGTTTCGATTGATTATCACAACATAACATAAGTAAACACGCACAACTAACACAGAAGGCACACACACGTATATCAGTAACCAAAATGCATATTTCGATTTGCGAGTTCGATTGCGATTCGATGTCGAGTCGTTTAGTACAGTTTTGAGTATCAATTTGTGGACTTTATCGCATTGTTACTTCCTATAGTTCACATTCGTAAGTCGATTAAATAGAGATTAACACACGTCGATTATGTCACACCCTGACTTTTGGTGAAGCGGGATGATTGGTGTGACTTCTTAATACCATTGCATACGATCATAACAACACTATATGATAAAATCAGAAGATGTACATCCATTAATTTGAGTTTAAAAGTAGTACAATATAATTTTCTGAAATGTCGTTACCAAATTTAAGTTACAAACCATAACACATTTTAATGAGTTTAAAAAAAGACTTCAACAAAAGATTTTAAAACAAACCCGAGGTTAGGACCACGTATCTAGTCCAGGATTAAGATACGTCTCCTAAGCCCTAACGAATTGGATGACATCTTTATTCATAACGCAGCTTAAAAACTCCAACGCCCGCCAGATCCATTTACTAATTTCCTTAAATACATGTAGTTTGAAAAATCAACATAAAGTTGAGCGAGTTCATGTGTAAGTGAGCATGTATAAACCTTTAAAAATGTTGTAAGTATGTAAGTCCCTAGTATGTAGCAATTAAGGAAAAAGAGATCACCATTGGGTTGCAAAGCCAATGATATGTGTGAAGTGCTGTAGGAAGACTCAAACCTAGCAGATTTTTGCGTCGGGCTCAAAGTCACCCCGAGGTCCGTACTGTTGGGCCTGGAGTTGGGCTCGCTACACCCAGATAGATCTACCGCTAATGTCCCTCGGTCTTACAATGAGGATTAATGGCCTCTAGTTTCCGCCTACCCACTCACATGATCTAAGTAGTAAACCCTCCTTAAGCTAACCATACCATGTATAAAAGTATCCGTAATCATTGTAACATGTATTTCACCCCCGAAGTATAAAAGCTGAAAACAATTAAGAGAAAAGGGGGACATGAACTCACTGAAGTGCGTCTCGAAATAGTCAATCCCAAATCAACCTGCTGCGTGACGACCTACACGTACTAACTTCTATTAGACGGAAGGCCATGCCTTGGCTTAGGGTTTAACGTTTTGTTGGAGAAATAGTTAGGTAACTATTCCGTGTTCACACTTCTTAATTATTTAACAAGTATATTCCTTCCCAAGGATGGGGGTTTTAAAACATGTGTGTTTTTATAATTTCAAAAATATATTTTTAAGTCTCACTTGAAAATATATTTTAAATCACTTTGTCTAAAATATTATCTCACCCAAAATATGCATATTTTTCCCAAAAATATTATATTTTACTTTATACAATTTCCAAAATAATACTTTACCAAAATACATATTTAAGAGTATTTTCCGAAAATACATAAGTTACATTTTTAAAGTTCGTGTGGTAATAACAGTATCGGTGTAACTTAAATATTTATTTGTGAGGGCGTTGGTATTATTTTAGAGTCGATACTTCACAGTGTATTCAAGTTATATTATTTTTACTCTAAAAATAACATATCTAGCTCACAAAATAATCATAAAATCACACAAGCGTTTTACTATGAAATATATATTCTAAATATATATTTAACAAGTTTTATTTACGAAAATCCACCTCCGACACTTGGTTATTTTGTAATAAAAATCTTGGCGAAGTTTATTTGGAAAAACAAGTTAAAAATACATTTATAAACACTTGTCACAAAATATTTCTAAGTGTTATATTTCTGAAAAAAAATTTCGCCAGAGTTTCCTCTGTAACTGGAGGTGGCCACGCTTACTAGCGTATCATTTTCTTTTCAAAATTCAATCAAACAATTTATCAACCATCAACATACAACATTTAAGCATCAAACTTGACAAATCAAGTCTAAATCACAAACTCATGAACTTGAAAGTTGTGTAAAAATATGTAGTAACTTTCCTACATATTTAGTGGATCTTGTCATCTTTAAAAATAAAAATTAGTTTCTTAAAAACTTTATTTTTAAGGAACTTGAAGTTCTACAACATCTAGTCAAGTTTTACAAAAATATTTCTTTGTCAAACTTTCTTGTCACACAAGTGTTTACACACTAGTTTATTCACTAAAATGCTTTTAGTTTATGTAAGATCTGGGTTTTTAACAAGACTTGCATCTTTCACTTGGTTTTTCTGAAAAACCACTTGTAGATCTTTAGATCTACTAGTTTAGAATCTTATTTTACAAGAAAAATTATATTTACACAAGTTCATGTTTCATGAGTGGAAGGGTTCACCATCTTTTACAACTTTTACACTAACATATTACTAGTTCATGTTCCATGAACATGATCTAGTATGGTTAGATGATGATCCATCCCACTACTAGCAACAAACAACATAAAATAATCACAACTAAGTTATGATCTTGTGTGTTCTTGATTTTTTAACCGTTAAATCACTTATTAACCACTTTAAACAAGAACAAGATGGTGTTTAGAGGCACTTACTACTAGCTCGAGGCTAGGGAAGAAACAAGACGTAAACAAGGTGGATAAAAGGAAACGAGGGTGGTCCTTGAGCTTCCGAGTGCACCGAGCTTGTTTGTAGGACACCTTACACCTTTGAGTGTATGAAAAATGGTTGTAAGAAAACTTGAAGGTGATGTTGGTGGTGCTTGGGTCTTCGGCCGAACTCAAAGAGAAGGGAAAGGAGGAGCTTGTTTGAGTTGGTGATTTGTAAATGAGAGGCTCTAATTCCTTGATGTCTTATTTTATAATCCAAATCTTATTATCCAACATATAATGTGTTTCATTATCCAACAACATTAACAAATATAATAATAAAAAGGATGGTGGGGATGTCTCCACATCCCATGACCGTAGGAAGAGGGGGGGGGGGTATGGGGTTGGGTTTCAACAATAAAGTTACAATCTAGTTAGCTTTAAAATGTTAAATTAGTGTGTTATGATATATTGTTATTTATAAGTTGTGTTAGGGTGTTCGGGGACCCTAACTGGCTCAGAAAAGTAAAAACTATGTCTTTGGCAAAAATTTTATGTTCCGGGTAAAGTCCGGTTGTTCGGTTGGATGTTGATCCGTTAAAGTGTTAAACAAGTATTTAAAGTGTCTTTTATTATGTTTTAGTGACACAATAAATTCCCAACACTTTGGAAAGTGTCTAGGACTATTTTGCCATGTTTTTACACCTTACTAGCATTGATTAATGCTGAATTTTGTTTATTAAGTGCAGAATTCTGCATTTAAGGTGTGTTTTAGGCACTTCCTAGCACTATAACTATCCCCTAGTGACGCAGTTTAATGATTCTCACTTCCCTACACTCCCTACCAGTGTAATAATTTATTCCCGGCTCATACTGGCCTTAGAGACAATGTCTATCTAGTGCTGGAAATGTCAGCTTGTTCACTGGGTTATCCGCTCACTGTGCTAACTGTGCTTTTGTGCATCAAGTTTGTCACTATTGTTTTCTGTGTAATAAATGAAGTAACAGTAATAAGGTATGATGCATGAATATGTATGTATCAGAAAACAGAAAGCAATTTATTTGTAATTGTAATCAAGCACGGTAATTAAGCACTAATTAAATATTAATTTAGTGTACGGATACCTGTAAATGTGAGGGTTGTCACATTCTCCCCCTGTTAAAGAAATTTCGTCCTCGAAATTTGTACTACCTTAACTCCTTATGGTTAAGTCACACATATATGTATATGAATAATATCGGAGTAGATAATCATCAAACCGAAACAAACATTACTCACATTAGGTAAGTCCAAGAATATATAACAACCCGAATCCTAGGGTTAAAAGGTGTGTGCTTTTAGCATTGGATGTCAAAGGTACAAGACGCATTTGACGTATAGTCTAATGTAATCCAGCTAGCAGGGGTTCCACAAAAGTGGAGTTTTGACTAATAAGATTTTTAAACGATCGGTTGCAATATGCAAACGAGTTTTTCACAAACCATAGCACCCGCTATATGAATTCAAAATCAATCAACTCAAACGTAATAGTAAAATGATCTGTTAACTCCTGAATAAATGTCTGGTAAGGTTTAGTGTGTTGACATTTTTGAATGGTGAAGATACACCGAATGGAATACAAGTGAATTTGGTGTATCATTGTCTTGATTCGTAGTTGCATCAGGAATGTTTAAATGACAAGTTAAACAAAAGTACATGTAGTTTTGTGTGAAATGGTTGACCATGATTAGCACAAGTTACAAGTTTGTAACGACATCACAGGGTGTCGTACTGACTTAATTCAAGTATAATGGTGACTGACCAAGTTCACCGTGTTTGAAATCCAATGAAAGTGTACTGAGTCAAATCTGAAGGTTTGATTTACAGAATGTCATAGAGTTTTCAGTTGAATATGGGATACGAAAGAGCCACTGTTTTTGATTGCAGGTGAAGAGTAATAAGTATCGTAGGGCATTCGATTGTCAACGAAAGAATCGTTAGGAGGTACATTGTGCTTATGAAATGAATAAATGTACCATTGCCTTAACACACAATTGTGTTGAGACTGCTTTGATCGTGAACATCAGAATGGATTGTTGACAAATAAGTAGGCAATTAAACCCGTGCATGAAGTGAGTAACCCAATTGGCACCAGCTTCAATTTTTGTGAAAAATATCACCGCAAGGGATCCAAACAAATCAAACGATTTAGTGGAGTCGTAGACCAACCGAATCTACTACGACTCGAATTGAAAGAATCTTTGCAAAAACAGTTGAATATGATGCTCTCAATACATCATATAGCGTTTCAAATTAAACCTGTGAACTGGATAATTTCAAGCAATTGAACTTGGTTTCAACGTAACCTGACAATAAACGTATGTATCAACAAAGGAATTCTCGGCATGATAGCAAAAATAAACCATGAATGTAACTTGAAAGAAAACGGTTTCAAGAAAGTGTGTTGGCTTGGTAACAAAAGAGCCAACAATAACAATAATGTAGGTCACTCGAATCAGGAATCAGTAATTAGGTTTAGCAAAATAATATGTAAATTCCAATGAAGTGTTTGTTCAAAACGAAATCACATGCGTAGCAAATGATGCATGTATGTCAGGTAAGTTTCCAAGAAAAGGAACAACGAGTATCTGCTAAAGTGAAGAAATGACCAGATATCGAAGCAAATGTGTGTTCGCTCTCAGCGAGAAAATTAACGTGATGCAAATACTTTGAGAGAAGTAGAGATGCAAACATCTATTTGCTAGAAGCAAAAGTGAAGATTTCAACGAAGGAAAATGACATGTTTATCAGGTTAATGATGGTTGATTGAGTTGACAGATATGGTTCCTGAGTAAAAAATCTTACGAGTTTGGACCTAGGTTCCCAAAGGTCCTAAATATATGTTTTCTAAATCCTCCAGATTTCGTATCCCGTGTAGACTGGTTTGTGCATTGTGTAGGAAGCACTATTTTTGTGTACGTCTACGAACAAGTCATTGTCCCACAATTTCCCCCGGTATATTTTCTTCCCGAATTCACTGCTAACGACGCTCGATCGTCGACCAGTCGTGTAATAGTAGTCGAACCCTCACGGTTTGTCAAATAAGAAATTCATCAATCCTTAGCAAGAGCCACTGACTCTGGTTGGCTAGCTCGTCCGACTCCCGGTCATTTGAAAGTCATTCGTCCTTTCTTTTGACGAGCAGAACTGAGGTTATCCAAAACAAAAGTTTTGGTCTGTTATCTTCCTTATTTATCAACCACTGAGGTTGCACTGTCAATCCTTGCATCTCCGGAAATGTAAGTCGCTACGATGCATCGACTACAGGCGCGGTGCCTGGGATTAAATCGATGCGAGACTCAACTAATCGTTGAGGAGGTGATTCCGGCAAGTCTTCGAGGAAGACTTCAGGATAATATCTGATCACGGGGATATCTTCAAGTTTTAGTTCTTCGGCTCCCTTGTCCCCGACATGAGCCGAGAAAACAACGCATTCTTTATGCAGCACCCTTCGTGCCTTCAAGCAATTTGTAATTTACAGCGGCGTATCCCGCTTCATGAGTCAGGATCGCTTATTCGTTCGCCATCGCGATGCGGATATCAATCTCCTATTGATCATTTGTCAACCAATCCCTCCAACTACCTTGTTGAAGGCTCCCAATTCACTGGCCGCAGATCAAGTGTAATCTCATGCTTTCCAGGTTCTATCCTGCCGATTCCAATCACTTTGTTGGCTTGCACTAGCTTCCCCTTAGCTAGTACTATCATGCGCGGATTATCTAATTTACTTATTACTAAACCAAGTATGCTCTCAAACTTTGGAGATGCGAATCGTAAAATTTGCAATAGTATTTGGCAATACGGATGCATAATATTGAGTAATATGGGACGTACTGATATCCTCGCCTGAACTCCTGGCGTGCCTTCCTAGCTCCGGCGTGGAGCTTTCATCCTTGTGCCTGATTGTTCTTAGGGCAATATTTTCTGAAATGCTTTTTGCTTCCACAGTTAAAACAGCCTTGAGCACGATTTTGCTTGTCAGTCGTCCTGCCTTTGTCGTTGTCGTTGTTTCCTCCGTGATTCTCACTACCATCTTGACCTTCATTTCTACTTTCAGTACCTTGCCTACAAGTTTCATTGGGATGCCCTCTTTTACCACAGTTTTCACATTTTCCATACCTACATCGTCCGACATGATAACCTAAACAATTGTTGCACTTAGGTAGGATACCCATGTAGTCTTTTCCCTTTTTGGCCTTCTTCTTGCTACTCCCCCGAGTAACCGTCTTGAAGTTTACAAGCTTTCTCTTGTTTTCCCCAGATGACTCTACAGGAGTCTCCTTTTCCTCCTTCACAGTGGAAGATTCTCCTCGTCTAACTGCCTCTTCCGTGAGCGCCATGTTGATAGCCTCGGTGACCGTTGAAGGTTTAGATGTTGTTAGCTGGCTTGGAATCTGGGGTGCCAGTCCTCCTAAGAAACGTTCGATCTTCCTAGATTCTGATTCCACCAAACGCGAAGCAACTTGTGATAAATCGTTAAATCTCTGCACATATTCAGCTATCTTTGTACCTCCCATTTTCAAGTTCCATAGCTTTGTTTCAGACTTCTGAACTTCTGCCCTAGAGCAAAATCTTTCACGCATCAGTTCCTTCAGCTCACTCCATGTTAACGCATATGCTACACCCTCGCCCATTTCTCGAACCTTAAGGTCCCACCATAACAGAGCCCCATCTTGTAGCAATCCGGAAACGTATGGGACTTGTTGCTCTAGCGTACAGCCACTCGTTTGCACAACGACATCCACATTCTTAGCCCATCTAACAAAAGCTATGGCACCTCCAGTGCCACCGAAGTTCAGGGGTTTGCATTCTAGAAAATGTTTGTAGGTACACCCTGTACTCAAGAAATTATCATCACAGTAAGTATTAGCAAGGCACTTTGGGGACTGTCTAAACGTGTTGTAATGTGTCTTGGATGACTTAAACATTACCGTTAGGTAGGTCACTCCTTGAGGTGCCTTCGATGTGTTCATAGCGAGGAACCTCGTGCCGAGCTCTGACTCGTGAGGCGTGCGCTAACCATTCTGCCTCGGTCAGTCGAGTGATCTCTTGATACGACATCTTCTAGGAAGAAGTTCAGGTTAGTTAGGTCTCTTCTATTCAGGGAATGTAAATAGTCGTTTGAAATCACATGTATTCGCACGTATTTAAATCATATTACACATCACGCAATACTACAAGCAAGTAATTGGAATCATGTTTACCTAAAGTATAACAAACAAACACGTGTATCTCAATCATAGCACATTCCTGTTATATTGGTAGCACGTTTTATGATTAGGTTTTCATTAAACAGGTAAGCACATTGCATCATAATCATAGTATCAGCACGTAATTTGGGGATTATGTTTAATGAGAGTATAGCAAGTAAGCACGTAGTATTAAAATTTTAGTACGCACATAAGCGTCACTGATCGTACTTAAAAAGGACATAGCGACTGAGCTTTCATTGGTTATTGGCCACAAAGTATTGTCGCATGTTTAATGATAATTGGCTCCCATCGTTTTCCGGCCACAATTGCATTGTCTTATAAAATGTATCACATTAACAGGGTCACCGGGTCACCCTACCCTTGCCCAACCAGTATATCAGCATATCTAAATTACGTAGTCAGACGTGGTCTTCAAAAGTCTTCACAATCTCGGCTCATCATTAGTGTCTTTACCCAAATGTAATGCAATCCGCATAGTCCAGAAGCCAACTATACTAGTGACTGAGGTGGAGGAGGAAAGAAAAGTAAACTGTCAACATGCGCGAATTTCTCCTCGAGCTGGTATATATGTCGAAATAAATAACTGATCCGCCTCTTGACAGTAAAGAAATGAGCATCGGAATCCTGGGAAAGGTGTAATAGCAATGTCAAGAGCGCAAAAGGAACCTTGACGTATGTGGCGGTTCAAAGTACGCTGGCAATAGACAGGGTGGGGGGGGGGGGGGAACAGGGTGTCTTACATGAACTTTTCAGACAATATGCTGTCTTGTGATGTAGACACTTAATTCATGTTTTCGGTTAAGAAATGTTTTGCATCTGAAGTTACCAAATGCGGCGTCAGCTCAAGCTCCAACATTCTGCGACTCGTATCCTCAAACTGTAGTTGATGTTTCAGGAGTAACTCATCTCGTGTGTGGCCTCCATAATGTAAGGGTCTAACTTCAGCATAGTGTACAATAGGAAACATTGAAATGGCTCGTCCAGCTGTTGTAGCAAAAAGGATCGTTATGCGGGTGCCGACCTGGAGCATCTCTCCGGGGTGCGGGCATGTCCTGAAAGAAAGTGATAGGCATGATGGCGCAATGGGCATCGGTCTTCGCAGGGGAAAGGAGCAACATTAGCGGTTATGGGTGCACAAACAAGCGTTTCAACCAATAAGAAGATCATCAGATGCAGGTAATGGGTCAGGTATAAGGATGAAATGTCTGGTAAGCCAAAAGAAAACAGGGTCATAATCAAGCAAGTGTGCAGGACCAGCAGTTGCAGCGTCAAGCTGACCCAAAAGGTGCAGAAGCTAGCTCAGGAGCAGGTTCTGGGTCGTGTAATGGTGTGGTGTCTCGAGCAGGTGATAGAGCAGCAGCCATGTCATCGTCGTCTTGTGTCAGTAGTAGAATGTTGTAATCCAGCTGTTTGTAAGGTTGCAGGTATCACAGACTCAAAGGAGTCTGAATGCACGCTAGAATCAGAGGATGGCTTGTTAACAGGGGTCCTAAGAAGTGAAGTTAGTAACAGTGTTCTCGTCTAATTTTCTGTCGTCATGGGCGTCGGCAGGAGGACCATCGATAAGCATGTCAACGTAGTCATATATTGTTTGTCGAGTAGCCAGCCTTCAGTAGGAATGTCCGCAGGAGGCGCATCATCGTGGATCGGAGCCATGGTGTGTCCATCATCGGGATGACCAGTGATGGAGTGGCCATGGATTGAAACAAGAGTGACAGAAAGATTCTTGTCAGAGAAGCCATCAGCAAGGGTAAAGTATCACCAGAATCTGGTAGCGCGGACTGTTGGAAGTCGTCCTCGTCCTTGGTCAGCATAACAGGATCACTCTCAGTGTTTTCCGTAAATATCTCTGGCGCATATGGTGTCTCCTTATCCGTGGCGGTGGCCATAGGGTTATCAATGCCTGATAACTCGCCTTCTAAATAGTGTGACATGTGTGCCGGTACATAATAGTCATAGCATGTATATCCATAGAAATTATTAACAATTAGTGTATGCAAATACTCACCTCATTTGCATGTATATCAATAATCAGCAATTAAGCGTGTAAGTAATAACAATGTAAGCATGTAATCATCCTAGTCTTCCCCAGACTATCCTACCCAGTCTCTCAGACTAAACTCCCTAGTCTCTCAGACTAACTCCCTGGTCTCTAAGATCAACTCCCCCAGTCTCTCTGACTGGACTCCCTCAGTCTCCCCGACTGAACTCCCTCAGTCTCCCCGACTGAACTCCCTCAGTCTCCCTGACTGAACTCCCTCAGTCTCCCCGACTGGATTATAAATTTTTGAAAAGTGTACTTGTGCCTTTTTATTTGTAAAAATGTTTGTTCCCTGGATCTGGACGTTTTGTGTATGCAATGAAAACATGTTGTGAAAACATTTTCGTGAGAGCCCTAGTGATCGTAGTCTAGACTCAAGAAAGAATCCTAGTTCGCTACGACCGAAGCTCTGATACTAAGCTGTCACACCCTGACTTTTGCGGAAGCGTGATTATTGGTGTGACTTCTTAACACCATTGCATACGATCGTAACAACACTATATGATAAAATCAGAAGATGTACATCCATTAATTTGAGTTTAAAAGTAGTACAACATAATTTTCTGAAATGTCGTTACCAAATTTAAGTTACAAACCATAACACATTTTAATGAGTTTAAACAAAAGACTTCAACAAAAGATTTTAAAACAAACCCGAGGTTAGGACCACGTATCTCGTCCAGGATTAAGATACGTCTCCTAAGCCCTAACGACTTGGATGACATCTTTATTCACAACGCAGCTTAAAAACTCCAACGCCCGCCAGATCCATTTACTAATTTCCTGAAATACATGTAGTTTGAAAAATCAACATAAAGTTGAGCGAGTTCATGTGTAAGTGAGTATGTATAAACCTTTAAAAATGTTGTAAGTATGTAAGTCCCTGGTATGTAGCAATTAAGGAAAAAGAGATCACCATTGGGTTGCAAAGCCAATGATATGTGTGAAGTGCTGTAGGAAGACTCAAACCTAGGAGATTTTTGCGTCGGGCTCAAAGTCACCCCGAGGTCCGTACTGTTGGGCATGGAGTTGGGCTCTCTACACCCAGATAGATCTATCGCTAATGACCCTCGGTCCTACAATTAGGATTAAAGACCTCTAGTTTCCGCCTACCCACTCACATGATCTAAGTAGTAAACCCTCCTTAAGCTAACCATACCATGTATAAAAGTATCCGTAATCATTGTAACATGTATTTCACCCCCGAAGTATAAAATTTGAAAACAGTTAAGAGAAAAGGGGGACATGAACTCACTGAAGTGCGTCTTGAAATAGTCAATCCCAAATCAACCTGCTGCGTGACGACCTACACGTACTAACTTCTATTAGACGGATGGTCGTGCCTTGGCTTAGGGTTTAACGTTTTGTTGGAGAAATAGTTAGGTAACTATTCCGTGTTCACACTTCTTAATTATTTAACAAGTATATTCCTTCCCAAGGATGGGGGTTTTAATACATGTGTGTTTTTATAATTTTAAAAATATATTTTTAAGTCTCAGTTGAAACTATATTTTAAATCACTTTGTCTAAAATATTCTGTCTCCCAAAATGTACATATTTTTCCCAAAAATATTATAGTTTACTTTATACAATTTCCATAATAATACTTTACCAAAATACATATTTAAGAGTATTTTCCAAAAATACATAAGTTACATTTTTAAAGTTCGTGTGGTAATAACAGTACATGTGTAACTTAAATATTTATTTGTGAGGGTGTTGGTATTATTTTGGTGTCGATACTTCTCAGTGTATTCAAGTTATATTATTTTTACTCTAAAAATAACATATCTAGTTCACAAAATAATCATAAAATCACACAAGCATTTTACTATGAAATATATATTCTAAATATATATTTAACAAGTTTTATTTACGAAAATCCACCTCCGACACTTGGTTATTTTGTAATAAAAATCTTGGCGAAGTTTATTTGGAAAAACAAGTTAAAAATACATTTATAAACACTTCTCACAAAATATTTCTAAGTGTTATATTTCTGAAAAAAAATTTCGCCAGAGTTTCCTCTGTAACTGGAGGTGGCCACGCTTACTAGCGTATCATTTTCTTTTCAAAATTCAATCAAACAATTTATCAACCATCAACATACAACATTTAAGCATCAAACTTGTCAAATCAAGTCTAAATCACAAACTCATGAACTTGAAAGTTGTGTAAAAATATGTAGTAACTTTCCTACATATTTAGTGGATCTTGTCATCTTTAAAAATAAAAATTAGTTTCTTAAAAACTTTATTTTTAAGGAACTTGAAGTTCTACAACTTCTAGTCAAGTTTTACAAAAATATTTCTTTGTCAAACTTTCTTGTCACACAAGTGTTTACACACTAGTTTATTCACTAAAATGCTTTTAGTTTATGCAAGATCCGGGTTTTTAACAAGACTTGCATCTTTCACTTGGTTTTTCCGAAAAACCACATGTAGATCTTTAGATCTACTAGTTTAGAATCTTATTTTACAAGAAAAATTATATTTACACAAGTTCATGTTTCATGAGTGCAAGGGTTCACCATCTTTTACAACTTTTACACTAACATATTACTAGTTCATGTTCCATGAACATGATCTAGTATGGATAGATGATGATCCATCCCACTACTAGCAACAAACAACATAAAATAATCACAACTAACCAAGATTTACATGATTTACACAACTAGTTTCTCTTTATCCAACTAGTTTATCTTACTTTCAAGACTTTAAGTTATGATCTTGTGTGTTCTTGATTTTTTAACCGTTAAATCACTTATTAACCACATTAAACAAGAACAAGATGGTGTTTAGAGGCACTTACTACTAGCTCGAGGCTAGGGAAGAAACAAGACGTAAACAAGGTGGATAAAAGGAAACGAGGGTGGTCCTTGAGCTTCCGAGTGCATCGAGCTTGTTTGTAGGACACCTTACACCTTTGAGTGTATGAAAAATGGTTGTAAGAAAACTTGAAGGTGATGTTGGTGGTGCTTGGGTCTTCGGCCGAACTCAAAGAGAAGGGAAATGAGGAGCTTGTTTGAGTTGGTGATTTGTAAATGAGAGGCTCTAATTCCTTGATGTCTTATTTTATGTTGGTGCACTTAGTGTCTGTTAACTTTGTCTTATTCAAGTCTTTTGTTTAGATAGGTTTGAATGAACACACAACAGGGTCTAAGTTAGGTTTAGTTTGAGTTTTAGGAAGGGTTTTCGCTTGAAAGGTTATCATGGCGAGTTCAAGCGAAACCTCATCATCATCAACTTATAGTTTCGCTTCAAGCGAGTCTCAAGCGAAACCCTATGTATTGTCAGTCTCAAGCGAAACCCCCCTAGGTCTATATATAGTGGTGTGTGTTGTTCATTTGAAGCGAACTGGTTGTGTGTGTAAGGGAAGGTGCTGCTGGATTTGCTTCAGAATACTTTGTAAAAGCACGGAAATTAATCAAAAAAGATAGATTAAAGTGAAACTAGCTGTTGTGACTTCTTTTACGTTGATTCCGCCTTTGTATTTGAAGATGAACATCCTTAACTAACATTTAGAGGTCGTAAGACGGTCCAACAAGTGGTATCAGAGCTCAGGACGAGGAGTTCATACCATACCAGCTTGATATTACCGGATTCTCTACTTTCTACTCATTTCTTTTCATTCTTTTCTGATCTGAAAGGGTTCCTACGGTTGAAATTGGCTGATTTTTGAGTATTACGTGCGGATCAGTCAATTAATAAAACCTAGAAAGTATTAGATCAAAATTCAAAGTAAAACTCAATAATTTTTTACAAAACTCGATCAGTTTCACGTACAGAACCTTTGAACTCAGATCTACGGTTTTTTAGTGGACGAAATTGAACATTATACATATCATTGTGATCGGAATTGTGTGTAGAACAATCCTTGAAAGAATCAGATTAATTTTCGGACTAAATTGGATAAAAAATGGACTAAAACAGCCTTTCGCTTGAAGAGTGTTCTTCGTAAAGAACCCATTTCGCTTGAAAACAAAAGGTTTTCCCTTGAAATAACGAACCCTTTCGCTTGACGAGTTGAAGCGAACTAGTTAACTGGGCTTTCGCTTGAATTGTTGCACTTATTTCAACCATTTCGCTTGAAAGTCCAAGCGAAATAGAAGGTTTCGCTTCAGAGTGTCCTGTTTCGCTTGAACCTTCTATATTTCAACCATTTCGCTTGAAAGTCTAAGCAAAATAGAAGGTTTCGCTTCAAACTGCCCATTTCGCTTGAACTGTAAAATTACAAGCTGTTTCGCTTAAACAGCTTTCGCTTGAAATTGTTATTTCTCAAAATCAAATTTTTTCTAAGTGTTTGATTGTTTTTCAGGTACATTCAAGATGGATGACATATTCTTGAACCCCTTTAGCGACATGTACGCATTCGCTGGAGATTCCAGAAATGATGATTCTTCGTCTAGCAACAACAATGAGAATGTGCCAAAAGAGAAGAAAAAGGAAGCCTGGGAATCGGAAAGTGCATTCGGAACGTTCAATAAACCTCCAAAGTTAATGGCTATCGAGGAATACAGTCGGTGGTCAAGAAAGTTTGAAGACTGGTTGATGGCATTTGCATTTCCTAGCTGGAAAAGTCTGAAAAACGGTTATGCAAATGGAAACAAAAATGGTGAAACGTTAAGAGTAGCTGAAGAGATTGATTCGTTTGTAGCCGAACAAAAGTGTGTGGCATTGTTATTTCAATCCGTCCGAGAAGACATAATTTCATTGATCAATTATTCAAATGCAAAAGATCTTTGGTCAAAGTTAGAAAAGAAATGTTTAGGAAGTACTGAAATCGTGAAAAACAAAAAGAAACTTCTTAGAAAAGAGTTTGATCTTTTTGGATGTTTAAAGAATGAGTCAGTCTGTAAAATGATAGAAAGGTTTGGTCATCTGAAGCTGGAATTAGTAAGACATGATATCAGAATTCCTGAAGAAGATCTTGTCGACAAATTGTTCGATTCATTGCCTGACGAGATGGATTGGAGATATTATGCGCTGATGCTGAAAAATACCATCAAAGAACCAGAAAAGCTGACATTAGATGTGCTGATTGAGAAACTCGAGAGTCACGAGTTGGAACTGAAGAAGACATACAAAGTCAATCACTCATCTTATCAACAGAATTTGGATTTGTATTATCCAAAGAGCATGATGCCAAAAGCAACTTCTCCAAAGACTGCGTTTTCTGTTGAGAATGTGTCCACAGCAAGCAAAGAAAGTCAAAGTGGTCAAAGCAGTGGAAGTCACAGTGGTTATCACAGTGGATCTTCATCATCTGCAAGTCATTCTGAGGCAAAGAATCGTTTTCAATGCAACATTGCAATAGATTTGAAGAATGCTCAGAATTTTGATGAGGAGTCGGCCAAACAGCAGATGATCTTCCTAGCATCGGTGTTGGAATCGTATGAAGGGTTAGTAGCTGGAAAGATAAGCAACACCAATCTGACGAAAGAAGATTATGATCAGATTGATCCTGAGGAAATGGAGCTGATCGATATTCGTTGGGCTATGGCCAGTGCTGTTCGTCGAGCACAGCGTTTCATGGAAATTACCGGCAGGAAGACAATTGGTGGTGCATCTACCAAGCTGGGGTTCGATAAGTCCAAGGTGACATGTTTCAAATGTAAGCAGAAAGGTCACTTCAAATGAGAATGCAGAAATGCTTATGCTAATGAGTCAGAGAATCCTTTCAGAGATGATTACTACAAGAAGGCAATTTATCATCAGAATAAATCCGAGCCGCCTAGATTGAAGCAGTTTGAAGACAATAAAGAGAAATCTAGAGCTCTTGCGGTGATTTATGATGATGAGGGTTATGATTGGAGTCAAGAGGTTCTACCGGAAGAAGATGCGGTTGGTTACGCATTCATGGCGAAAAACGACGATCCTATTCCGTGGAAAGACGATAGAACTGAAGAGCAAAAATATCAATACAGAAAAATGATTGCTGAAAACAAAATAATTAGAATATCTCGTATCTTTCTGGAAGCGAGGAGAGCAAATAGATGGGATCCAGACAGGGAGTGTTATCTTGATGAATATGGAAATATTGCAATCGATGACAAAACTCTTGATATTGAGGCCATAATTCAGCAGTACAAAGAAGAGGATGAATACTGGCAAAATAAATGGTGGGGAACTCCAACCGAGAAAATGAAAGAAGAGGAGAAAGAGAAAGAAGAGATCGAGAAAGCAAAGAAGATTGATACTGGCATTATTGACACAACGCAGGAGTTGATTGCTGAGAACTTGGGAAAATGGCTAATAAAGTGCTGGCTGCTAAAGCACTTGAGGTAGACTCTAACTCCGTGTCTGAGTCAAAAAGCCAGGTCAGTTCAGATGTGTCAACAAATGTGTCAGGTAAGAAAATTGATGGAAATGCTGATTGCAAAAATTGCAACAAAGAGTGCAAATTTTGTAGCACAGTCACGTATCTCAATGGTAAGAAAGTTGATGATCTGACAGCAAAGGTCAGAAGTGTTGAGAATCAGATTCTTGATCGTGACAAAACAGTTAAAGCTTCAACTGAACGGATAAGAGAATTAACTAGCAAAATTGAAAATGATAAAATTGATCATGACAAAATTAAACAAGAAAATGAAAAGTTGATTCTTGAAAACCGTCAGATTTCTGAGAAGTTTGAAAAACTCAAAAGCACATTGAAAGATAGTGATGATCGAAATGGTAAAACTTTTAAAGAAAATGAACATCTAAAAGCGGTGCTTAGAGTAAAAGAAGAATCAATCAACCAACAACTGGATGAAATCGCTAAACTAAAACTTAAAGTTCAAGAGACTGTAATTGAAAATGAGCGAATCCAGTTGAAGCTTAACAGTTATAGCTCCGCAAGCTTTGTTTTGCAACATATTATTCCTAAACCCATTGAGAAAGACAAAGCAGGCGAAGATGTGTATTGTGATGGAACTGGGGTGGGTTTTCATCAAGTACCACCACCTGATCTTGATAACTACACGAAAAAGCAATCTGGGTTGGTTGAAATTGAGGAAGAAAGTGAAGTTAAACTTCCGGAGAACATTGATGTCACGTTTACATCTTCCAATGATGATAGTGTCCAAAATGATATTGTAAAAGGTGTTGTTGAAAATGTGCTAAAAATGAATAGTGACACTACTGAGGAGGATGGGTGTTTCTTGGACAAGTACATTCAGAAACCAAAATCCAAAAACAACTTAAGTGATGAACCGGGTCTTGTGATGTACAAGATGGCCTGATCTGATAAGTTGTATTCGGATTCTGAGTTTCCGATTGAGAATGTTAATGTGAAAAAATTGTCAAATGTTTTCAAATTGGTTGAAGTTGAGTTGTCAGAAGTGAACAGTTTGAAACAAATAAAAAGGCAAATGAATTTTGAGAAAGATAAAGCTTACTACAAAAAGCCAGTTGTGCCACCACGTTTTTATAATAACAATCGAAACAATTGGTCGGGTGGTTATAGGGATGGTAAGAGTTTTCAGAAAAAGAGTTTTCAAAACAAAAGGTTTGCTGAAAAGAAAGTGTTTGTGAACAGTTCAAGTTTACTTTCTGATGAGGAAAATGAGATTTTTTCAAAATCAAATGAAGAATTTTTTGAGAAAAGAGCTTCACATTATCAGTCTGAAGGCCGAGTTGTCGATACTCGAACATGTTTTAGATGTAATCAAGTTGGTCACATTGCACGAAAGTGTACCTATGTGAAGTCTAAGACTGAAAGTGTGAAGATTCAACAAAAGAAAGTTGAGGTGAAGGGTAAAGCACCAATCGTTGTTGAGAAAAAGAGTGTAAAAAATGATAACACCAAAGTGAAAAATGAACCCGTAAAGAAAGTGGTAACTAAAAATGACAAATTTTACAAGCGGGTTGCATTATCTCAACAAGTTTGGAAACCAAAAACAGAGATGAAAATTTCAACTTCTGAAGTGAAAAAGGCTGAAGAATCAATTTCGGTAGATTATGATGCAAATTTTCCACCTCTTAAGGCTGAAAATTTCAAAATTCAAATTGCGAGAGTCAAAGTTACACCTAAGGCTGATAAGGCCTGGGTGGACTCCATGTTCGACTAAACAGTTTGAATTGCCGGAGCTTCCTAGATCGCGAAGCATGAATCGGCATCTTTATTGAAGTTGTTTAAGTCAAAGTTTGTTATGTGCAGGATCTTCCGAGAGCAATTTCAAGATGGATCATGGATAGTGGAGCATCTCGACATATGACAGGAAAGACTACGTTGTTGTACGATGTGAGAAATATCAATGGTGGTTATGTGGGATTTGCTGGTCATGAAGGTGGTCGAATTGTAGGTGAAGGAACGCTATCCAACGGGATCGTGACGTTTGAAAGAGTTAACTATATCACTGAGCTGGAGAACAATCTGCTTAGTATCTCGCAGATTTGTGACAATATGTATACTACTCACTTCACTGATAAAGAATGTTTGATTTTGAAACCTGGATTTGTTATCCCTGAAGAATGGATTATCATGCGGGCACCTAGAGTGAATGATTTATATGTGTTGGACATGAATGTAGCGACTACGACTACTGGTCAAGCACATTGTTTTGTGTCTAGAGCAGCTGAGAAAGAATCGAGATTGTGGCACCGCAAGATGGGGCATATTAATCTTAGAAAAATGAATCACTTGGTACACAATGATTTAGTTTTGGGTGTTAATATCAAAGGTTTTTATCTGGAAGGGGAGTGCATTAGCTGTGTCAAAGGCAAGCAAAAGAAAAAGTCACACCGTACAAAGCAAGTCAATTCAGTTTCGAGACCTCTGGAAAGACTTCACATGGATTTGTTTGGTCCTGTGAATGTCAAAAGTATTACAGGAGATTACTATTGTTTGGTCGTTACTGATGATTATTCCAGATTTTCGTGGGTTTCTTTCTTGAAGACGAAAGACGAGACATTTGACAGTTTGATGGCGTTGTTCAGAAAAATTGAGAATCTGTACCAAAGGCGTATTAAAAGAATTCGTAGTGATAATGGTACTGAATTCAAGAACAGTAAGATGGAAGAAGTTTGTGATGAAAGAGGTATATTGCATGAGTTTAGTGCTCCGTACACTCCGCAGCAGAATGGAGTTGCAGAACGCAAAAACCGGACACTGATCGAGACGGCTAGAACTATGCTCGCAGATTCAAAGTTACCGATAAATTTTTGGGCTGAAGCTGTTTCTGCCACATGCTATACACTCAACAGGGTTCTCACTGTCAAGAAGTTCAACAAAACATGCTTTGAGCTAATCAATAATCGCAAACCAAATTTGAAGTATCTAGAACCGTTCGGGTCACCCTGTACAGTTATAGAGCCTCATGGAAAGTTTGGTCCGAATAGCATTGAGGGAATATTTGTTGGTTATGCAAATCTGATGCGACGTGTCTTCGTTCCAAGTGAGAAGCGGATTATTGAAGCTGCAAATGTTGAATGTCAAGGTTATACTATGCCGCCACAGAATCCTGGTGATTCATGGCGTTATCATTATGACAAACTTTGGGATTCGTTTGACATGAGAGAAGAATCAGAGGATGATAAAGATTTCTTTGATGAGTTGGATATTTTGCGTGAATATGAGTCGCAGCTAAGGTTCCCAGCTGAGTATTCTAGCAGACCACGTGAAACTTCAAATGACGATGAAGCAGGTCCAAGTAATGCTGGTGAACATGATGATGTCCAACAGAATGAAGTTGCTCAGGATAATCAGTCGGTTCAGGATGATAATCAAGAAGCTGAAAACATGCCAGTCTTTGATCATGGTGATTCAGATTCTGAGGGGGAGCAAATTCAGATTTCGAGTCAAACAAACCAAGTTGGTGAACAAGATGCAGAGCAGAATGTTACTAATCGGGAGGGAAATGTAGATGTTCCAAGCGAAGTGATGTCGTGAACTTTTTCATATCATCCAGAGGAGTTGATCATAGGAGAATTGCAGACAGGAATTCGCACTCGAAGACAGATTGATAAAGGGCTTACATGTTTTTATACAAAAGTTGCTCCTTTGCAAACTGAATTCTCATTAAGTTGTTTTATCTCGCAGGTTGAGCCAAGAACTTACAAAGAGGCGCTTACTGAAGACTCTTGGGTCAATGCAATGCAGGAGGAACTTAGTCAATTCGAGAAATTGGGAGTGTGGAAGTTAGTTGATTTGCCGGATGGTCATAGGAAAATAAATACAAAATGGGTATTCAAGTGCAAGAGAGACGACAGAGGAGTTGTTGTAAGGAACAAAGCTCGACTTATTGTTCAGGGCTTTAGTCAACAGGAAGGTATTGATTTTACAGAAGTCTATGCTCCTGTGGCTCGACTAGAGGCAATCAGAATTTTCCTAGCATTTGCGTCTTGGAAGAACTTCAAAGTATATCAGTTAGATGTAAAATCGGCGTTTCTTTATGGGAAGGTCAAAGAGGAGGTTTATCTCGGTCAGTCGCCGGGCTTCACCGATCCAATCCACAAAAAAAAGGTCTACTTATTGGACAAAGCGCCGTATGGTTTACACCAGGCCCCGAGAGCCTGGTATGAGACTTTGTCTCAACACCTACTAGCCAACAAGTTTATTCGTGGAAAAGTGGATGCCACTCTCTTCACTAAAGAGGTCGACGGTCATCTTCTGATAGTTCAGATTTATGTGGACGATATAATTTTTGGGTCGACAAATGAAAATCTATGTAAAGATTTTGAATCAGTGATGAAGCAAAAGTTTGAAATGTCATCAATGGGGGAGATGAAATTCTTTCTGGGTTTACAAGTTGAACAACTTCCTGAGGGAATTTTCATTCATCAGTCAAAGTATGTTCATGATATTCTAGAGAAATTTGGGATGTCAAGTTCTACTCCAGCTGCTACCCCACTTGCAACAAATCATGGGATTCACCCAGATCTCACCGGAGACAGGGCTGATGAAACTTTTTATCGTTCCATGATAGGTTCTTTGATGTACCTAACAGCTTCACGTCCTGATATAATGTACCCAATGTGCCTCGCAGCAAGATTTCAATCTAACCCGAGAGCTTCGCATATGATCATTGTGAAGAGGATATTGCGCTACCTGAAAGGAACTCCTTCATTGGGGTTGTGGTATCCTAGGAAAGGCGACTTTACGCTCGAAGGGTATTCCGATTCGGATTTCGGATGCTGCAAAGTAAATTCAAAATCAACAACTGCAGGATGCCAGTTCTTTGGAACTCGATTGGTTACCTGGCAGTGTAAGAAACAAATGTCTGTGGCGTTATCTACATGTGAAGCGGAGTACGTTTCTGCTAGCAGTTGCTGCTCTCGGATTTTGTGGATACAGCAACAGATGCGCGACTACGGTTTGCAGTTTCTTAACACACCTCTTTTTGTTGATAATGAGGCCGCAATAAATATAACAAAGAATCCAGTACATCACGCTAAAACTAAACACATAGAAATTCGTCATCACTTTATTCGTGATTGCTTTGAGAAAAAGTTGATACGAATTGGGAAAATCTACACTGACGAACAGAAAGCTGATTTACATACCAAAGCTTTTGATAAAAATCGGTTTAAATATTTGTTAAAACTGAACGGTATGAAGCTTCTGTCGGTGTCGGATGGCATAATTGGCGTTGATGAGAGTACTGTTGCGGATGAAGACGAGAAACAATCTGCAATGGTTTGTCGATTTTTTACCTGTTTTGGTATTTAGGGGGAGTAGATAGATGTATATAGCTTATTTTTCAGAAAATACAAAAACAGTAAAAAATGCAAAAATACAAAAACATGATAAAATCTGAAAAAGAGCTTGTGTATATAGGGAAAATGATAGTACATCGGCTAGACAATTACAGTATGCTAAAGATTTGTAAAGTTTAAATGAGTTAAACAGTCTCACTAATGATGTGTCGATAGGTTTTTGCACATTTAGTAGATTTATTTGGGATATAAACCTAAATTTCAAACTTGTGAAATTCGTGGGGAACACTACTTGGATATATAGGTAACCCCTGAAATCTTGTTTGAAAGGTCTCATAATCTGATATACTAGGTCTTTATACTCAATGATGTCTGGGGTATTATTCCGGGACTTCTGCTGAACGGTAGTTCTGGCCTAGTCCTTGGCTAATACTTTCTGCAATGCTTGAAACATAGCATTAAACCCTCAGCATGCCGATGAAACAATAAAATTGATAGTCGCTGCTGTTGTAGCAAAAAGATCCTCTAAAGGGGACATACCGTAAAGTCGAAGCTGATATCTCTCTGCGTATACGGAAGTATCGACCTGAGATCCCTCGGCCCTCGCATACCTAATTTATATACAGATATCATTGTAGTATACTCACCTGTAAGACTGATTATTGGGATTCTGGATACGGGAGTATATTCAAGAGGTGGGACACATGAATGAGCTAGTTCATAAGACATCTAATTCGTATCCTGAATAATTTGAAATATGTGTGAGAATTTAAGATGGATCAGTATATCGACAATCGAGGTGAATTGTTTAATTCTGAGTATGTAATCACAGCTTAATGGTACTTGTGATTTGTCTGATAGCTGATATGATTCCCTGACACACTCGCCAAAAATAAGCTGGTAAGTAGTTTACTTTGTTTACTTTCTGAAATTTAAGTTTTCTGTATTTCATTTCCTAGTTTAGAACACTTTATAAAATCCAAAAAGATTTTATTTCTGCTTTATTTTCCGACAAACCAAAGTGGAGAGTTGATTGTTGGATTCTCAGATATTTGAAGCAGATGCAGGAGATTCTGGACTGAAGAATGAGGAGAGCTTATCTTGATAGAGTCTGATTTATTGGATAGTCAAAATCAAGTTCATTAACTTGATACTTGTTATTTTCAGAAAATGTTTGAAATTGTTGTTTTAAATAAGTTTGATTCGTCAAATGATCAACCAAGGTCATTAAATTGGACTTGGTAGATTAATTAAGTAATCAGGGTCATTAATTTGGACCTGAATACTTGAGTGGATTGCTATAACTGATTGAGTTTGTGATTTATTGTTGGAAAGATAGTTTGTAATGATTGATGTTTGAGACACAGGTTTTGGACTTCATTATTCCCATGGAAGCTAAAGGTTAAAGCTTGAACCAGATCAAGACCTCAGATTCTAGCATATCGAGAGGGGGAGTCTGTGAAAGGGGGAGTCTGGATCAACGGTCAAAGGGAAGTCTGAAGATGGAGCTAGGACAAGATTGTGAACCTGTGAAGATAGAATGTTTATGATGAAAAGACAGAGTTGGAGATTGTTAAAGACAAAGACTTGAAGCCGAAGACTTCGTCAACATTCAAGGGGGAGTCTGTTGGTGCACTTAGTGTCTGTTAACTTTGTCTTATTCAAGTCTTTTGTTTAGATAGGTTTGAATGAACACACAACAGGGTCTAAGTTAGGTTTAGTTTGAGTTTTAGGAAGGGTTTTCGCTTGAAAGGTTATCATGGCGAGTTCAAGCGAAACCTCATCATCATCAACTTATAGTTTCGCTTCAAGCTAGTCTCAAGCGAAACCCTATGTATTGTCAGTCTCAAGCGAAACCCCCCTAGGTCTATATATAGTGGTGTGTGTTGTTCATTTGAAGCGAACTGGTTGTGTGTGTAAGGGAAGGTGCTGCCGGATTTGCTTCAGAATACTTTGTAAAAGCACGGAAATTAATCAGAAAAGATAGATTAAAGTGAAACTAGCTGTTGGACTTCTTTTACGTTGATTCCGCCTTCGTATTTGAAGATGAACATCCTTAACTGACATTTAGAGGTCGTAATACGGTCCAACATTTTATAATCCAAATCTTATTATCCAACATATAATGTGTTTCATTGTCCAACAACATTAGCAAATAAAATAATAAAAAGGATGGTGGGGATGTCTCCACATCCCATGACCGTAGGAAGAGGGGGGGGGGGTATGGGGTTGGGTTTCAACAATAAAGTTACAATCTAGTTAGCTTTAAAATGTTAAATTAGTGTGTTATGATATATTGTTATTTATAAGTTGTGTTAGGGTGTTCGGGGACCCTAACTGGCTCAGAAAAGTAAAAACTATGTCTTTGGCAAAAATTTTATGTTCCGGGTAAAGTCCGGTTGTTCGGTTGGATGTTGATCCGTTAAAGTGTTAAACAAGTATTTAAAGTGTCTTTTATTATGTTTTAGTGACACAATAAATTCCCAACACTTTGGAAATTATCTAGGACTATTTTGCTAAGTTTTTACACCTTACTAGCATTGATTAATGCTGAATTTTGTTTATTAAGTGCAGAATTCTGCATTTAAGGTGTGTTTTAGGCACTTCCTGGCACTATAACTATCCCCTAGTGACACAGTTTAATGATTCTCACTTCCCTACACTCCCTACCAGTGTAGTAATTTATTCCCGGCTCATACTGGCCTTAGAGACAATGTGTGTCTAGTGCTGGAAATGTCAGCTTGTTCACTGGGTTATCCGCTCACTGTGCTAACTGTGCTTTTGTGCATCAAGTTTGTCACTATTGTTTTGTGTGTAATAAATGAAGTGACAGTAATAAGGTATGATGCATGAATATGTATGTATCGGAAAACAAAAAGCAATTTATTCGTAATTGTAATCAAGCACGGTAATTAAGCACTAATTAAATATTAATTTAGTGTACGGATACCTGTAAATGTGAGGGTTGTCACAGATTATTGTGATTATAGACACTTACTCCACATAATACAGCTAAAATAAACACATAAAAGAAATTTACTACAAGTCAAGTTTCGAAATCAGTCGTTGACTTTAACCTTGACTTTGACCTCAGAAACACGGGGTGTTACACCATCGTCCTTGGAAGTTTCGATGTTGTTATCGAGATGGATTGGTTATCCCAGCATCAAGCGAAAATACTTTGCCAAGAGAAGTTTGTCCGCATTCCTTGTCTTGTCGGTGAACCCCTTACTATTCAAGGTGAGAGGGGTGGTGCTATTGTAGGCATCATCTCCATCTTAAAGGCCCAAAAGTGTTTGCGAAAGGGTCATACCGCTATTCTAGCCCTTGTCACTGACACCCTAACTAAAGAGAAAAAGATTGAGAATATCCCCATCGTTCGCGACTTTCCTGAGGAACTACCTGGCCTCCCACCTCATCGTCAAGTCGAATTACAAATTGAGCTAACTCCTTGAGCGGTGCCTATAGCTCGTACACCGTATAGACTATCCCCAACAAAACTGGAAGAGTTGTCCAGGAGTTATTGGATAAGGGTTTTATTCGTCCTAGCTCGTCACCCTAGGGAGCCCCCGTACTGTTTGTCAAGATGAAGGATGGTACCTTCCGTATGTGCATAGACTACCATGAGCTCAACAAAGTGACTCTGAAGAACCGTTACCCATTCCACGCATCGATGATCTATTTGACCAGTTGCAAGGGTCAAGTTTCTATTACAAAACTGATATGAGATCGGGCTATCATCAATTGAGAGTCCGAGGTGAAGACGTCTCTAAAACCGCATTCAGGACACGATACGGATACTACGAGTTCCTCGTTATGCCATTTGGACTGATAATTGCACCTGCGGTTTTCATGGATCTCATGAATCGAGTGTGCAAACCTTACTTGGACAAGTTCGTCATCGTTTTTATCGACGACATTCTAATCTACTCTAAGAGTCGGGAGGAACACGAGCAACACCTACGTATTATTTTGGAACTCTTACGAAATGAACAACTCTATGCTAAATTCTTGAAATACGACTTTTGGCTTCGTGAAGTCCATTTCCTCGGTCATGTGGTCAATGAAACTGGGATTCATGTTGATCCAGCCAAGATCGACTCCATCAAGAATTGGCCTGCGCCTAAAACTCCCACAGAAATCTACCAATTCCTTGGCTAGGCAGGTTACTACCACAGATTCATCAAAAGATTCTCAAAGATCGCATAACCTCTTCCTGCTTTAACTCAGAAGGGTGTCACCTACAGGTGGGGTGATGCTCAAGAGTCCGCATTTTAGTAGTTGAAGGTAAAGCTTTGTAGTGCACTTATCCTTTCGTTACCGAAAGGTACAGATGACTTCATTGTCTACTGTGACGCGTCCATCCAAGGACTCGGTTGTGTGTTAATGCAATGTGAGAAAGTCATTGCTTATGCATCAAACCAACTCAAAGTTCATGAAAGGAACTACACTACCCATGACCTGAAGCTGGGAGCTGTAGTCTTCTCACTCAAAATATGGAGACACTACTTGTACGGTACCAAGTGCACGATTTACACCGATCACAAGAGTCTCCAACACATACTTGACCAGAAGGAGTTAAAAATGCTACACCTGTGCTCTGTAAACATTGTACGATGTAGAACAATATCATTTATCAAAGAAACAATGTTTTTTGGTCTCAATGTTTGCTTATTTATGTTTGACAATTTCACGTTTTGATTCTAGTTCGATTTCAAGCTTTAAATCGCTTTCTAGAAAGTTATACGCAAACTGATGCGTAAACATAATCAGTTTAACGCGATAAACACCCCGGAACAGTGACTTAGGCTTAACATACCTTAAATAACCTTTACAAAACTTAGAAATAAGTTTTGAAGGGTTTGGTGTGTTAAAAACAAGTTTATTCGATCACAGGGACTATTTGCGACAAACTGCGAAAGTCTGCCGATTCGTATAGCAACGAACATTCCGGAACAACATCATAAGCTAAACATACCCTAAATATCCTTTACATAGCTTAGAAATAGGCTTTGAGGGGTTCGGTATGCGAAAATGCGCTTATTTGATCAATAGGGAAAAAAGCGTCAAAAGGTGCATAAGTTTGCATTTACGCGCATATCTTACGTTCTGAACATATCCGGACATCCAAAAAAATTTTTAATCTTTAAAATATTTTATTTTAATGATTGGAATGCAAAAATACCATTCGTCGCGTAATTTGGATCGTTTTTCACGTCCGTTCGAGTTTCATCGTTATTAACCGAATAACGTGACCGTACGACCAAACGAACCGACATCCGAGATGTTTTCAAGCATATTTCATATTCCCTATGCTTTGACATCATTATAGAGCCTTGAAAATGGGTTAAGGGGGCTTAAACGTGTCGAAAATCAACTTTATTGCATGTAGGGACTGAAACTGAACATTTTGGAAACTTCTGGACAGGAGGTCCTGGCGGGGCGCGTAGCCTGAAGGCTCTGCCTTCGCGGGGCCCGACAGCTTGTGCAGGCAGAAAACTTGTTTTCTTCAAATCAGTCTGCTGCCACGGTTTTTAATCGTACTTTTTCAATACTTGGAGCTGGTTTAAGTGTTCCCCAAGCCCTCTAATGAATGTGTAACAAGTGTAGGGTTAAGATCTTGCTTTGATTAACTCACAAACACTTCGCAAGACCAAATTCATCCTTGATTCCTATAAATACCCATGAATTCTTTCATTCCAACTTGCTCATTCCATTTTTCTTTCACTTTGGATCTGATTGAAGCTATCCATCTTGGTTGAAGGCTTCAAACTTCAGTTTTCTTTGTTCTTTCTTCAAGCTTGGACCTCTTGTAAGTGTTCTTTCATGCTTAATTTTGTATTTCAAGCATGAAAGTCAAACAGTGTTTGACTTTCTACTTTGACCATGAATTGGTCAAGACAAAGTTCGTTTAAACTTTGCAACGTGAGCGTAATTACGATGGTTATAGTTCCTTGTGACTATACCTACTGATTACCACGTTGATTAGTCGAAGTGACGAGTCAAAGTTTCGGTCAAAAATCCGATTATGCGCATTTTGCGACGAAACTATTTTCGAGTATCAAAACACTTTGTTTTGATATCAAATCAGTTTTCTAACTTAGTTAAACATGTTTTAACATGTTTAACTCGTCACTTTTTGTTTAGTGCTTATATAGCGACGTAAGTCAAGCGGTCTAAACAACCACTTAGACTTTCGAACCCGAACCGTTTGGTCGATCATTAGGATCCGACCAAACATATTTTGTGACCATAGTTGTATAGGGAATAACCTTCCGAGGTTATACCTTATGGTCACTTCGTTTAGTTAGTTGTATGATAGGTAGTTTATATGCCTTAGGAAAATGACCAAAAAGCCCTTTTTGCGCATAATTTCACTTTAAGCATATGTAACCAACGCTTTAACATCTAAACTGATTATACAACATAATTAAACATGTTAGGGCATATAATACTTATCATAGGGCTAGTTAGACCATCCGAATGCGTTTTCGCGCAAATGACGCGTTAAAGTAGCGTAGACTACCTTAACGGGTCATAACGGGTCGTAAACACTTAGGATAGGTTTCAATTCAGAATGTAGGCTTTGTTAAACCATATCATATGAGTTCCAACACTTGTTTGGTTTACAATACCTCATTCTATCCGATTCCTCGATTTGTGTCCCGTTACACTAACATAGTATCCGATGCACTAGGAACCACTTCAACACTTGAACTCTTGGTCCTTTGAGCTTTGTTATATCATTTGATCAAGACCTATATGCAATCCCAAGTGAGTACATAGTGCCCTCTTTTCCCGTTTACAAATGGTTTTGGGGTGATTCATATGTGTAACCGATTTGTCTTCCAAACGTATGGCATATAGGTGTTTACTAAGTGCTTTTATGTGTATTATTCCGATTATGCAAACATGATGTTTATCCAAATCCTTAAAGAACTATCTATCTTCATAGTTAGATTCTTATAGGATATTTGAAGTACAGTCTTAGATCTTCCTATCTTCATAGTGAGATTTTTAAGAAGTAATTTACAAGACGATGGTTATGATTTATGTGTAGATTGTTGGTGATTAGATAACGAAACTAGAGTAATACAATAAACACATGGTGGATACGTCGCTGGTACTTCCTATATATAAGTGTGCTTATTGTATTACCCTTCGTGGCGTTATTCCAAATCACCATTAGGATTTAGAATGTTGTGATACAATGATTCAATATGACCGAAACCAAATCCTTATAGCATCTATCTATCTTCATAGAACGATTCTTATAGGATGTTTAAAGTGCTAATATTGGAGTCCTTGTTTGGATTCATTATGTACTTTAATGCGTGTTTGACTAGATGATATGATAGAAACCAAATCTGTCACACCCCAACTATTTCGCCGCGATTTATTATTTTAAGCGGTCGGGGTGTGACAGAAGAGTTGGTATCAGAGCCCATGGTTATAGGGAATTAGGTTATTAGTAATGCTTTGACCTAGTCTATAACCTTCCTAGGACCCTAACACAAGATTCTTGTGTTTAGATCATAAAACAATACCGTCACTTATCTTTAGGTGACAACCACAACAAGAACATAAATTTCAAATCCGCTTTGAAAACTAATCATCTATTCTAGGATGATTTATTATAAGGTTTTGAACCCTTTAAGTTTTCAAAAATCTCGTCAAAGTTGGGTCTTATAATGTGAACACGTGCAATCTGGAAGGGTGGATGCCTGTACTCTGAGTTTTCTGTCTAAGGCTAGAGTGTTCGTACAAATCCACATAATCGGACCAGTCACTCTTACCTGGGAACTCTTGGGGTTAGTGTCCACTTATAGGCTAAAGCATATCTTCGCGATACATTAATATGACCCGCTTACTTTGATTAGTCACCATCTCATTTGTTTGCCTTAGGTAACAAACGAATGAACACAATTTTTATGCGTTATCATTCTGTTTTGATTATCCGATAACATTTCACTTGTTTCCTCCTATGTCTTCCATTTCCTTTAGAATGTCTCTTCATCGCAACAACATGTAAATGTCCGAGCAGGCTACCACATTTGCCCAGCGACTAGGCGAAGTAATCCTGAAGACTGTTGAATTAGCTGTTGCCATGTCTCATCTCAATGATGAAGCCACTCAAGAATCACCAAAGGAAACAGAAGCCAAGCCTTCACCAAAATCAAAGAAGCGTAAAGCTTCAAAGAATCTTCCAGTCGTTGCACCAAATCAAGCAGGACCTAGCCAGGTGGTAGCACCACCAGCCAAGAAGCCGTACTTGGGAACAGCCCCCTTATGCAATCAGTGTAACCTCCACCACCATGCCAGTGTCAAGTGCCGAACATGTTCCAACTGTGGACTTATTGGATATACGACAAGATTCTGTCGTTCAGTCACTGTGCTAAACCAAGCTATTCAGAACCCTATTCAATTTCAAGCAGATCCAGCACAAGCTCATTTTCCTCCTGGTTCTTGCTACACCTGTGGCGAGATGGGTCATTTCAGGAACAAAAGCCCAAAGTTTGTCGATGCAAATCTGACCCATGAATGAGCATTTGGCTGATTAGAAGAGGCTGCTGCTTTGAATTTGTTTAAATCTTATGCTTTGTTTCTTTGTTTTTCTTGAACTCTGAAACAATTTGTGTTTGGTTTATAAATAAAATCGTTGTTTACAATTCTGATGTACAAGTGTAGTTACATGTGTGTATGGCATTTCCCTATGATACCTACATCAAGGAACTATGTTCCTTACAAACTACACTTGTGATTCTCCCTTTCAAGTGATCGCTCATGATTTCCTCGAAAATTTTAAGTACTCGTTTCATTCTAAGAAACGAAGTACAGAAAATAAGTGACAATTTTAGACGATTACTCAAAATGTCACTTTAAATCCTTTGTTAAATAACTAAGGGTATTTTTGATCTCATACCCATATCATTACATTCTGGTTTTCATAACAACATACATAATATATGCTTTTCAAAAATAACCTTCATGATTTCAAAACATTTTATATAGTTAGAAAACATTTTTTTAACATAGTATATTTACTTAACATATCAAGTGCATGATTTCAAAAACATCATCCATGTTTTCAAAAAACCTTATACATAATTTCAAAAATTCATCTCGCATGATTTTAAAACATTTTATAAATATACTTATCTAATACACCTACTTTATGATTTCAAAAGTATTATGTAAGGTTTCAAAAACATTAAACACATTTCTAAAGAACTCCATGCATAGTTTTCAAAAACATTTTGCTCATACATTGACTTAACCTCCAAATTCTGCTTCATATTCGCCTTGGCATATCTAGCACCTCAACTTCATGAGCATTTTACCTCATGTTTTGACTTAAGCACGTCCAGTGCAAGGTTTCGAAACATTTTTCCAATTCCAAAATCCATATAGGATCTTCTTCACAATTAGATCCTTATGGATGGTTACCGCTCAAAACATAATCCTTAATTGAATTCATTGTATGCTTTGATACGTACATTACGATTCAATAAGGACAAAGCCAAATTCCTATTAAGATCTTCCTATCTTCATAGTTAGATTCTTGAAGATGTTTAAAGTGCCAAATGAAATCCACGGATTGTATTCCTATTATGCTTTAAATACATCTGCACAATCAACAAGAAAATTAACAAAATGATAACAAATTGAAGATCAAGTTAAGCAATTTTGTGATTATGTGATTATGTGTTATGTGTTCTCTTTTGTGTTTTTATTTTCATTATCCAAATCCTCGTAGAATCTTCCATATCTTCATATGAGAGATTCACAGTAGGATATCCAAATGTACTACCCTAAATCCTTAATGGGCTTCTACATAATAGTTAAGACCCTTGGATTATAAAGTATCATTCCATAATTCAAAAGAGACCCCTTGGGTGGTCTAGTTAAAAAGATTGATTCAAAAATATGGTTAAGAATGGCATGTGATGATATAGCTGAAAATACTCCTTGGTGGTCTATTAAAAGAGATCATTTATTGATTTAATTAAAAGGATCCTTTGGTAGTCTAGTCACAATCATCGCAGGTTCGTTCATTGTTTTTCTTCCCCTACACATTATAAAATGCACTGTGTGGACTATGCAAGGAATTACGTAATTATGGATGCATACATAATTATGAAATTCAGTGCACGGAAACCACAGGTAGATTTGTCTTGTGTAAGAACCGGTAGTGGCAACAATAACAAAACGTGAACAATGTAATGGAGGTACGGTGGACGCACCAATGGCGCTTCATATACTTGTATATAAGTGTCCCTCTTAAATTGCAAGCATGATGTTATTTAAAGTTACTAGAAGTTCAGAACTCTAACCAGTGTTGTTTTATCTTTTCAACTTCATGTTTCGAGCTCTCACAAGTTTCCTCTAAATAAATTTCGGGATGAAATTTCCTGAAGTATGGGAGACTGTGACACCTGTGTCTCCACGGCCATCAAACAAACACCAAATCAATGAAATATTTTATTTCATACTTAGGATTTACATAAATATATGTATCATTTGCACATATCAATTCTCGTTCGATTTCGAGCTCTAAAATCGCTTTCTTGGAAGTTATACGCAAACTGATGCGTAAACGTAATCAGTTTAATGCGACAAACACTCTGGAATAGTGACATGGGCTTAACATACCTTAAATAACCTTTACATAACTTATAAATAAGTATTGAAGGGTTTGGTGTGTCGAAATCAAGTTTATTCGCTTATAGGGACTAATTTTGACAAACTATGAAAGTATGCCGATTCGTACTATAACAAACATTCCAGAATATGATCATAAGTTAAACATGCCCTAAATATCCTTTACATATCTTAGAAATAGGCTTAGAGGTGTTTGGTGCGTAAAAATAAACTTATTGATCAACAGGGACTAAAAGCGTCAAAAAGTGCATAAGTTTGCATTTTCGCGCATATCTTACGTTCTGAATATATCCGGACATCCAAAAATTTATGTAATCATTAATATATTTTATTTTAGTGATTGGCCTGATAAAATTCCATTCGTCGCGTAATTTGGATCGTTTTTCACGTCCATTCGTGTTTCGTCGTAATTAACCGAATAACGCAATCATACGACCAAACGAACCAACATCCGAGATGTTTTTGAGCATATTTCATGTTCCCTATACTTAAACTTCATTATTGATCCTTGAAAATGGATTAACGGGGTTTAAACGCGTCGAAAATGGCTTAATAGTGTTACAGGGACCAAAACTGTCAATATTCAAAAGTTTCTGGACCTGGTACATGGTAGCGTCGCGCCACAGCCTAATGGGCAGAATATCATGTTTCAGCAACAGCAGGTCCATTTTCAGCATCTAACTTGAAGTTTAGGGTCTTTTTGGTAACATTTGCAATACCGTATGATGGTTTATGGGCACCCCTAGTATTCCAAAACCATGTGCCTTACATGTACAGTCCAGATCGAAGCTCAATTATTGAGGAACGATCCTAACGGTTCTTCAAACTCTATATAAACCCACTTGAAATTCTTTCATTCCTCACATTTAAATCTCAATCTCCTTCTCTAAGTTGAAGCTCTCCTTGTGAAGCTTCATACCTGAGAAATTTTGAGTTCAAATCTTCAAGTCTTGGACCTTTTGTAAGTTTCCTTCATGCTTGTTTATGTATTTCAAGCATGAAAGTCAAATAGTGTTTGGATTTCTGCTTTGACCTCGTTTTGGTCAACACAAAGTTCGTTTGAACTTCGCAACGTGAGCATAATCACGATGGTCATAGTCCCTTGTGACTATACCTACTGATTACCACGTTGATTAGGCATAGTGACGAGTCATAGTTTCGGTCAAAAGGCGTATTCATGCGTATTTTGCAACCAAACTATTCTTGGGTATCAAAACCCTTTGTTTTGATATCAAACTTGTTTTCTAACTTTGTCAAACATGTTTTAACATGTTTAACTCGTCACTTTTAGTTTAGCGCTTATATAGGGTCGTAAAGATAAGCGGTCTAAACAACCGTTTAGACTTTCGAACCCGACCCGTTTGGTCGATCATTAGGATTCGACCAAACATGTTTTGTGACCATAGTTGTATAGGGAATAAACTTCTGAGGTTATACCTTATGGTCACTTCGTTTAGATAGTTGTATGATAGGTAATTTATATGCCTTAGGAAAATGACCAAAATGCCCTTTTTACGCATAAATTCATTTAAGCATATGTTACCTAAATTTTTACATTTAAACTGATTAGGTAACATTATTAGACATGTTAAGGCATATAATACTTGTCACAGGACTAGTTAGGCAGTGCAAATGCGTTTTACACGAATAACGCGTTAAAGTAGCGTAAGCTACCTAAACGAGTCATATTGGGTCATAAGCACTTAGGATAGGTTTCGTTTTAAAATGTAGGCTTTGTTAAACCATATTACATGAGTTCCTATACTCATTTGGTTTATGAAACCTCATTCTATCCGATCTTCCGATTTCGATCTGGTTTACTAACGTAGTTACTTATATTAGGTGTCGTTTTGATTCTTTGATCCCTCTAGCTTTGCTTGGTTGTTATTCAAGACTTCAACAACTCTCGTAGTTGCCAAAGTATTGCAATATCAAATGTTTTGCCATTTATTTGGCTAACAAAACCTATGTACTCGTTGGCATTTTTATGCTGACTATTTTTCACATATGTTTCAGGTTTTCAACTTTTCAAGCATGCAACGCATAGGACTGCATCTGGGCCTTAGACTTCTTTAATCAAAAGACAATTACATGTATTCTTTGTTTGTAAAACGATGTTAATAATATTGAAACAATTTCGTACCAGTAGTTGTGAGCAATTTGTAACGTGACTCCCCGATATTTCCGCTGCGTGTTGTTGTATTACGCGATTGGGGTGTTACAGATTGGTATCAGAGCACTGGTTATAGGGAATTAGGTTATTAGTATGCCTTTAACCTAGTCTATATCCTTCTTAGGGACCCAAACATGAGTAGACTTAGGATCTCTATCCTAAATCCTCATCCTTATTCGTGCCACAACTACTCTATGATTTACAAATCATATAACCTTAGATGATTTATCATAAAACCCTTACGCTTTATGCCTTAAGGTATTTCTCAAAATGTTTTTCTTAAATCATTTTCACTGAAATATTCCTCAAAATGTTTTCTTAAAACGTTCTCGTTAAAATATTTCACAACATGTTTATCTCAAACATTTTTTATCAAAAGATTTCTCAAATGTTTTTCTCAAACATTTTTCATCGAAATCTTGGGTTTTAATAATGTGAACACATTCAATCTGGAAGGGTGGATGCCTGTACCCCGAGTTTTCTGTCTAAGGCTAGAGTGTTCGTACAAATCCGCATTATCGGACCAGTCACTCTTACCTGGGAACTCTTAGGGTGAGAGTTCACTTATAGGCTAAAGCATGTCTTCGTAAAACATTATAAAAACCTATCCATGTTGACCATGTCATGTTGGTGCATACGTCTGTCGACTTCATCTTGTATTGAGTCTAGTATTAGAATTGTTAGATCAGGGCACGTTGTACGAGGAAAATAGGAGATTTTGAGTGTGATTGAGCTAATTCCGCTTGAATGAGCTAATTCCGCTTGAAAGAGACATGTGCAGTTTCAAGCGAAATTAACTTGGTTAATTCCGCTTGAAAAACTTGTTGAAGTTGAAAAGACTGTTGAGATTGAAAAGATAGTTGAAGTCATTAAACCTTGTCAGAAATGTTTGGAGTCTTGCAAACATTGTGAGGAAAAAGACAAGAAAATACTTGAACTGGAAGAGATGAAAGAAAATTTGTTGTCTGATGTGAAGTATGTGAAAGAGTCATACGATGTGTTGAACAAAATTGTTGATGGTCTAAACAAGACAAACAGAGAAGTTGATGCTGCAATGACAATGATGAGTTCTACATTAATGACAAAGTAGAAGGTCATCCATGAATATATTGAAGATTGTGCAAAGCTAAAGCAGGATTTGGAACTTGAAAAGATTGAGAGTGAAAGAATCAAACGTTTATTGTTGAGTTATACAACATGTGATTTTTTGATTGATAGAGTTTATCCTACTGTTGCAGGTCTTGAAGCTTTCCAAGACAAAGAAAAGGAAGATACGGATACTGGTATGAAACAAAGTGTCAAATATAACAAGTGTCCGCCTCCGATTTGGAATAGTTATTCTCCCAGAAAGCCAAATGAGGAAGGTTTAAATAAGGCTCTTAACATCAAGTTAAAGTCTGAAACCATTGATGAGTTACCAGATAATATTGATGTCACATTCACAGCGTCTGACACTGATCATGAGTCTGAGTTGTTAAAGAAAGTGGTCGATCAGGTGTTGGATATAGATGAAGAGTCAAAGTTGGAGTCTAAATCTGAAAGTTCGAGTTTGTTAGAAAAGAGTCCGAGTTCACCGGTTAAAAGGGTTTACAATAAAGAATTCTTGTTATCAAAATCTAATTTGAATGATGGATCAATCAAAGTGGCTTATGCTTTGAATGATTCAGACAAATTATATTTTGATGAAGAATTTCCAATAAGAAGTGTCAAATCTGAAATAATCAAATAGGTTTTCAAATTAACAGAAATTAATATTTCTGAAATAAAAGATTTAAATCTTCATGAAAAACCTAAAAGGTACACTTCAAGAGTTCAACAGAGATTGAACAAGAAAAAGGGTTACGGTTCTGGTTATGGTTATCGAAAGAAACCAAACCACAACAGTAATTTCAAAAAGAAAGGTCTTGGTTTTAGTTCTTCAGAAAATTATAAAAATGAGAAAAATTATAAACCAAAAAAAATTTTGTTGCAGGGGGAAGTTCGGATGAAGGGCAGAAGAAACCATTCTGGAAACAGTCAAATCAAGAGTTTCTTGCTGAAGTAAAGAAGAATGTGAAGAAATTCGCTCCAAGAGTTGGCAGAAGAACCTGTTTTAAATGTCAAAAGGTTGGACATATTGCTTGGAATTGCCAACAGTTCAACAACACAAAACAGGGAGTTTCTTTTAACTCAAAATTGAAAGAAAAATGTGTTGATGAAAAGAAACAACTAACTGAGAAATCTAAGATTTTTGAAAATTCAACTTTCGAAACTGGTGAAGTTTCAAAACGTTTTTACAAAAGAAAAGTTGATTTGAACAAACAAAGATGGGTTGTGAAATCTGAGAGTAGTTCTGACAATGAATCTGATTCCATAAAATCAGAGGAGTCATCTGTTGAGAAAAAGATTGATAATTCCGTTCCAGAGATGAACGATGAAAAATTTCCAAAATTGCCAAAGGAAAATTTGAAGTTGAAGGTTGGTAAAACTGAGATTTCAGGTCAATACTTTGCTGGAAAGAAAGAATTTGATGCTGAAAAGGCTTTCAATGGGAAAGTTAAACATATTTTCGGGAAGATGGTTGATGGTAAGGTTAAAGGTGCAAAAGAATTTTACGAATCGAAAAGATGGTGGGATAGATGTTTGCCAAAATCACCAAAGGATGGTCAGGCTTGGGTGACACCATTTTCTACTTAAAAACCGGACTTGCCGGAGCTCCCAGGTTGGTAAGCGTGGAGCAGGAATCGGCATCATTCTTGAAAAGTTTGTGTGGTAAATCTATAGGTGATATCTTTATGTTGTTATATGTTGATTTACGAGTGGTTTTGGTTGATAAGTGATCTTACAAGTGATTGAAGAAGGCTTTCACTTACAAGTGGTAAATCAAGAACATTAAGTTGTACTTGTTTTTCCTACAAGTGGTAGTTTGGAGTACAATGTGATGAACCCCTAACTTACAAGTGTTAAAATCAACAAAACTAATTTTCCAGAAAAACCATTTGATTAAAACAAACTTAAGTGTTTTGAAATCACAATGGGAAAATAGTTTGTTGTGAGGGGGAGTTCTGATTGTTTATGCCAAGTGGATGGCGATCTGAAGTGATTCGATATCAGTTGTTACTTTGCTTGTACAGTTTGTTTTCAAATTTTCTTAAATGATTTTGAATTTTAGGGGGAGTAAGAAATTTCAGAAAATCCAAAAACATTAGAAAATTTGAAAATGTCAAAAACATGATAAAATCAAAAATGAGTTTTGGTGTATAAAAGAGGAAATGATAGTACATCAGTGGACGATCACGGCACGCTAAAGAAATGGAAAGTCAAAAATGTGATAAACGGTCTCACTGATGATATGCCAGTAGGTTTTTGCACATTTAGTAGATTGTGTCGAGATATAAACCTAAATTTCAAACTTGCTTATCTCGTGGGTAACATCTCTCGGATATATGGGTAACCCCCGAAATCTTGTTTGAAGGACCCCTCTTTCTAAGATACTAGGTCTTTATGCTTATTGATATCTGGGGTATTATCCCAGGACTTCTGATTTTGCGGAAGCAATGGCCTAGTCCCCGTATAATACTTTACGCTTGCTTGAAATATAGCCTCCCCTCAGCATAAAAAATGATGAAACATTGAAAAATGCTAATCATGTGCTGTTGAAGAAAAGATCCTCTAAAGGGGACACACCTAAAGTCGAAGCCGTCATCTCTCTGCTAAACGGAAGTTCTGACCTGAGCTCTCACGGCCCTCGCAATTTAACCCCTTACAGATATCATCTAGGTATACTCACCTGTTAGACTGAATATTGGGATCTGGATACGGGAGTATATTCTGAGGTGGGACACGCGAATAAGTTTAAGTGCTTAAAACATTGATCTCGTATCTCGAAATAGTTGAAAGTTGTGTGAAAATTTAAGTGGATCAGTATACCGACAATCTAAGTGAATCGTTTAGAACATAAAATGTTTAAAGCTTAACGGTGTTGGTGATTTGTCTCAAAAACTGATATGATCCTCTTACACAAACTCACAAAAATATTGTATGTAAATATTTCTTTTCTGCATTTCTTTAATGTCAAAAATCCAAAAATATTTTCGGAGTGTTTTAGCATAAATTTTGAAAAATTCAAAAAGATTTTAGACAACTGATGTTGAAAAGCTGATTTTCAAAATTCCGAGTGCTGAACATGACGAACAGGTTTGGGAGTGTGTGATTTGAAAAATGATATACATACAAGTGATTCATTAGAGATTAACATGTTAAATCATTTTGTACGATACTTGAAAATGATGTGTTCAGTTTGTGTCTACAAGTGGTAAACAGAGTTTAAATTTGTCAAAATTTTAAAAATTTGGGAAATTTACTTTGAGGTAGAGTATGTGCAGGTTATGGCTATGAGAGAGTCAAGTTGTGATTCTAGAACCTGAGAAGGATGTGAGCCAGGTCTCGATCTTGAACCTGTGAAAGCCAGACTACGATCCCAGCACAACTCAAGGGGGAGTCTGCTAGTGGATTAACATTCGAGAAGGAGAAGAGTCTGTAGATGTAAGAGCTAGAATCGAATCCTGATGATAAGAGAGAGAGTAAAAGAGAGAAGATTAAAGATGCTTACTCTATCAGATATTTTGGAAGACCCCAAAGACTGATAAAGACTGAAGACGTTGAAGACTCGACACTGAATACTCGTCAACATCCGAGGGGGAGTCTGTTGGTGCATACGTCTGTCGACTTCATCTTGTATCGAGTCTAGTATTAGAATTGTTAGATCAGGGCACGTTGTACGAGGAAAATAAGAGATTTTGAGTGTGATTGAGCTAATTCCGCTTGAATGAGCTAATTCCGCTTGAAAGAGACATGTGCAGTTTCAAGCGAAATTAACTTAGTTAATTCCGTTTGAAATGGCAACTGCCACTTTCAAACGGAATCAGCTCATCTATAAATAGACTCCAAGCGAAATCAGTTGTAACTTTTGTAATTCCGGTACCGAAGTGCTGCCGACGCGTCTACTGATCTGGAAACCTGTTATAATCAATAAACAAGACGTTTAAGAGTGAATCTAGCTGTTTTCCAAGTTAATTCATCTGTTTCTGCCTTTTGAATTGATAAGAACTATTCTGATCGACTCGTTTGGGTCACAGATCGATCCTACATGTCAAACGATTTCTAAACGACCTTTGTGACACTACTCATTCATATTACCCTCGGTAATATGTTTGCTATTCACGACAATCGAAACAAATTTTCTTTCACAATACTATTTCATCATATTACATTCGGTGATATGTTTGATTCGAGACAATTGAAATAAATTTCATTTCGTTTCACGACACTATGAGATCCTATTTCATTTTCGAAACACTACCTTTGTCTTTCAAAATTTCAAATTTTTACCATTTGAATGAGAATTTTCAAAATTTCAAACACAAAGTTTCTTTATTTTAAAATTTTTTAATTTAAAACATTTTATTCTAAAAACAAATAATTTTTTTTTAAAAAAGGTGAGAAATTTATAACATAAACCATTAACTTGGTTTGTATTCTCTCATCCAAAAATACTTCAAAAGCTTATTTCTCAAACAATTCCTATTTCAAAAACAAAAACTACAATACTATATATTCTAAGTACAAGATCGAGACCTATGAACGAGATTTTACTAGGCCAAAGTTTTCATTATACAATGATGTTACAAACTCATGACAATTTGATGGATCTAACTTATTTGATTTTCACTATAGCTATACCTTCAAGATGCCTCCACACCGCGACACCACTTGGAACGCTGAAATGGCAGCAAGGGTTTCTCAGCATCCAGATGCTTTACTCCCATGCTGTAACACCTCGCAAAATCATGACCAATACAGTGGTGACACGTGTCATCAACCCTAATCATGTTAAAAGTTAACTTGAGGGACTAATATTGTCAAACAATGTAAAGTTGTATGTGGAAGAACTAAAAGCATCAACATGCCAAACTTGTGCCTCTGAATGACCTCATATGATGTTCGTATTCTTTATTGATTATATTGTCGGACACAAGAAGCCGTTTGTGCTTAAAATCAAAAGTTTACAAAACACAGGGGTTAAAAGTGTCAACATGTTAATTCTTACCTCTGAATGACCTTTTAACGATCCCGAGGTTTTGTAATATATTATTATACTCTCGTGAATATCAGATAATGGTTTCATGAACTTTCGGTACAATCATGTGATATTAATTGCAATTTCCAAGAAGAAGGGTTAAAAGTGTCAAAGTGACAATTCTACTCTTGGGAGACCTTTTCAACAAATCCAAAACCTTGTAATGCATGGCTTTACTCCCAAGAACATTTCAGACCTATTTATGTGGGCCCCACATTCTGGAAATGTCAGATAATCGAATTATGGAAGTGCAGGGACTGAATTTGTAAACAAATAAAACAATTTTGAAATCGTACTCCCCCGCGTGTCGCGCAGGGTTTCCCTGCACCTGGCGCGTATCATGGGCGGAACCATTTTTTAGCAGGTTACTGGCAGCTGCAAGCATGCAAACCTGCAATCTTTTCAGTATCTCTGCAAACTGTTTTGGATTCAGCAGCATGTTAACGGTTTTGTACAACCATTTTGACACTTGGAAGCATCATAATTCACCTGGGGACACTTGGATTGATCTTGATTCATCCTCCTTCACTATAAATAGAGCCCAAGATTGAACAATTGAACTTGCTCATTTCAATTTCTGAATTGGCTCTCTGTCTAGCTTTGATTCTGGAGCATCCTGATCATTAAGGAAGCTCTCTCAAGTTTAATCTTCGTGCTAAGGACCTTTTTAAGTGTTCTTAGCTTCTGTAGTTAAGATTTTATTAGTTTAAGGACCGAAAGTCAAAGATATCGTAATTATACTTTGACTTTTTGATTAATCTTAAACGGTCCAGCCATAATTCTAAATGAATATGGCTATGTGTTGGTAATTATGTAGGTGTTAAACCCTCAAAAGGGCACCTCCTAATTATCACATTTACTTGGTCAATTGTCGGGTCAAAGTACTTAACAGAAAAGTCAAACGAGTTAGTCTTTATTAAAAATTCATAACTGATATTGTAAAGGTTATAAAATACATTTTATCACTTAAACTACTTGGTAAATATTATAAGAACATGTTTAGACATGTTCAACCCGGCAATTCTGAGTTTGGGCTCGGTTCGCAACCAAAAGTCGTAAAAGTTGACTTTTCCTTTGACTTTTAGTTCTGACCCGATTTAGCTTAGTTTCTTTGTGCCTTAGGGTTTCTTTGTGACCATATTATATGTTAGTATAACCCTCTGAGGTCATACTACATGGTCCCTTAGAAATCATAGTCCATTTGCATGTTTCCGTTAAATGCTTAAAAATTGACTATTATGCCCTTATGTTATAAAAACGAGATTTTTGTAAATTTGAGAGGATAAAAAGTTTTATTACTGATATATGAGTATGTCAAATAAATTTGACATCAGTTTCTGGTCTCAAATTAAAATTATGCAAGATATCGTAAAATGAAATTTTTTTAATTAAATTACATTTTTATTATAAATCATGTTTAAACACAAATTTTGGCACCAAACCCATTGCCTACTGTTTTGATATTATTTTTAGGGATTTTTGGAATTTTTGGTCAAATTATACACTGACCATATCATTGAGTTCTCGTATAAATCGGTAAATGATGATAATACCCTTTTTGTTAATAAAATGAGTTTAACATATGATTTGCATACCAAACTTTTTCCTACTGATATCATATGTTAAATAAAATACTTTAGACTTTAAAGACTGATCAAAATCTCAGATTTCCATAAACATCTCAAATATCGCAATTATCGACTTTTAGGCAAATTAGGCGCATAGTATGGTTTAAAAGCATATTTAGCACCTAAGACATGATACCAACTGATTTTATAAATGAATTTTAATATTTTAATAGTAAGTATAAGTCTTGAACTAAGACTTCCAATTTGGTCCTTAAAACATATGTGAAATGACCAAAATGCCCATACATTGCATAGTTTGGCCATAAATGATAAACCTCACATATGTATGATATCTTACTAATGTAACATGATAAAATAAATATTTTTACTGAATGTTTTAGACCAAAACCTCAGTGTATGTTTAAACCTCTTTTATAAACTATAAAATGACCAAAATACCCTTACGGGACTTAAATTGGTCTTAAATTCATTCGGGGCATAATTGTTGATATCCTACTGATATCACAATATATTTTAAGCATAATAACTTATGGAACTTGTACTTGACTCATCCGGTTAACCGTTGTGCCTATACGCGTTCGGTACGGTTTATGTAACTAGTTTGCATAAATTAGCCGAAACGGGTCAAACCTTATCATTTTTACTTCAAAATCCAGAATGCATTTAGTTTACCCATTTTATACAAGTCTTTATACTTGTCGGGTCTAAATCACATTCCAATCCGGTCATCGCTTAATCTAGCGTTTCGTGTCGTACACCTTTCTTTAAAACTAACCGGTCTAAGTTACAACTTAAATAAGACCCTTTAGGAATCTAATAGGTTAATAAAACCTTCGTTCCAGATTAAGAGCCCCGGTAGAAGTATTTGCACTTGTTTGAGTAGAATTTACGGCTGAGAATACTAAATTGCATTTAAGCTCAGGTAAATACTTTTAACTTATTTTCCCTTATACGGGCTTGGGATACGGTAAATTATTACCGCTTGGTAGAGTGTAGAAACCTTTTAATCGAACATGGTTAAATTGTATAATCCCGCTTTAATCAATATTGCTTGATAACAAATAACATTGGGGGTTAACGACCATGTCCTGAATATCCTTAGCGCATTCAAAAAGCGTAAATGGCCACGAATTAAGCACGGGGTGTAGGCATACACATGTCCGTTGCGTATGTAAAAGATATACTCATTTGCTGGGATAACCCGCCGTGAGTTTATATTTGTGGTGTCGATTAATCTTGTTCGGCTTTTATACCGGGCCTAAATGTTGGACAAACATGTAAATCTGATACAAGATTGTTATTAATATAATTGTCCCAAGTTATAAAATGTTTTTGCCTTGTGCATTTCAATTAATTTTCATAAATGTTTTCAAAAGAGTCGGTAAATTGTATTTACCAGTGTAAACTTACGTATTTGTCAAAAAGACTAAGTGACAGGTACTGTACGAAATTGGCTGGGAGCTCGAGGCATTAATAAAGAATCTTGCAAGTTCTTAACCCTTAAAGTCTGTTGAACAATATTTTATATTTCTGTTTTAGATCCGACTGTGGATCCTCTTACAACCGTTTGCATAATATTTATTTATACTTTGAATTTCGGTTTGTAATATAATTTTCATCCAAGGCTTCTGCTATGCATTAAACTGTATACATTTGACTGTGACGATATCAACTACGTCACGATACTCCCCGCCGGGCCCACCGGTAATACGTGGAAATATCGGGGTGTGACAGGTTGGTATCAGAGCCAACATTGAGTGAATTAAACACTAGCTTTTTGTGTTTAATCTCAATGACATAGTTACATATTCCTTGACTTCCGAGTCTAGGCAAACGACCTAGGATTAATCCTAATCTTATTTGGTTTATATCTTCTGTTTGTTTTTGTTTTGACAGGGCTACAAGCAATCATGCCACCAAGAGTAAAAGCCAGGAGTGGAAGAGGAAAAGCCCCGATGAGGGGTAGGAATGATCACGAAACTGGGCCGTCTCACCGGCACACACCCTCCGCATCACTCGGCTCGAGCCCACATGAAGACTGGAGGACCTACCTTGAGCCAGCGAGACGCTCTGTCTCGCTTTGCTCCTCACCGTCATACCATAACTCCTTCGGGCCGCAGCAGGAAGACGAGCCCAATGACTCACACCATTCAAACATTCCTTTGCAGCGTTCGGGTTCACAACACTCATTTCAGAACCCCACACCCTACTTCCAAAGCAGGTTCAACCCAGTGAACCAAATTGAAGAACCAGAGGGTCAAAACCCTTTGGGACCAGCAGACCATTTTCCCGAGTACCAAAACCTGGATGTGGACGATGGACCAGATCCTGAGATGCTGCCATCAGGGACGCCGACGCGTCCCACCGAGATTTCAAGCGGATTATCTTTTCATGGTTCGCCATACAGGGGCCCTGATATCTGGGCCGAAAGGTGGAGCATATATAAGTGGGAGTATACTCCCCCTCACCGCAACTCACCTCCATATCAGCGAGTTCCCTCTGAGGACCCACATTTCGAGGCGGTCATGCCACTGCCACCACCAGCGCCAGAGCAGCCACCGCCTCCAGAACCATCGAGGCAAAGAAGAAGTGCACGGATGTCCGTGCGTGGGGTTTCCATTTCAGCACCCCCGCAACATTCCAGCAACTACACGCCGCTCTATGAAGACCCGCAAATGGGTGGGACTTCAAACGTCGTTTCTGAAGTCGACTCCGCACCAGTCGCACCTGCACCACCCATGGGTTATGAAAACCCGATTCCATCTTACCTAGATGCGGCTGGGTACAACCCGTTTGAGCAGCAAGCTTGTTCGGGTTATAACTATAACAATGCACCTGTTGTCGATCCATACATCGGGGCAGCAAACTTTAATGCCCTCTACCTCGGGCCCTTTCCACCTACGTACCCAACTGGGTACCCTGCATATGAGTATCATTACCCACCGCCTCCACAACCTCAGCAGCAGCAGCCGCCGCAGCCCTAAATTCAACCATCGCAACAACAAGAAATTCTCCAGAGGTTGCATGAGGTGGAACAAAGGGTAGACGAAGAGCGTAGAAGTCGCCGCTAAAGGGATTGGCAAACCTCATTAATGGGAAAAAGAAGAAGGATTATTAGAAATCCTTAATTATTGTTTTGTAAATTCAAATTTCAATTAAGTCCCTGCGTGGACATTTTATTTATGTATTTAGTCCCTGCGTGGACTTGTCTTTCTTATTTTTGTCCCTACGAGGACAAGTTATTTGTTAAAGACCCGTTTATGGCATTATTGTAATTTTTAGGACTTATTATGAAGTTTCCTTTTTGAAATTACATTTGGCATTAAACATATACATATACATCATATCACAAATCAAAATATCAATTCAATTTTTAATTGATCTGCCATTAAATATCAAAAGAAAATCTTAAAGGTATAACCTAGCCTATATGTCATTTTAGACATGGCTATGATAGTAAAGCCTTTTTAAGATAATAAATCCTTGTTAACACCTAAGAACGTGTTAGCACTCTTGACAAATGTGGTTCGAGAAAATCACACTAATCATCCTTATATTTGATTCTTCCAATTCCTTATCTAGCCTAATGATCTAGAAATCATGGCTTATATAATCAATTGAGATGATCACATTATAAACATCCATTAGTGATGAAGTGCCTTCGGGTTATACTTATTGTCCTATAAGACAAATGACAGTTGTAGTCTATGACTCCCTGTCAAGAAAGGTGATGAACTATGTTCAAACCTTAATGCATCGATCCTATAAGATCATGACTTATAAATTAAAATTAAAATTGTCCTTGTGACAAGGTATTTTGTGCCATTTTAATATCCTTAATGTTTTATAACTGGGAATAAATAAAATGAAAATTTAAATAAATCTATTAACCAAATATGGTCTATTTATACCATGGTTAATGAATCACCGGAAATGATGATTCCATAATAGACTTCTAAATAAATTGTTATCAATTGTTTTATAGCAATCAAGCATTCAGCATGCCTGAATCAGAAGAAGTTAATAGTCATCCCAATGTGAGGAAAGATAACACGAGAATGAATGTAACGGGTGCAGATCTACAAGCAATGATAGATAATGCTGTCACTAGAGCCATTGACAGACAGTTCAAAGAACCAAGTAATACCCACACTAAGACGCAGACTTTGGCTCATTCAAGTCCCCCTTCCAAACCACATACATCTCATAGGGATGATTCTCGGCATTCATCAAATCAGAAAAGTCTACCATCTAAGCAAATTGTGTTAAATCAAGAACCGCGCTCAAAGACCTGCTCTTATAAATACTTCGCCTCTTGCAAGCCAAGGGATTTTACAGGCGAAAAAGGTGCCATTGACTGTATGACATGGCTTGACAAGATGGATACCGTTGTGGATATCAGTGGTTGCGCGGAGCAGGATGTCGTGAAGTTTGTTTCACAGTCATTTAAAGGAGAAGCATTGGCTTGGTGGAGATCGTTAATTAAAGCCATGGGGAAGGTCCCACTATATAACTTATCATTGGAGCAATTTGTGGCACTGATCAAAGAAAACTTATGCCCTCAACATGAGGTAGAAAAGATTGAAACTGACTTCTTAACTCTGGTCAGGAAGAATTTGGATTGCCAAGCTTATGTCACGAGTTTCAACACCACGTCCCGACTAGTTCCCTATTTGGTTACCCCCGAACCTAAGCATATAGCGCGCTTCATTGGAGGCCTGGCCCTGGAAATCAAAGGAAATGTTAAAGCTTCCAGGCCTACCATGTATAGGTCCATGGCCGATTTGTCCTTATACCTCACTCTAGATGCAATAAGGAATAAGTCTGTTAAGACTTCTGATGAGGGAAAAAGGAAAAGGGAAGATGAGAGCTCACATTGCTCAGACAAGAAGAAAAAGGGTAACTCCAAACATAAGAAAGGGTCTGAGTTTAAGAAAAACTCAAATCAGACGGATAACAGGCCCAAGTGCAAGAACTGCAGGAAACACCATTCAGGAAAGTGCACGATTGACCCGCATGCTAAACTTTGTGGAATTTGTAAGACCAAGGGTCATAAAACTTTAGAGTGCAAGGAGTTGAAGAATGCAACTTGTTACCATTGTAACGAGAAAAGGCATATCAAGACCAACTGCCCCAAACTTGCAAAGAAGCCTGAAGAGGCCAAGAAGACAAACGCTAGAGTCTTCCAGATGAATGCCTAGGAAGCAGTGCAGAATGATAATGCTATAACAGGTAATTTCCTCATAAATGATGTATATGCTAGAGTTTTATTTGATTCTGGCGCAGATAAGTCCTTTGTAGACATTAAATTTTGTAAACTGTTAAATCTGCCTGTTAAAACTCTAGACATAAAATATGAGGTATAAATGGCCGATGGTACCTTAGAGACTGCTTCGACAATTTTAGATGGATGTTTTATATCCATTAGGAATCACTCTTTTCCGTTGTCTTTACTACCGATGAAATTAGCAGGATTCGATATAGTTATAGGCATGGATTGGTTATCTCTTAACCAAGCCCAAATTGCCTGTGATAAAAAGCACGTTCTTATCAAGACTCCTTATGGTGAATCACTTACAATTCAAGGAGATACGCAGTATGGGTTGCCTGAACAAGTATCTATGCTTAAGGCATCAAAGTGTTTGAAGAAAGGTTGTGTCATTTACATGGCACAAGTGACAATGGGTGAACCAAAGCCCAAGATTGAAGAAATTCCTGTTATTTCTGATTACCCAGACGTATTTCCTGAAGAACTACCTGGTTTACCTCTAGACAGACAAGTGGAATTCAGAATTGATATTATTTCAGGAGCAGCCCAAGTAGCACAAGCTCCTTATCGGTTGGTACCGACCGAGATGAAAGAATTAAGAACACAGTTGGATGATCTATTGGAGAAAGGTTTTATTCAACCAAGCTCATCTCCTTGGGGAGCGCCTATTCTATTTGTGAAGAAGAAAGATGGCTCGATGCGTCTATGTATTGATTATCGCGAGCTGAATAAAGTTATAATCAAGAACCGATATCCATTGCCCAGGATCGATGATATGTTCAATCAACTGCAAGGAGCAAGCTACTTCTCAAAGATCGATATGAGATCAGGGTATCATCAGTTGAAGGTCAGGACCGAAGATGTACACAAGACTGCATTCAGAACACGATATGGCCACTACGAGTTTTTAGTGATGCCTTTCAGGCTCACTAATGCACCTGCAACATTCATGGATCTCATGAATCGTGTTTGCAAGCCATATCTAGACAAGTTTGTCATTGTCTTTATTGATGACATATTTATTTATTCAAAAAGTCAAGCTGATCATGAAAAACATCTATGGTGTATCCTTAAACTTCTGCAACAAGAGAAGCTCTACGCAAAATTCTCTAAATGTGAATTATGGCTTCAAGAAGTCCAATTTCTTGGACATGTGGTAAGTGAGTGTGGTATCCAGGTGGATCCCGCTAAGATTGAAGCGATTATGAATTGGCAAGCACCTAAGACGCCCACATAAATTCGTAGCTTCTTAGGTTTGGCAGGTTACTACAGATGTTTCATTGAAAATTTTTCAAGAATTGCTGCACCGTTAACTTCGTTAATTCGCAAGAATATAAAGTTCGATTGGGGACCCAAACAACAAGAATCTTTTGAGATTCTCAAGCAGAAATTAAGCAATGCTCCTGTGTTGACATTACTAGAAGAGATAGAAGAGTTTGTCGTTTATTGTGACGCGTCGCACACAGGTATGGGTTGTGTGCTTATGCAGAAAGGCAAGGTTATTGCCCACGCTTCTCTTCAACTGAATGTGCATGAAAAGAACTACACCACCCAGGATTTGGAATTGGGTGCCGTTGTATTTGTACTAAAATTATGGAGGCATTACCTATATGGAACCAAGTGTGTAATTTACTCAGATCACAAGAGCCTCCAACACTTGTTTAACCAGAAAGATCTTAACATGAGGCAGCGTCGTTGGATGGAGACATTGAACGATTATGATTGCGAAATTCGCTACCATTCGGGCAAAGCAAATGTTGTTGCTGACGCACTTAGCAGAAAGGAAAGGATTAAACTAATAAGGATTAACGCTAAAAGCATTGAATTAAAGAACAACTTGAATGAAAAGCTATTAGCTGCTCAAAAGGAAGCTATATTGGAACCTAACTTTTCGAATGAGAAGTTAGGTGTAACTGCTGATCAATTGTCTTTTGGCAAGGATGGAATCCTTAGATTGAATGGTCGAATCTGGGTTCCAATTCATGGAGGACTTAGGGATGTAATCCTCCAAGAAGCTCATAGTTCTAAATATTCAGTTCATCCAGGCAGTGATAAGATGTACCAGGATGTGAAGGCAAATTACTGGTGGATAGGTTTGAAGAAATCTATAGCCACATATGTAGCTAAATGTCTGACGTGCGCGCAGGTTAAAGCCGAACATCAAAAGCCGTCAGGTTTACTTCAACAGCCTGAACTTCCCACTTGGAAGTGGGAAATGATAACTATGGATTTTATCACCAAGTTACCAAAGACGAAACATGGGAATAATACAATATGGGTTATTGTCAACAGACTGACGAAGTCAGTTCATTCTATACCCATAAAGGAGACGCATAGCTCCGATAAACTAGCCCAGCTTTATGTGGATGAGATTGTATCTCTCCACGGAGTGCCAGTATCTATTATCTCTGATAGGGATACTAGATACACATCTCATTTTTGGAAAAGCTTTCAGCAATCTCTAGGCACTCATTTGAATTTCAGTACTGCTTATCATCCTCAGACGGATGGGCAAAGTGAGCGTACGATTCAAACACTTGAAGACATGCTCAGGGCTTGTGTTATTGATTTGGGTGGAAGTTGGGATAACCATCTTCCTTTGATTGAATTTTCATACAACAATAATGATCATTCGAGCATCCAAGCCGCGCCTTTTGAGGCCTTGTATGGAAGAAAGTGTAGAACGTCAGTTTGTTGGGCGGAACTTGGAGAAACCCAACTATCAGGACCTGAGATTGTCCTCGAGACAACGGATAAGATTGTTCAGATCCGTGATCGTCTGAAAGCTGCCAGGGATAGGCAGAAAAGCTAAACCTCTGAAATTCGAGGTAGGTGATAAGGTCTTACTTAAAGTGTCACCCTGGAAAGGGGTGATGCGATTCGGCAAAAAGGGCAAGCTGAGCCCAAGATATATCAGACCATTCGAGATCATCGAATGTGTAGGGAGCGTGGCATATAAGCTAAATCTACATGAAGAGCTTAGTGGAATTCACAATGTGTTCCACATCTGCAATTTAAAGAAATGTCTAGCCGATGAGTCGCTAGAAATGTCTCATAAGGACATGCAGATTGATGAGAGCTTGAAGTTTGTTGAAAAAACTTTGTCGATCGAGGATCGACAGGTTAAAAAGCTTCGAAGAAAGAATGTGCCAATTGTGAAGGTAAAATGGGATGCCCGTAGAGGCTCAGAATATACGTGGGAAGTTGAATCCACGATGAAACATAAATACCCTCATTTATTTCAATAAATCTCGAGGTTGAGATTTCTTTTAAGGGGGTGAGGATGTAAAACCTCGCAAAATCATGACCAATACAGTGGTGACACATGTTATAAATCCTAATCATGTTAAAAGTTAACTTGAGGGATTAAAATTGTCAAACAATGTAAAGTTGTATGTGGAAGTACTAAAAGCCTCAACATGCCAAACTAGTGCCTCTGAATGACCTCATATGATGTTCGTATTCTTTATTGATTATATTGTCCGACACAAGAAGCCGTTTGTGCTTAAAATCAAAAGTTTACAAAACACAGGGGTTAAAAGTGTCAACATGTTAATTCTTACCTCTGAATGACCTTTTAACAATCTCGAGGCTCTGTAATATATTATTATACTCACATGAATATCAGATAATGGTTTCATGAACTTCCGGTACAATCATGTGATATAAATTGCAATTTCCAAGAAGATGGGTAAAAAGTGTCAAAGTGACAATTCTACTCTCGAGTGACCTTTTCAACAAATCCAAAACCTTATAATGCATGGCTTTACTCCCAAGAACATTTCAGACCTGCTTATGTGGGCCCCTCATGCTGGAAATTTCAGATAATCGAATTATGCAAGTGCAGGGACTGAATTTGCACATAAACAAAACATTTTTGAAATCGTACTCCCCCGCGTGTCGAGCAAGGTTTCCCTGCACCTGGCGCGTATCACGGGCGGATCCATTTTTCCGCAGGTTACTGGCAGCTGCCAGCATGCAACCCTGCAATCTTTTGAGTATGTCTGCAACCTATTTTGGATTCAACAGCAAGTTAACGGTTTTGTAAAACCATTTTTACACTTGGAAGCATCATAATTCAACTAGGGACACTTGGATTGATCTTGATTCATCCTCCTTCACTATAAATAGAGCCCAAGATTGAACAATTGAACTTGCTCATTTCAATTTCTGAATTGGCTCTCTCTAGCTTTGATTCTGGAGCATCCTGATCATTAAGGAAGCTCTCTCAAGTTTAATCTTCGTGCTAAGGACCTTTGTAAGTGTTCTTAGCTTCTGTAGTTAAGATTTTATTAGTTTAAGGACCGAAAGTCAAAGATATCAATCATAAACGGTCCAGCCATAATTCTAAACGAATATGGCTATGTGTTGGTAATTATGTAGGTGTTAAATCCTCAAAAGGGCACCTCCTAATTATCACATTTACTTGGTCAATTGTCGGGTCAAAGTACTTAACAGAAAAGTCAAAGTAGTCAGTTTTTATTAAAAATTCATAACTGATAATGTAAAGGTTATAAAATACATTTTATCACTTTAACTAAGTGTTAAATATTATAAGAACATGTTTAGACATGTTCAACCCAACAATTCTGAGTTTAGGCTCGGTTCGCAACCGAAAGTCGCAAAAGTTGACTTTTGCTTTGACTTTCAGTTCTGAACCGATTTAGCTTAGTTTCTTTGTGCCTTAGGGTTCCTTTGTGACCATATTATATGTTAGTATAACTCTCTGAGGTCATACTACATGGTCCCTTAGAAATCATAGTCCATTTGCATGTTTCCGTTAAATGCTTAAAAATTGACTATTATGCCCTTATGTTATAAAAACGAGATTTTTGAAAATGTGAGAGGACAAAAAGTTTTATTACTGATATATAAGTATGTCAAATAAATTTGACATCAGTTTCTGGTCTCAAACTAAAGTTATGCAAGATATCTTTAAATGAATCTTTTTGTTAATTAAATTACATTTTTAGTATAAATCATGTTTAACCCCAAATTTTGGCACCAAACCCATTGCCTACTGTTTTGATATTATTTTTAGGGATTTTTGGAATTTTTGGTCAAATTATACACTGACCATATCATTGAGTTCTCGTATAAATCGGTAAATGACGATAATACCCTTTTTGTTAATAAAATGAGTTTAACATATGATTTGCATACCAAACCTTTTCCTACTGATATCATATGTTAAATAAAATATTTTAGACCTTAAAGACTGATCAAAATCTAAGATTTCCATAAACATCTCAAATATCGTCAATTATCGACTTTTATGCAAATTATGCGAATAGTATGGTTTAAAACCATATTTAGCACCTAAGACATGATACCTACTTATTTTATAAATGAATTTTAATATTTTAACAGTAAGTATAAGTCTTGAACTCAGACTTCCAATTTGGTCCTTAAAACATATGTGAAATGACCAAAATGCCCCTACGGTGCATAGTTTGGCCATAAATGATAAACCACACATATGTATGATATCTTACTGATGTAACATGATAAAATAAATATTTTTACTGAATGTTTTAGAGCAGAACCTCAGTTTATGTTTAAACCTCTTTTATAAACTTTAAAATGACCAAAATACCCTTATGGGACTTAAATTGGTCTTAAATTCATTCGGGGCATAATTATTGATATCCTACAAATATCACAACATATTTTAAGCATAATAACTTTTGGAACTTGTACTTGACTCATCCGGTTACCTGTTGTGCCAACACGCGTTCGGTACGGTTTATGTAACTAGTTTGCATAAATTAGCCGAAACGGGTCAAACCTTATCATTTTTACTTTAGAATCCAGAATGTATTTAGTTTACCCATTTTATACAAGTCTTAATACTTGTCGGGTCTAAATCACATTCCAATCCGGTCATCGCTTAATCTAGCATTTTGTGCCGTAAACCTTTCTTTAAAACTAACCGGTCTAAGTTACAACTTAAATAAGACTCGTTAGGAATCTAATAGGTTAATAAAACCTTCGTTCCAGATTAAGAGCCCCAGTAGAAGTATTTGCACTTGTTTGAGTAGAATTTACGACTGAGAATACTAAATTGCATTTAAGCTCAGGTAAATACTTTTAACTTATTTTCCTTATACGGGCTTAGGATACGGTAAATTATTACCGCTTGGTCTGGTGTAAAAACCTTTTAATCGAATATGGTTAAATTGTATAATCCCACTTTAATCAGTATTGCTTGATTACAAATAACATTGGGGGTTAACGACCGTGTCCTGGATATCCTAGGCTCATTTAAAAAGCGTAAATGGCCACGACTTAAGCATGAGGTGTAGGCATACATCTGTCCGTTGCGTATGTAAAAGATATACTCATTTTCTGGGATGACCCGCCGTGAGTTTATATTTGTGGTGTGTCGATTAATCTTGTTCGGCTTTTATACCGGCCCTAAATGTTGGACAAACATGTAAATCTGATACAAGATTATTATTAGTATAATTGTCCCAAGTTATAAAATGTTTGTGCCTTGTGCATTTAAATCAATTTTCATAAATGTTTTCAAAAGAGTCGGTTAATTGTATTTACCAGTGTAAACTGACGTACTTTTCAAAAAGACTAAGTGACAGGTACTGTACGAAATTGGCTGGGAGCTCGAGGCGTTAATAAAGAATCTTTCAAGTTCTGAACGCTTAAAGTCTGTTGAACAATATTTTATATTTCTGTTTTAGATCCGCCTGTGGATTCTCTTACAACCGTTTGTATAATATTTATTTATACTTTGAATTTCGTTTTGTAATATAATTTTCATCGAAGACTTCCGCTGTGCATTAAACTGTATACATTTGACTATGACGATATCAACTACGTCACGATACTCCACGCCGGGCCCACCGGTAATACGTGGAAATATCGGGGTGTGACACAGGCATTGTGACCCAAGTCAACCAAATCCAAAACAATAACAACAACAACAATGTTATATCACCGTGTAACTATAAACAATTCAACTTGGCTAAACCACTCAGTTTTAATGGGTCTGAAGGAGCAACTGCGCTCTTACAATGGTTTGAGAGTATAGAAAGCACATTCCGCCATGTTCAGTGTCCCAGTGAACACAAGGTGGAGTTCGCCTCGATTGTTTTTCAAAGGAGAGCACTCACTTGGTGGAATGGTATCATGAGAGACCGAGGTGCCGATATAGCAATGGCACAAACGTGGGAAGAATTTAAAAATCTTATGAAGAAGGAATTCTGCCCACGAAGTGAAATAAGAGCACTTGATGAATTCTATTACCTAAAGCAATATAGTGGGGAAATCCGTGCCTATACTGACCGATTTGAACAGCTAAGCCTACTTTGCCCCACTATGGTCACACCTTTGGATCAGGCCATTGAGAAATACATTGATGGCCTACCTGATCTTGTCCAAGACATTGTCACTGGCAGCAAACCTGCAATGCTAAGAGAGGCTAAGGAATTAGCCGCTACCCTAACCGACTCCCTGGTTAGAAAAGGGAAACTATTTCGAAAGGGAGACAAGAAAAAGAACACCAAAACTACTAATGAGAATTCAAAAGGAACAAAGGCCGAATCTTCTATAAATTCTAAGAAGCGCAAGACTTCAAAGAATTTTGCAATTCCTGCACCAGTTCCACTAAACTCAGTACCCTTTAAGGGATTTTATCATGGAAAGCAACCTCGGTGCAATCATTGCAACTATCATCATGCAACAAATTCTCCTTGTCGCCAGTGTACAATCGGTGGCCTATTTGGACATCTAGCTGCAACATGTCGTATCCAGAACTAAGCAGCCCCTACTCAGACTCGCCCTCGAGCATGTTTCAGTTGTGGTGATTTAAATCATTTCAAGCGAAACTTCCCTAAGCTTGCCAATGCTAATGGACGAGTGTTCAACGTCAATGAGGCTAAAGCTAATGATCAAGCACTTATGATCATTTGAACCTCTACATATTTCTGTTTATTTTCGAAAACAAAATGTACATATTTCAACTATGTTTGTAATGACAATATAAATTTCAAGAAGTTTATCTTTATCCTTGTTATTCATTTTCCAATTACAAACTCTAATATGATTACACTATGTGTGATTACAAATACACGTCGACTTTGAGGATTCCGTTCTTTAGGAAATAAATCTTATAATTTAGCATAATATGATTGCACTCTGGTGCATTCATACGAACTTGGCAACACGATTGCGACAAAAACAATGAATAAGTTAATACTATTTTGTGATCATGGCATTATATACATAATTTGTTTATCTAATATCTATAGTACATAACTACGAATACAATTTGCTTCGTATGTTGACTTAACATACTTAGTACACTATTTTCAAATACATTTTGCTTAGTGTATTAACTTAGCATACCTAGCGAATGATTTGAAAACATTTTCTTGGTATACTTACATTATAATGACAATACATGATTAGTATATGTTGCATTCTACCTGTTTGGTTAATATGAAACATATATAAACATTTACACTAGAATGAAATACCTACTACTAAATTTGTTGTATGCAAGACAAATAGTGCTATCATTGCTAGTATGAAACACGATTTGATTTGACAGATGTTATGTTGTGACGATGTTTATTTCATTTAGACAATAGTTTGACCTATTTATTTGTTTACCCTCGCTTAACAAGAGGAGCTATGTGGACCATGCGACGAAATGGGTAATTATGGGTGCACACTTAATTATGAGATCCGACGCATGAGAATCATAGTAAGCCTTGTTAAGTATGGTGGCATAAAATCTAGAGTGATTAAGGTAACGGGAGGAGTATGATGCGATAAGAACATGGTGGATACGCCGATGGTACTTCCTATAAATAAGTGTTCTTATTGTGTTATTCTTCAGAACGTTGCTAACATCACTTGGTGATTTTATGTTATATTGGACCGTTATGTGCTTATTTGTTATTTGTGTGGTTATTTGCGATGGACGATGACGAGTACATTTATTAACTTAAATCGAGCCGACTGGGAGTATATTATGGTGTTAAAGGTGACGATCATGATGCCATAGGTATGTTGACCCGTCTCCTATGCATGAGATGCTCATGGTACATGGGATGTACCTCGTGGGACGTTAGAAACCATGTACGTATGGACAAGGCTTGAATGTACACCCCTTTTTTGCTAGGAATTACACTAAGAGCTTAGTATAACATAGTGCCATACCCAAACAATTTTTAAACACTGGTTGACATTTTTTTTTTAAATCACAAGTTTCAAAGGGTTGAATACCTTGAGACACTTTGAATATCCTAAACCACATTTTGAATCCCCCAAAATCTCCAACACCAAACGATGCTCCGCATCTTTGGGATCTAGCAATTTGCTTATCCTTCAGTTGTTTCAAATACACTCTACGGTCTCGTTCGAACAAATTTCGGGACGAAATTTCCTAAAGTAGGGGAGACTGTGACACTTGTGCTCTGTAAACACTGTACGGTGTAGAAAAATATCATTTATCAAAGAAACAATGTGTTTTGGTCTCAATGTTTGCTTATTTATGTTTGACAATTTCACGTTTCGATTCTACTTCGATTTCAAGCTTTAAATCGCTTTCTGGAAAGTTATACGCAAACTGATTCGTAAACGTAATCAGTTTAACGTGAAAAACACCCTGGAACAGTGACTTAGGCTTAACATACCTTAAATAACCTTTACATAACTTAGAAATAAGTTTTGAAGGGTTTGGTGTGTCAAAAACAAGTTTATTCGATCACAGGGACTATTTGCGACAAACTGCGAAAGTCTGCCGATTCGTATAGCAACGAACATTCCGGAACAAGAACATAAGCTAAACATACCCTAAATATCCTTTACATAGCTTAGAAATAGGCTTTGAGGGGTTCGGTATGCGAAAATGCGCTTATTTGATCAATATGGACTAAAAGCGTCAAAAAGTGCATAAGTTTGCATTTACGCGCATATCTTACGTTCTGAACATATCCGGACATCCAAAAAAAATTTTAATCATTAAAATATTTTATTTTAATGATTGGAATGCAAAAATACCATTCGTCGCGTAATTTGGATCGTTTTTCACATCCGTTCAAGTTTCATCGTAATTAACCGAATAACGTGACCGTACGACCAAACGAACAGACATCCGAGATGTTTTCAAGCATATTTCATGTTCCCTATGCTTTGACATCATTATAGAGCCTTGAAAATGGGTTAACGGGGCTTAAACGTGTTGAAAATCAACTTAATTGCATGCAGGGACTGAAACTGAACATTTTTGAAACTTCTGGACAGGAGGTCCTGGCGGGGCGCGTAGCCTGAAGGCTCTGCCTTCGCGGGGTGCGACAGCTGGTGCTGGCAGAAAACTTGTTTTCTTCAAATCAGCCTGCTGCCATCGTTTTTAATCAAAGTTTTTCAATACTTGGAGCTGGTTTAAGTGTTCCCCAAGCCCTCTAATGAATATGTAATAAGTATAGGGTGAAGATCATGCTTAGATTAATTCACAAACACTTGGCAAGATAAAATTCATCCTTGATTCCTATAAATACCCATGAATTCTTTCTTTCCAACTTACTCATTCCATTTTTCTTTCACTTTGGCTTCAAACTTCATTTTTCTTTGTTCTTTCTTCAAGTTTGGACCTCTTGTAAGTGTTCTTTCATGCTTGATTATGTATTTCAAGCATGAAAGTTAAACAGTGTTTGACTTTCTACTTTGTCCATGAATTGGTCAAGACAAAGTTCGTTTGAACTTTGCGACGTGAGCATAATCATGATGGTTATAGTTCCTTGTGACTATACCTACTGATTACCACATTGATTAGTCGAAGTGACGAGTCAAAGTTTCGGTCAAAATGCCGATTAAGCGCATTTTGCGACGTAACTATTTTCGGGTATCAAAACACTTTGTTTTGATATCAAATCACTTTGTTTAACTCATCACTTTTAGTTCAGGGTTTATATTGGGACGTAAGTTGTCACACCCCGACCGCGTAAAACAACAAACCGTGGCGGAAACGTCGGGGAGTGGAGTGACAAAATTATTGTTTCACAACCATGGTAATTAAAGTTTTGTTTTATTAAGTAAAGTGTTTACATTGTCTTGGAATTAACAAAAACATAACATAATTAAACTGTCTTTTAAGTCACTAAGGCCCGAGTCCGCCTAAGTGTAGCACATTCAACATCAACCATTAGCTCCTAAAACGCATGTAAAAATAGGTACGTCAACATAAAAATGCCTTTGAGATACATAGGTTATGTTTATGAAGGATTCATGACTTGTAGTTAAAATAAGTGTTTTACAAAAAGTAGTCATGCACCTTGTAAAATGTTTTCTTTTATAAAATCATATGAAAATCAATATGAAAATCAGATGATATAAAAGAATAATGCATGGTTAAATAAATAACCAAGTAAAAATGAATTTGTATAAAATATGTAATTTGTAAAACAATGTCGTGTCTTTGTATAAAATGTATCATGTCTTGGTCGAAGTGGTTGAAATAACGCTACGATATGTAATATCATAAAAGCACTTATATATAGGAAGTACCAGAGGCATATCCACCATGATTTTATCATATTACACATGCCTCGTTATTTAAATCACTTACCAAATAAACCACCAAAAATGTCTTGTGAAAACCAGTGTCATATGTTTACGTGTAAACAATGTCCAAATGTCAAATGTAAACTATGTCATGTATAATCAAATGTAATGTATGGCAAGTAAAACAAAGTATCTACTCAAACAATATGTAAAATGTCAATGTGTAACCGAATGTCATGTATGGTGAATAAAAAGTATTTACTCAATCCCATATGTAAAATATAAAAAACAATGTCTTTGAATAACCTAAGTTTAAATCAAAAGTTGTGTTTTGCAAAACTGATGCTTTATGGTTGGTTACAAACACTTATTGTAACAACCCTCAGAAAGATCTATAAACAAAATCTGAAGTATGCGCGACGAAACTTGAAAACTTGACAAACCACACAAAAGTACCTTTATTAGATTCGAAACTAAATACCGAACCAAATGGAATCAAGACCCGAGCATACGGGATAAGTATCAGCACGAGAATCGAGAAAAACGCACGATTAGACGAAAAAACGGCCAAGGAGAAGCGTCACGCGAAGGCGAAACGTGTCAAAGCTATGTGGGACACGTGGCAGTTGAAGCCAGGCAGACTATCCCCGCGACACGCGCTAGGGACAACCGAACCTAGAACGACACGCGGGAGGCAACAAAAATTGGCTATAAAGCTAGGGGTTTGGCATTTGATTAATTTGCTCAGTTCGACAGTCTAAAACGTCGTCCTACTCCTTGTATCTTCGTCTCTTTCAATAAACGCCCTAAATTCCCGAAACTCTGCTCGTTATCAGGGTAATAACTCTAATCACGGACACGGTACTATATCCAATTGATTGAAACTGATCCAATGGACGTTTAAGTGATACCTTATACGGCTATACTTTGTCATTCGTTGTGAGTTTTGATCTCATGATTATCGTTAAAGTTGAATTGGGTTAATACGCAAATACGAGTTCCATTGTATCTAGAGTTAGAACTCATAATCAGGAAGTTGTTAAACTAGAATACTTAGCGATTAAGTAAACTTAGTAGATAAGTAAACTTAGTAGTTAATTAAACTTAATAGCTAAGGAAACTTAACAGTTAAGCAAGCTAAGTAAGTTAATTAATCGGCTAAGTAAATTACTTAATTAAACAGTTAAGGAAAAGTAATCACTTAAACAGCTAAGTAAGATTAATTAATCAGTTAAGTAAGATTAATTAAGCTAAGTAAGATTAATTAATGAGTTAAGTAAGATTATTTAATCAGTTAAGTAAGATTAATTAAGCTAAGTAAGATTAATTAAGCTAGGTAAGATTAATTAATCAACCAAGTAAGTTAATCAGTTAAACAGTTAAGTAAAGCTAAACCGTTAAAGTTTAAACAACAAGATATACATGAGGTAGATAATATCTAAATAGATATATATGGGGTAGGTATTATCTAAGGAAAACATTATCTAAGGCTTTTCTGGGGAAGGCTTTACCTGGGGAAGGCTTTATCTAGGGAATATATATATAAGAAACTTCTTAGAAAAGATAGGCATATCCCTTACCTATAAATAGGATGCTTAGAATTCATTTTTCTTTGCTCATTCCTTCTATTCTTCTCTCTATAAGTTGGTGTTATAACCAATAATCACCAATATGATATTCTGTCTGATCGATTCGGAAACCAATGAACGAATGCCAAAGTGCTATCTAAATAAGACTATACTTTGTGAATTTTGTTAAGGTTCTGATCTCGTGACCATCGTTAGGGTTGATGTGGTTTTACACTAATACGTATTCCACTCTGTTAAACTAAATGTTTAACTACCAGAAAACTCTGCACTATACACTTACAATCAAAATAGATGCTTAGTTATCCGAAGACTTAGAATCAGGAGGCCTATTAAATAAAGACTATATGCTAACAAGGTGAATCATTCTCTTTCTACCAAATTGTTTCCAAAACCCTATTTACTTTCAAAGTTATAATTACAGGGATTAAGTCTTTATAGTCTTCAATTACAGCCGGTATATGGGGCTTTGTATACATTACTTGATAATCGTCACCATTGGACAACGGGTTAGCCAATGGGTGATATGACCATAGTCACAGAATCGGGTCGAGTGACAAATACCGTTGGGTAATTGGTTGATATAAACATTGTAATCGCCCTTAATACTGTAATTTATAACAATGTGTCGTTTTGTACAAAATGAATGAACTCACCAGTATTTCCTGCTGACCAAATGTTTTTAAAACGCGTTTCAAGTGATTACAGTAAATTGGAATAAGATTGATGATACGGCACCGAAAGGCTTTAAGAAGTGGCTTCTTTTATCAATGAAATTAAATTAAGAAAACATTGTTTCATATATTCGGGCTTATTCCATATTAAAGCTACCTTTGTAAAACATGGGTTTATTCCCATCTGTTTAATAAATAAAATCAGGTGTTTCTAAACTCTGGTATTTTCTTAACTCACGGTCCTGGTGAAATTTTCCGCTGCAATATTTCAAAATAACCACCGGTACCACTTGACTGCTCGCGGCTCCCGTCCAGAGGGTGGTCGGGGGTCATGACAGAAAGTGGTATCAGAGCCACTGGTTTAAGCAATTAGGTGTTGTAATAATACCTAAGCTTAAACAAAAGAGTTAGGAAATTATTATTTGGTAGCAACAAGGATAGTATTTAGACTTGAACTAAAGAAAGATACTTTAGTATTAGCTTCGAGATAAGCTTACATAAATAAATTGTGATGGGTATTGGTATGCCGTGAGGATGATGACTAGAACGTTGTAAGTATGGTAAATAAGCAATAACACTTGGCCACTGTTATTTCTTATTTATTGGTACTACTGGGTTCTAGAATATGATCCATCATGTGAATACTAATCACCTTGTTCTTTGATAAAAGCCCTAAAAAAGATTCATTTTAAATCATGAATTGAGAAGATTCTATTTATGGGAATTATAAATTACCTCTCTAGCTTGTCCGGGTAAGATGGGGTTACCTCTCCGGCAAGAACCAGGTAAGATGGGGTATATGATATGTCAAACAAGTGACAGAATTCCCTAAATAGTATCATGACCTAATGTCTAACTTGTTGTTGGAAATATGAATCTGTTAAATACATTGACCTTATGAATGGTATGTATATTACAGTATGTGAAACCTATGATTATATAGATATGTGTATCTATAAGGAAATCCAAAAACCATAATGATTGACAATTTAGAATAAATCACGAGCATGTATAATAATCCTAGATTTCTTTATCAGGAATCTCTCATACACATCTATAATTCTGATATCGAACATTATTCCTCCTTCTCGTAACTCATGCGACAAGATGAATGATAGGAATCCTTTAAATTAGGACGCCATCGAAAGTATAAGAATTCCCCTGCGTTACCTTAGATTATTAACGCATTAGGAAACCTGTAGCTAAAGTTGTGCTAGGCACTAAACGTCTCAAAACCTACGCTAATGAGAATAATTCTACTTTCTTTAAGAACTCTTGCGAAGATAAGGGTAACCACGACTAGATGTACTTACAAAGACTCTTCACCTATAATCCTACTAAGATTACCAGTAATAAAGAAGCTGTTACGATAATACATGGGCTGCAAAGGACGAAAGCTGTCCAAACCCTTTAGTATATATGTTAAGAAGAATAAAATAACGTATGCTTCAAAATTTAGATAGTGAGACACGAGCTTCGAAACACATAGTCAAGACATATGCCATAAAATGGAAAGAATGAAAAGAACCGACAAAAAGGAAATTCATTCTGTTTCATAAAAAGGAATAAAATGGCAACAATGATTCCTGAGGTGATTGTTGAGTTAGGTTTAGATTTGCAAGCCAATCGGAGAAGTGACCACAAGGAGACAGGACAAACCAGCCGACAAAGTTCGTCTCTGTGGTGAAAGCTATGAGTTATGCACAGAAGTAAGACATAGCGTATATGGTCTCGGAGTTCATTAACACTAGAGAAATGGAAATGAAAGAAATTCCGACCGACGTTTTCCCAGAGGATCTACGTAGACTATCACCCGAGCTTAAGGAGAAACTCAGAATTCATCTGAGACTTTGAACAACACCGATTGTTATATCAAAGTTAAGACTAATGTACGTGCTCTTAGATTAAATTTCATAAGAAGCCGAAACAAGTACGTGCTCTTAGAATAAATTTACGGATAGATTTAAAGGAACAATTAAAAAGTACCCAAGAAATAGCAATCAATGATGACGCTAAAAGATTCAAAAAGGGATAATGAAGGAATCAGAAAAAGGAACTGATGGAATTTGGAAATTCCATAAGAAAATAATTTAGATACCTATCTAAGGAAACATACCTAATTCTTAGGAAAGCTCATAAGACTAAGTATATGATGCATCATTAACAGGGATATCAATGTTTGAATAAGAATTGAGGATCGATAGGAATGAAGAATGATGTAACAAGTTACAAGTATTTAGTTTATTAGCAAGTTAAAACTAAACAATAGAACCCTTCAGGTTTACCTCAACGATAGAGATATCAGTATAAAAATGAGATTGATAACAATAGATGTTATTACCAAATTACCCAACATAAGAAATTGTAACGACACAATCTGGGAGATTGTGGATCGACTAACCAAGTCAGTTAAATTTCTACCAAATAAAGGAAACCCTTTAGTATAAAATGCTTAGATAAGTTGTGTAGGAATAAAATAATCTCATTACATAGCATCCCGTTATCTATTGTATTAAATCGAGACAGTCATTTCACTTCTCATTTCTGGGAAAATTTTAACCCGACTTATTTTGAGTAGTGTAAAGGAATACTACAAAACATAGAAAGATGTGCTAAGTCATGTGCAATAAATATTGGTAAAAGTGGGACTATCACCCATAAGATTTTTTCAAGTATTAGTATTGCCCGTTTGAAGCACTTTTTGGATGAAGGTACCATCCATTGTGTCGAGCAGAAATATGAGAAAAGCAACTATCGGGCCATGAGATCAGCAAACCATTAGAAATTCAGATCAGAGAAAGAATACTACTAAAAATCTCTCTATAAAAAGTAATAGTCAGATACAGTAAGAAAGAAAAGCAGTGTCATATTACACACGCCTCGTTATTTAAATCACTTACCAAATAAACCACCAAAAATGTCTTGTGAAAACCAGTGTCATATGTTTACGTGTAAACAATGTCCAAATGTCAAATGTAAACTATGTCATGTATAATCAAATGTAATATATGGCAAGTAAAAAAAAGTATCTACTCAAACCATATGCAAAATGTCAATGTGTAACCGAATGTCATGTATGGTGAATAAAAAGTATTTACTCAATCCCATATGTAAAATATAAAAAACAATGTCTTTGAATAACCTAAGTTTAAATCAAAAGTTGTGTTTTGCAAAACTGATGCTTTATGGTTGATTACAAACACTTATTGTAACAACCCTCGGAAAGATCTATAAACAAAATCCAAAGTATGCGCGACGAAACTTGAAAACTTGACAAACCACACAAAAGTACCTTTATTAGATTCGAAACTAAATACCGAACCAAATGGAATCAAGACCCGAGCATACGGGATAAGTATCAGCACGAGAATCGAGAAAAACGCATGATTGGACGAAAAAACGGCCAAAAACACGCGTCACGCGAAGGCGACACGTGTCCAAGCTACGTAGGACACGTGGCAGTCGAAGCCAGGCCGACTATCCCCGTAACACGCGCCAGGGACAACCGAACCTGGCGCGACACGCGGGAGGCAACAAAAATTGGCTATAAAGCCAGGGGTTTGCCATTTGATTAAATTGCTCAGTTCAACAGTCTAAAACGTCGTCCTAATCCTTGTATCTTCGTCTCTTTCAAACAACGCCCTAAATTCCCGAAACTATGCTCGTTATCAGGGTAATAACTCTAATCACGGACGCGGTACTATATCCGATTAATTGAAACTGATCCAACAGATGTTTAAGTGATACCTGTATACGGCTATACTTTGTCATTCGTTGTGAGTTTGATCTCGTGATTATCGTGAATTGGGTTAATATGCTAATACGAGTTCCATTGTATATAGAGTTAGAACTCATAATAAGGAAGCTGTTAAATACTTAGCGATTAAGTAAACTTAGTAGTTAAATAAACTTAATAGCTAAGGAAACTTAACAGTTAAGCAAGCTAAGTAAGTTAATTAATCGGCTAAGTAAATTACTTAATTAAACAGTTAAGGAAAAGTAATCACTTAAACAGCTAAGTAAGATTAATTAATCAGTTAAGTAAGATTAATTAAGCTAAGTAAGATTAATTAATCAGTTAAGTAATATTAATTAAACTAAGTAAGATTAATTAACCAGTTAAGTAAGATTAAAAAAGCTAAGTAAGATTAATTAAGCTAAGTAAGATTAAATAATCAACTAAGTAAGTTAATCACTTAAACAGTTAAGTAAAGCTAAACCGTTAAAGTTTAAACAACAAGATATACATGAGGTAGATAATATCTAAATAGATATATATGGGGTAGGTATTATCTAAAGAAAATATTATCTAAGAAAGGCTTTATCTGGGGAAGGCTTTACCTATGGAAGATATATATAAGAAACTTCCTAGAAAAGATAGGCATATCCCTTACCTATAAATAGGAAGCTTAGAATTCATTTTTCGTTGCTCATTCCTTCTATTCTTCTCTCTATACGTTGGTGTTATAACCAATAATCACCAATACGATATTTTGTCCGATCGATTCGGAAACCAACGAACGAATGCCAAAGTGCTGTCTAAATAAGACTATACTTTGTGAATTTTGTTAAGGTTCTGATCTCGTGACCATCGTTAGGTTTGATGTGGTTTTACACTAATACGTATTCCACTCTGTTAAACTAAATGTTTAACTACCAGGAAACTCTGCACTATACACTTACAATCAAAATAGATGCTTAGTTATCCGAAGACTTAGAATCAGGAGGCCTATTAAATCAAGACTATATGCTAACAAGGTGAGTCATTCTCTTTCTACCAAATTGTTTCCAAAACCCTATTTACTTTCAAAGTTATAATTACAAGGATTAAGTCTTTATAGTGTTCAATTACAGCCGGTATGTGGGGTTTTGTATACATTACTTGATAATCGTCACCATTGGACAATGGGTTAGCCAATGGGTGATATGACCATAGTCACAGAATCGGGTCGAGTGACATATACCGTTGGGTAATTGGTTGATATAAACATTGTAATCGCCCTTAATACTGTCCTTTATAACAATGTGTCGTTTTGTACAAAATGAATGAGCTCACCAGTATTTCTTGCTGACCAAATGTTTTTAAAACGCGTTTAGGTGATTACAGTAAATTGGAATAAGAGTGATGATACGGCACCGAAAGGCTTAAAGAAGTGGCTTCTTTTATCAATTAAATTAAATTAAGAAAACATTGTTTCATATATTCGGGCTTATTCCATATTAAAGCTACCTTTGTAAAACATGGGTTCATTCCCATCTGTTTAATAAATAAAATTCGGTGTTTCTAAACTCTGGTATTTTCCTAACTCACAGGCCTGATGAAATTTTCCGCTACAATATTTTCAATATGTAGCGAGCGTGTTTTCACACGCTAAGGGTAAATATGTAAATATTTAATTTATCACATTTATTTCCTTGTTCATTAACTTATTCTGTTTTTAGTAGGTTTGAACAAGATTGATTCATGTCTTAGGAAGTTTTGAAGTTAGTTTAAAGTTAAAACATGTAAAAACCTTGCAAAAATGGTGAAATCTACTGAGAAAAATGAGTTGAAGAGCATTCTGTTACTTCTGTCTGCAGAATGTAGAGATGACGCCCAGTCGTGCACTTGATCTGCACTACCGTGCACTTCATAATCACATCTGACGAAAAACAACGTGCATAAGGTGGTCGTCGGACACGCACTACCATGCACGGCAGCACCATATTGCGAACCACAGTGCACAGGTTGATGCGCACTACCGTGCACGACTTTTTGGCAACATTAATTTTTCAGGGTATAAAAACTAACTTTCAAAAAAATAAAAAATAAATAAATAAATAAAAACCCTTCAAAATTACCAACCCTGGCCACACACCCATTCTTAGTTGGCTCTCCCACTCCTAAAACCAACCAATTTTTGTATGGATTTAACTCGAATCTTCAATCAAGGTATGATTCCTTACTTGTTTTTAGTGTGTGTTTTTTTTTTGTTTAATAATGGATTTGGTTTTAGTCATCTAACGGTTTGATCAATAGTATTGTTTGTTGTTTTGGTTAGTGACGTACTTGGCAGGTATATAGGGACACACACAGAGTTGAGAAGACTTATATTCAAAGTCTATTCATACAAGTCTACTTCAACTCTAAGGGAGTACTTCTATCCTTTTTCACACTTTAGTTTAGCTCTTCATAATTGCTTAACTAATACGTGTTTCACATTGGGGACAATGTGAAGTTCAACTGTGGGGAGGGGTTTAAGAGTTTAACTTTGTTTGTCCTTGAGTGTCCTCGTTTTCGTATATATTTATTTTGAAAAAAAAAACCCTTTAAAAATACAAAAACGGTCAACTGCGTTCTTTAGAAAGCATCAGATTTGATCAAAACCGACAAGCCAAATTGATTTTTGAAAAAGATAACTAAAAGCGTGACAAACAAAAAGAAAGACTTGCATATTTATCTTTTTATTTATACCCATTCCTTCCGTCTTCGTGAGCATATTTTTGAGCATTTTATTGCTTTCTTGACATGCTTATTATTTTTTCGGAATATGAGTGAGCCGGATGTTTTATGCAATTTAGAACTTGTCATTAGTATACTTTTCAAGATCATGAATATGTGAAAATGGCATGAATATGATAGAGGCACTTTGGATACCCTTCTTGTGTTAGCCTTTTTCTTTGTTTATATCCCGCACCCAACATTATCCATTAGCTCGCCATGTTGAGCCTATTTTCCGTGTTTTTCCAGTTTTACCCAACTACTTAGCCTACTTAACCAAATGTTCACACACACTCGGTTATATTTATGAATCATACATGTAATGTGTATGTGTAAAACACTCAACGCCAAGTCAACGAATCATGCAATATCATAAGCTTGTCAAAAGATCTAACCTCCACTAATTTAACATGCGAAAAAGCATAAATCAAGAGCTATTTGATGGTTTTAACGATAGGCTACGGTTAAGGGTGTGGAATGGATATTTAAAAGTGGCTAAATGGTTAAAACTCAGTGGTTATTTCTAACTAGCGTAAATGAATCAACAACTATACATAAATAACGCTTAAAGACGATTTTACCCTTTTCGAACTATACTACATATCTTGTACTATTTAGCGCTTAAAATTGCTCTAACTTGATCGTCTTTATTCTGTTTTTTTTTTTTTTTCGATCTCTATTTTCTGTTTTTTTTTTCTTTTTTTTATAAGGAAATAATTACAAACAAGCTAGTTGGATCATAACTACTTTAAATATGTTATTAACTCGTAATGGAGGTGCTTCACTTTTCAGTAGGACAAATGGAACTAATGCAATTCTTGTGTACGCTAAAGATTTGGACCAAATTAATTGAGGAGCTTAGTGTCACGACAGAATAAAAGAAAAGCATGGCAAATAAAAATGAGATGCGAGTTGACTGTTATGTCCTTTAATGAAATTTCGGTAGACATTACCTTAGTTATTTCTTTTAACAAAACTACAGCCTAACTATGATATCAGTTAATTGGAGGAAAAGAAAACGAAAAAGAACAAAAAAAACGTGAGACAGTGGAGTCGAGCTCGCGGCCTCTTTGTTCAAACGCTTAAACGAAACAAGCACAACACTAGACCACCATCGCTTTTTAGGTGTGAGTTATTTTGTTTTTAATAATCAAACAGTTTCATCATCTTCTTTGTTCATAAGTTTTTTCCCAAACGAAATGCTAAACCCACCCACTGTTATTCATTATTTGTGTTAAATCATATTTGTAAAGACTCGAAAAGAATCTGAAATGGATAGAAGGTTTACCTATAACGATCGTTTAAGTGATCCCGTCGTCAACTCCAATCTCCGGCGAAGTTTAGTTCTTCTGGCAATCGTCCAGATCTTTCCGGCGAAGTTGCGGGTGGTTCGAAGGAAATGGTTTTTGTTTTGTGTGGGTCGAAAACATAAATAGTATTCATATAACTTTCTGGTCATAACATCTTTTGATTTTGTTGGTTCAGGTCCCTTTGATTACACACTCAAACTCACGTAATACACAAACTGTGTTCTCTTAATTTGATTGAATCAAAAGTTACAAGAGCTAAATAAAAAACTATATCTAAACATGCTTATATAGGAAATAGAAAACAATATAAAAACACTCCACGTAACATGGTTCATCAAACCCCATGTGCCATATCTCCCATGATCACCTATTTACTCGGTCAACTCTAGACTATATCTTCATTAACCAACAATCTCTCACAACCGTTTGACCCATTAACATGTTGACCCGGTTCCAATCCGACCCGTTTTACGAACCGTGACCCGTAAACAAACCCGAACTGAACCCGCAACATCAAGATTACCCAACATTCACCCCCGTAATCTTGATCTATATCGGTCTTGCAACACGAACCACGCAGGCCCGTCTTCCCCTTTCTCTTTCTAGCGTGAACCCTTCTCGGTCTTCGGCTCACGGCTCGGTCTAATGTGAACGCTTTCGGTCTTTGTTCACAATCGGTCTTTCGGTTTGAGCTTTTTCACAAAAGCTTTTTTTTTTCGGTCTTCCTCGGGTTAACCGTCGGCCTCGGTTAACTCCTTCGGTCTATTGTGAATCCTCCGGCCTATATATTGAATTCACATCTTTCGGTCTCGGTCTTTCTTGGTGCGAACATCCGGTCATAGTCACACCCACGGTCTCGGTATTGTGTGAACCTATTCGGTCTACGGTCTTTTGCGGTAACCGCCGATCTAGGTTACCTCGGTCTCGGTCATGCTTTTCTTCAAGCCGTCGATCTCATGCGGCTTCTTCGGTCTTCTCGGTCTCACGCCAGAAATCAATCTCCGGCTACGGTCTCTTTCTTCTTTTCTCCCGTCGGAACAAGGTTTCCAACGGCGGTCTTCTTTGTTTCCCACCGGAACTTTCTTTCCGGCAGCGGTCACGGTCACCGTCTTCGATCTTCTATGTCTCCTGGCAGAATTCTTCCGACAACGGTCTCCGCCGTTCGGTCTATCACGGCATTGGTTCTTCTCCGGTAACGATTTTCCTCACGCCTACGGTCTTCCTGGCGAGTTCTTCGGTCTTTCTTTCAAGAAACACTTCTTTTTCGGTGACATGCTGCTTCTTTCTTTCTATGCTTTCTGCTCCGGTCCTTACAGCCAAAGGACTGCACTCCGTCTCTCGCCACCGACTCTCAAAACGGCCCTCGTTTCTCACCCGCTCTGATACCAAATGTTGGTTCAGGTCCCTTTGATTACACACTCAAACTCACGTAATACACAAACTGTGTTCTCTTAATTTGATTGAATCAAAAGTTACAAGAGCTAAATAAAAAACTATATCTAAACATGCTTATATAGGAAATAGAAAACAATATAAAAACACTCCACGTAACATGGTTCATCAAACCCCATGTGCCATATCTCCCATGATCACCTATTTACTCGGTCAACTCTAGACTATATCTTCATTAACCAACAATCTCTCACAACTGTTTGACCCATTAACATGTTGACCCGGTTCCAATCCGACCCGTTTTACGAACCGTGACACGTAAACAAACCCGAACTGAACCTGCAACATCAAGATTACCCAACAGATTTCTCGTTCTTTTTTTTTTTTTGGCAACTTTCAAACTTTCCGAACTCGGTATACGGTATGTTGGAGGGTGTTTGGTATTTCGTCTGAAGAAGACGTCCAGGTTCATGGTTTAGCTTAAGAGGAAACGCGGAAACTAGAATCAATTCCGATAAATCAGCTCAATCAAAAAACAGAAAAGGGAGGAATGAAGCTGTACACGTTGATGAGTTTGGGCAGCAAATTGAGTTTCAAAAGGATTGTAATGTGTGTATTAACCTTTTGCCCATAAGGTTTACTTTCATAATAGTGCAATAACAATCCCTTAAGTTTAAAGACTTAATTAACTAGGTTAAGTTATTTGCAAAACAAAGAAAAACTAACTCTAAAACTAGCAAAACTAACTAGGTTAGATCATGAAATTAAATAATTTTTTATTAAATTAATTAAAATAAATAAATGACTAAAATCAATAGTTTAAAGAATAAATCTTTGCAACGGTTATTTATTTCACGAAAAAATATTTTTCGAGTTTCAAAACGGGTCGGATTTTTGGGAACCCATTTTGTCGGATGTTACAACTACGTCTAGTCAACGTGGTAATCAGTATGTATAATCGCTAAGGATTATAACTATCCTGATTATAATCACGTTGTAAAGTTCAATTGAACTTTGATTTGACCAATTGATGGTCAAAACCGAAAGTCAAACTGTTTGACTTTCAGCTCTAAATGGCTGAAAATAAAGACTAAGCCATGAAAGAACACTTACAAGGCTCTATGGCTGAAAGATTGGACTAGAAGAACTCAGGTAGATGGCTCCCAAAGATGAATATCCTCCACTTAGAGTTCAAAGATGAAGAAAAGATTGAATGTGCAAGAATGAGGTGAAGGATCAAGGCTATTTACAGTTGTTGATATGTTACAAGATCATTACAGGTGTTTATGTAGTCCCCAAGCAATGAATCGTGACCATACAAGTGTTAAGGACAGCTAATATTACTTGGAGAGGTGTTAACTTGTTGCCCACACAAAGAAAATTACATAAAAGGCCCTCAAAAATCAAACTGCAGCTCAAAACAGACTTGCTGTCAAAAACATGGGGTCACGTGCCGCGACAGTAGGGCCCTTAGGCCGTCGCGCGACGCGAGCACACATGCTGAAGTTTCGGAAATGTACACTTCCATTCCTTGCACACAATAACTTGCATATTTGATGTATTTAACCTCCGTTAAGCCATTTTCAAGGCTCTAGAAAGGACGTCAAAGTATAGGGGGACTTGAAATATGCTCGGAAATATCACGGATGTCGGTTTGTTTGGTCGTACGGTCGCTTTATTCGGTTAATTACGACGAAACTCGTACGGACGCAAAAACGATCCAAACTAAGCGAAGAATGGTATTTTTGCATTCCTATCACGAAAATAAAATATTTTTGTGACTACAAAAATTTTTGGATGTCCGAATGTGGTCTGAACGTAAGATATGCGCGTAAATGAAAACTTACGCCGTTTTTGAAGCTTTTAGTCCCTATGATCAAATAAGCACATTTTCGCATACCGAACCACTCAAGGCTTATTTCTAAGCTATGTTAAGGTTATTTATGGTATGTTTAGCTTATGATCATGTTCCGGAATGTACGTTGCCATACGAAACGGCAGACTTTTGCAGTTTGACGCAAATAGTCCCTGTAGTCGAATAAACTTGTTTTTGTCATACCAAACCCTTTAAAACTTATTTATAAGTTATGTAAAGGTTATTTAAGGTATGTTAAGCTTATGTTGCTGTTCTGGAGTGTTTGTCGCGTTAAACTGATTACGTTTACGCATCAGTTTGCGTATAACTTTCAAGAAAGCGATTTAGAATTTAAAATCGAACAAAAATCAAAACGTCCAAAATGTCATACATAAATAAACAAATATTGGGATCAAAACACATTGTTTTATTAATATTGAATTGTTCGGAGTTTGTACAATGATTTCACAAGCACAGATGTCACAGTCTCCCCTACTTTAGGAAATTTCATCCCGAAATTTATTTAGAGGAAACATGTGAGAATAGATGTGGATATTTCGCTTCCATTTGATCTTCACGTTCCCAAGAAATTATGGGCCATGTTTAGATTCCCAGCGAACTTTGACAATAGGTATGCGCTTGCGTTTGAGCTTTTTGACTTCACGGTCCATGATTTCCACAGGTTTCTCAACGAAGTGCATCGTGTCATCAACACGAATTTCATCAAGTGGTATGTGGAGCTTCTCATCAGCTAAACACTTTTTGAGATTGGACACGTGAAAAGTTGGATGAACATTTCCAAGTTCAAGAGGTAGCTCAAGTCTGTAGGCCACTTTTCCGATTCTTTCAACGATCTTGAATGGTCCAACATATCGTGGTGCAAGTTTTCCTTTCTTTTCAAATCTAATCACACCTTTCCAAGGGGATACTGTAACAACCCTCATTAAAAGTCCTATTTATATTATTATTTTATCCAATAGGAAACCCTAATTAAGACACCCAAGTGATTCTACACAAACCCTAAAATTTGCAGAACAATCAGAATCAGGATCAGGGCCCCTAAAACTCAGGGGGGGGGGGGTAAAACCCTAGTTACGATTATCCATCTAAAACGTTGTCAATATTGAATTTTATGAAACTGTCGACTCAGCAAGCCTACACCCACACGTGGCAAACCTATAGTAATTAGGTGTCCCTTACGGACCGTAAGGGATAATGCTTACGGTCCGTAAGCATGTCAAAATTCGTGTATAAATAGCAGGCATTGGGACTTGATTTCTGGCGTTCGTTCGACGATCAAATTCCAATTATACGTTGAGATATAGCAGAAACAATCTCAAAATCACTAATTAGTATAGCGGGGTGCTGCTACGATGCTGGGTATTAACTCAATCGCTGCTACGATTCAATGTCCGATCGATAGAAGCTATCCGATGGATGTTTAAGTACTATCCTTTGTCATTTGTCGTGATTCCGACAGGATGTTTGAGTACCACCCGAACTCGGGGAATACTCTGTCATTCGTTGTGAATCCGATGGATGTTTAAGTGATTGCACTTTGTCATTCATTGCGAGGGTTTTAATCTCGTGAGTTATCGTAATTGCTGTATTAAGTTACCTCCCTAGTTCATGTGTATTAGGATACAAGGCTAAATCAATAGGCTAAGCTCTGCCTATATAAATCTGCAATATATCAAGGCTTATCTGTAGACTAAACTTTGCCGTATGAATCTGCATGATTATAAAGTGAGTCATTCTCTTTTTATCAAATTACTTTCAAAAGCATGTTTATTTTCAAGGTTATAATTACAAGGATTAAGTCTTTGTAATCACCAAGTTACAGCCGGTATGTGGGGTATTGTGCACAATATTAATTTCTCACGGGGTTAGGCAAATAAGCCCTAACACAGGTTAGGCAAATAAGCCCTAACAGTGAAGTATCACAGGGTTAGGCTAATAAGCCCTAACACAGGTTAGGCAAATAAGCCCTAACAGTGATATAAGTCATCATTAGGGCAGCCAAGGGTGATATGACCACAGTCACCGAAACGAGTCGAGTGACAAATACTGTGGGTAATTGGTTGATATAGAAACAATGTAATCACCCTTAATACTGTAAATTATAACAAACAGGTCGTTTTATTAAATAGAATGATTCACTCAGTATTTCCTGCTGACAAAACCTTTTTAAAACGCGTTTCAGGTAATTACAGTAGATTGGAGTAAGAGATGGATAGGGCACTGAAAGGCATCAAGAAGTGGCTTATTTTATTAATTAAATCAAATTAAGAAATATTGTTTTATGTAATTGGGTTTATCCCTTATTAAAGCTTCCATTGTAAACATGGGTTTATTCCATCTATCTAATAAATAAAATCCGGTGTTTTCTAAACTCTGATATTATTCCTAACTCACGGTCCTGATGAAATTTCCGCTGCAACGTTTTCAAAATAATCACCGGTACCACTGGGCTGCTCACGACTCCCGATTCCGTCCAGGGTGGGTCGGGGGCCGTGACAGAAGGTGGTATCAGAGCCACTGCTTTAAGCCTATAGGTGTTGTGATAATAATACCTAAGTTCATATAAAAGAGTTAGGAGATTGCTATTAACTGGTAGCACACATTATAGAATTTAGACTTGAACTTAAGAAAAGATGCCTTAGTATCAGCTTCAAGATAAGCTAAGTACTGGTGTAAATAAAGTATGATATGTTTTGGTATGCCATAAGAATGACGATTAGAAAATTTGCAGGCAATAGCACTTAATTGCTATTAAATTTTGCTTAGTGATATTACTTGGTCTAAAATAAGATATGTTACGGGAATACAAATTTCTTTAATTCTGGATAAAAGCCTAATAAAAGAGGCACTTTTAAAAATACTATTTATGGGAAATTTTCTCCGGCAAGACTGGGTATGGTGTAAAAGACTCTCCAGTTTGTCCGGATATACTAAGGTTACCTCTCCGGCGCGAACCGGATAAGACAGGGTATGTAATATGTCTAACGAGTGACAAGATTTCCCTAAATAGTATTATGACCAGATATTTGACTGGTTTTTGGAAATATGAATCTGTTAAATACATTGACCTGATAGATGGTATGTTTATTTCAGCATGTGAAATATATGATTATATAGATATATATATCTATAAGGAATTCCAAAAGCCAAATAGGAATAAAGCACAAGCATATGTGTCTAGATTTCTTTATTAGGAATCTCTTTTCCGATATCAAACATTATTTCGTTTGATTATCTGCCTAGTAACTCGAGCGACAATAATAACAATAGAAACCCATTAAGTTGGGATACCATCAAAAGTGTAAAGAATTTCTAACGCGTTACCATAAACTATTAACGCAAGTAAGAAGCATGTAAAGTTGTGATAATGTACAAGAAAACACGTGAAAATTCAATTATAAGTCCACAAGAGTTGAAGCATATCACACACAACTTTCAAGGCAAGACCTTTGGAAAATACAAATTAGGCACGATAACACCAATGTTAATTCCGTCAGTAGAAGAACTACTAATAAAAAAGAAGCACTTTGCCACGTAATCCTACAAACAACAAGAATCTCGCTAAGGTACGCTAGAACAGGATTTCACAAACATCCGTGCACATTCTAATCGGAGTCATAATTATTATCACTGCAAAAGGAGTCACATACCTTTGCAAATTCCCTATTTCATTCTATTCACATTCCTTGGTAATGTCACTTAACAACGGTTATCACACGAAATTCCAGATAAAAGTTCTTATATTTCTTTCGTTGAAATTCTGACTTTTGCATATAATAAATTAACTTTCGTATTTTTACTTCCCCTAATAGTCATCATACCATGAGGATTTCTTTCATAGTAGTAAATATTGATCTATTTCATTTCTTGGTAAATCCACAAGTTACACATGCATTGTTTGTTATGCATTTGGTTCATTTGATTTATAAAGACCACTGGAGGGCTTCATTCCGATTTGTTATTTTATCCAAAAAAAAATCATTCCGCTTTTTGTACTGTGAACCGCATTATTGCAAAACAATAACTCCTTGATATCGAGTCAATGAATTTCTTGAAAATTTTAATTTTCTTTGAACTACATAGTTTCTATTGTGACTATGTCCGAACTTTCTTATTAAAACTTGTTTTGTTTAAATCAAGTTCAAATTATTTGACTTGCTCACATTACATATTCATTTCAAGATTCCATATAATGGATGGAAGCTATCATATTCAAAATAGTCCCAACAAGCACTTCATTTGTTTTGAACCATAATAGGCTTGTTTAGTCTTTGACTTCATTGAATCATTTCTTTGATCATGATCACCTTGTACTGACATTTTCACAAAATTTAAAGCTTGCACTAATCTCGTTTATATATATCATATACGGATTTAATTATTTATTTAATTATATATTAAATTGCTTTGTTGATAAAAGCCATCTTAACACAAATCGTGTGCTAAGATAATGATACACAAATTCTTGTCATATTTCAGTGTATCTCTTAAAGATTCTTACAACATCAATCGAGCCTTTCATGATAATCATTGCTTTAACAATCTTCAATTGAAAAATATTATATAAAATTAATTATATATGGAAACTTACATAAGTGATTACCTATTTTACAATATAGTATTACTATATTCTTGTTAAACCATTGAGGTGAAAAAATTACATTTTTATATATATGTATAAAATTATGTTTGAGGTATACTCTCATTTAAGTTATGTTTAGTTATTTATTATTGGTAATTAATATTAGTTTTGTTATTAATAATAATATATTAATAGTAATAATGTTAGTATTATTTTTAAGTATTAGGGTTATTGTCAAAGGGTAGGTATTGGATAGCCTAGCCTTAGTTAGGCATGGACTGGCCACCTATGCTTAAACAAGGCAGCACTAACCAATATCCACCATGATAATGACTAGTCAATATATATAAATTAAGTCATCATACTTATTTAGCAAATTTTAAATATATATAAAAATATTTCTTTTATATAAACTTTGTACTGTAAGGAGAAGACATATTTTCATAAAGAATACAAGAATTAGAGGGACTAATAAAATTACATAAATAATTATGTGTTACATGTTTTGTTGTAACTATGTACCGTAACGCTTTGGTAAGAAAACGACCATATAAGAATAAAATGGTAGTCATCAACTAAGTTGGGTTAAGAGAACATTATACTAAATAAGAATAGTCTCCGTTTTCAATATTTGTAAATACATTCACCACTTATATGGTTTCAAAATGAAAATAAGTAATCACATAGAATCGATCCATTAAGTGATATATATTTACAAATACTTTTGTACAATAAATATTTTTACAGCTGTATTTACAATTTTCATTTAACGTTATAAATAATAGTGATTTCTTTTACAAAATAATAATACTAAAATATTTTGTAAATATAATAACTTCATTGCGGAGTTTTGTAATATATATTACATAATATTTATATTTGATATGTAAGATACGATTCAGATATGGACACAAATAATATATATTACATTTGCTTTTCAAAATATAATATAATAGTTGGTCATGCCAAAACAACTTGTTCTTATTTCAATCTCTAGGACATAGTATGAAAAATATGGTCACTAATAGTGTACTATTACATTGTTTCACAATTAAAACAACTTGAAACTCTAAACAATGATACACTAACTTTATTGTCTTTTCGTGTATCCTTACAATTCACTTATCTCAGCACATTGATTTTCTTATATCATAATTTAATATTTGACAAATCATTTTTCATGCTTTTATTTTACTTGAAACCTGTCAATTCTAAGTCTTCCTCAGTTGCCAATCAAAGTAAGCTTTCTTTTGACAAAGAATTTTTATTAATTCTAAAAATCATTCACATTCATTTTAAATATCTATTGATCATATATCTTTTGGCATAAATCTAGTCACCTTGGAAATTATATCATTTCATCTCATTCGTTTGTCATCGATTTCTCGAACTAATTCAGTTGAATCATTGAATCCTACTTATGGTACAACTCGTATTCACAAAATTTGATATTTTAATTTTGTGTCATCTACCTTAATATTGTTTTTATTGACTAAAATGTGACATAAGTCTAAAAGAAATATCATAACCCAAATCTCGAGGACGAGATTTTTATTAAGGTGGGGAGAATGTAACAACCCTCATTAAAAGTCCTATTTATATTATTATTTTATCCAATAGGAAACCCTAATTAAGACACCCAAGTGATTCTACACAAACCCTAAAATTTGCAGAACAATCAGGATCAGGGCCCCTAAAACTCAGGGGGGTAAAACCCTAGTTACGATTATCCATCTAAAACGTTGTCAATATTGAATTTTATGAAACTGTCGACTCAGCAAGCCTACACCCACACGTGGCAAACCTATAGTAATTAGGTGTCCCTTACGGACCGTAAGGGATAATGCTTACGGTCCGTAAGAATGTCAAAATTCGTGTATAAATAGCAGGCATTGGGACTTGATTTCTGGCATTCGTTCGACGATCAAATTCCAATTATACGTTGAGATATAGCAGAAACAATCTCAAAATCACTAATTAGTATAGCGGGGTGCTGCTACGATGCTGGGTATTAACTCAATCGCTGCTACGATTCAATGTCCGATCGATAGAAACTATCCGATGGATGTTTAAGTAATATCCTTTGACATTTGTCGTGATTCCGACAGGATGTTTGAGTACCACCCGAACTCGGGGAATACTCTGTCATTCGTCGTGAATCCGATGGATGTTTAAGTGATTGCACTTTGTCATTCGTTGCGAGGGTTTTAATCTCGTGAGTTATCGTAATTGCTGTATTAAGTTACCTACCTAGTTCGTGTGTATTAGGATACAAGGCTAAATCAATAGGCTAAGCTCTGCCTATATAAATCTACAATATATCAAGGCTTATCTGTAGACTAAACTTTGCCGTATGAATCTGCATGATTATAAAGTGACTCATTCTCTTTTTATCAAATTACTTTCAAAAGCATGTTTATTTTCAAGGTTATAATTACAGGGATTAAGTCTTTGTAATCACCAAGTTACAGCCGGTATGTGGGGTATTGTGCACAATATTAATTTCTCACGGGGTTAGGCAAATAAGCCCTAACACAGGTTAGGCTAATAAGCCCTAACACAGGTTAGGCAAATAAGCCCTAATAGTGATATACGTCATCATTGGGGCAGCCAATGGTGATATGACCACAGTCACCGAAACGAGTCGAGTGACAAATATTGTGGGTAGTTGGTTGATATAGAAACAATGTAATCACCCTTAATACTGTAAATTATAACAAACAAGTCGTTTTATTAAATAGAATGATTCACTCAGTATTTCCTGCTGACAAAACCTTTTTAAAACGTGTTTCAGGTAATTACAGTAGTTTGGAGTAAGAGATGGATAGGGCACTGAAATGCATCAAGAAGTGGCTTATTTTATTAATTAAATCAAATTAAGAAATATTGTTTTATGTAATTGGGTTTATCCCTTATTAAAGCTTCCATTGTAAAACATGGGTTTATTCCATCTATTTAATAAATAAAATCCGGTGTTTTCTAAACTCTGATATTTTTCCTAACTCACGGTCCTGATGAAATTTCCGCTGCAACGTTTTCAAAATAATCACCGGTACCACTGGGCTGCTCACGACTCCCGATTTCGTCCAGGGTGGGTCGGGGGCCGTGACAGATACCTTGAGTAGGACGTGATCACCGACTTGAAATTCTAAGGGCTTGCGTCGCCGATCCGTGTAACTCTTTTGACGGCTTCTAGCTGTTTGTAGGTTAACGCGAATCTTCTTGACTTTGTCTGTAGTCTCTAGAATGAGTTCAGGTCCTGTAAGCTGAGCTACCTATCTCATTCCAGCAGATCGGTGAACGACATTTTCGACCGTATAAAGCCTCGAAAGGAGCCATGTTAATGCTAGAGTGATAACTATTGTTGTAGGAGAATTCGATCAACGGTAGATGTGAATCCCAACTACCACCAAAATCGATCACACAAGCTCTAAGCATATCCTCCAGTGTCTGGATTGTTCTTTCAGATTGACCATCTGTTTGCGGATTATAAGCTGTGCTCAAATTTAGTTGGGTTCCCATGGCAGATTGCATGGTTCTCCAAAAGTGAGACGAGAATCGAGCATCTCTGTCAGATATAATGTTCAAAGGAACACCATGTCGGGATACAATCTCATCCACATAGATTTTAGCAAGTTTGTCAGCAGATAGATCCTCATGGATCGGCAAGAAATGTGCTGACTTAATTAGACGATCGACGACTACCCAAATGGCATCATGACCTCTATTAGTACGTGGCAGCTTGGTAATGAGATCCATAGCAATGTTTTCCCATTTCAAAACCGGTATCTCTGGTTGCTCCAATAATCCAAAGGGATGTTAATATTCTGCCTTCACCTTAAGACATGTAAGGCATTTGGAAACATATAAGGCAATGTCTTTCTTCATACCCGGCCATCAATACTGGGTTCGAAGATCTTTATACATTTTATCTGCACCAGGATGAATAGAATAACGAGACTTGTGAGCTTCATCCATTAGCAAGGTGCAGAGATTGTCTTGACTTGGGACCCGCAAACGGCCCATGAAATAATATAGCCCATAGTCTTTCAGTTCAAGATCAGGCTTAATATGATATGGTAATTCCTTACCCATCAAGTCTTGTGTAACACAAGTATGTTGAGCCTGAGAAATGCGGGTTTGAATATCAGATTGAACCTGAACACAGTGAAGCTTGACACGTTCCTTACGACTCAATGCGTCAGCAACGACATTCGCCTTACCAGGATGGTAGCGAATTTCGCAATCGTAGTCGTTTAGAAGCTCAACCCAACGTCGTTGCCTCATGTTAAGTTCTTTCTGATTGAAAATGTGTTGGAGACTCTTGTGGTCAGTAAACACTACACATTTTGTACCGTAAAGGTAGTGTCTCCAGATTTTGAGAGCAAAAACTACTGCACCTAACTCAAGATCATGAGTCGTGTAGTTTTTCTTGTGTACCTTTAACTGTCTTGATGCGTATGCTATGACTTTGTTTCTTTACATGAGAACACAGCCAAGGCCTAAGTTGGATGCATCACAATACACGACAAAATCGTCATTGCCCTCAGGTGTAACACCTCGAAAATTCACGTCCTATAATGTATTGACACGTGTCATAAGCTTGAACGTGTGAAATTATATTTAGAGGGACTAAAGTTGACAAACATGGAAAATATGTGAAAATAAGGGTTCAAAATGTCAACAAGGGATAAATATACTTTACAGTAACCCTACATGATGTTCATAACCTCAACCGAATAAATCATGGATAGTACGAAGCCAATTGTGAAAGAAAGTGAGGAATTACAAACTACAGGGGTTAAATGTGTCAACATGTTTAAAGGTATACCTCTGAGTGACCTTTTAGCGAACCCGAAGCTTTGTAATGCTTAATTATACTCACAAGAATGTGTGATAAAATTTCACAAGGTTTCGTTAAGGTATGAGAAAGTTATGGCAATATTCGTATACGAGGGGTTAAAAACGTCAACGATTTAATTTCTCGCGATTTTTACGCAACCGACGAACGAACACGCAAACATCGACTACCGATCCTAATTTGCGTATTTAAGTATTAATATTATGCTCTACGATGCTTCCATGATGTTCGGGTGCGAAGACGGGCTTGTGGGCCTTGGGCCCAAGCCCACAAAAACCTCCACTATATAAATAAAAAAAAAAATCATTTCACCATCTCTTTCTCTCTCTAAAACTCTCTCTACTCTCTCTCTCTCTAGAAACTTTCTGGCGACCGGCGATTTTTCCGGCGGCCGTTTTCCGGCCAAGAGTACACTTTTTCGACTATATCCGACGTTCCGGATCGCGTGGTGTGGTTAGTTTTAGCTAATTCTTAGCGGTTTGAGCTCTATGGCAACTCCGGCGACAGTCCGTTTTGAACTTTTGACTTTGCAGATGCTTCGATCGGGACCTTAGGAGCATTCCTGCACAGTTTCAAGAAATTATATTCTCCGGCGAAATCTCGACTTCTGACATGATTCTGGCGAGTTCCAGCCATCAGTTTTCGATGAAAAATATATTTTTGGACTCCTAGTGACCTGTAGAGTCCATCGAACCACTTTCGACTCGGGTGAAAAATTTAAGTTCGGGACGCTCTCGGGCTCGACTTCTGACATGGTTCTGGCAATTTCCAGCGATCAGTTTTCGAAGAAAAATATATTTTTGGACTCCTAGTGACCTGTAGAGTCCATCGAACCACTTTCGACTCGGGTGAAAAATTTAAGTTCGGGACGCTCTCGGGCTCGGTTCAACTTGGTCAACAAGTCAAACGTGGTCAAAACTGGTCAAGGGGAAGTTTTGAGTCATGTTAGTGCCTCGGTTCAGTTTTGGGTTCGGTCAAACCTGGTCAACATCGGTCAAACGTGGTCAACTGCTGGTCAACGCAGTCAACACGAGGCTCGGTAAAATTTTTAACGATTCGAATTTTGTTATATTATGTGGGCATTAAACCCTTAAAAGGGTACCCTCTGATTCCCACTCTAACTAGGTCAAATGTCGGGTCAAACTTGTTTTTAAAAAAATCAACAGAATGTGTAAATTACAATTTATGCATAATTAGCAATGTAGAACACATACAACCTGTTTGATCATTAATATAACTTGGTAATTAGTGTAAGAACATGTCTAAACATGTTCAACCCGACAATTTCCTGTTTAGACCCGGTTCGGAACCGAAAGTCGCATAGTTTGACTTATACTTCGACTCTCAGTTCTGACCCGTTATGGTATGTTTTAGAAATACCTTAGAGCTTCATTTGGACCAGGTTACATGCTAGTATAATCCTCTGTGATTATACACCTCGGATCATTAGTTATCCAATTAATATGCATGATTCCGTTAATTGCTCATATGTTGACCATTATGCCTTTTTACCTTAAAACATGATTTATGAAAATGTAAAAGAGTAGAAACCTTAACTACTGATATATAAACTTGTATGCAAAGTTTGACATCAGTTTGAGGTGTAGAATAAGAGTTATGCTCGTTAGCGTAAAAATTAAAGCTTTATGTTAATAAAACGGCGTAATTAGCGTATAGCCTAGTTAAGCCTACTTTTTGATACCAAATCTTTTACCCACTGATGTAATATATTATTTTGGGATTTTTAAAGATTTTTAATAAATTTTAGGCTGAGCATAACTTATAGTCGTAGGCTTAATCCGGTAATTGTCGGTTTTGCCCTTACGGGCTATAAAATGAGTTTTACATATCTAAACGACTCCAAACCTTTTGCTACTGATCTTAAATGATAAATAATTTATTTTAAGCCTTCTGGAATGGTAAAATATCAGCTTTATGTATCGAACCCGTAAACGGCTTTTAATCGCCTAATTAAGCGTTTTTAACGCATAGTATGTACTAAGAGTATTTTAAACATACCATGGGTGATACCTACTGATATTTGAGGCAAACTATAATATTTTAACAGTAAGCAAAGGTTGATAAACTCAGACTTCAGTTTTGAGCTTTTCGGCTTATGTGAAATTACCAAACTACCCCTACGGGGCACAGTTTGCGATTAAATTCATTTCGGGCATAATAAAAGACATCTTACTGATGTCACAACATATATGAAGCATATTAACTTAGGAAACCTGTAAATGACTCTCATTACTACCCGTTACGCTTATTAGGCGTTCGGTTCGGTTTATGTAACTAGTTTACAAAAACTAGCCTAAACGGGTCAAACCTTATCGGTTTTATCTCAAAATCCAGAGTGTGCATGAAATACCCATATTAAACAAGTCTCTGAACTTGTAGGGTCTAAATCACATTCTATCCGGTCATCGCTTAATCGTGCGTACGAACCGTATCTTTGAAACTAGCCGGTCTAAGCTTAAGCTTAAATAAAAGACCCGTTAGGATTCTAATAGGTTATTTAAAAACCTTCGTTCCAGATTTAGGAGCCCAGTAAAAGCTATCTGTACTTGCTGATTTGATACGGCTGGGATTGAATTTATATTTAGCTCAGGTAAATACTTTTAACTTATTTTCCCTATACGGGCTTGGGGTACGGTATATAAAATACCGCTTGGTCGGGGCGTTGAATCTTTGATTGAATGAATGATAATTAAAGTATTGAGACGTCTCGTTTAATATTGTTTTGTTTGCTTAAAGCCTTTGGGGGGTTAATGACCGTGTCCCGGATATCCCTGGCATCATTTTACGAAATGGCCACGACCTCAGCACTCAGGTGTAGGCGTACACCTGTTAGTGTCTCATTTACATAATGTGGTGTGTCTATTGATCTTTAACCCGGCTCGATCCGGGCTACTGAACGCATAAGGAACATGTAAATCCCTACAAGTATTATATTTAAATAATTATCCCAAGTTATAAAAGGTTAATTTTGCCTCTGTGCATTTTAATCAAATTATAAAACATTTATGCCATGTGCATCCAAACAAATTTTAAATCATTTTCAAAATGAGTCGGTTGATTGTATTTACCAGTGTAAACTAACGTATTTTCCAAAAAGGCTAAGTGCAGGTACTAATCGGAATTGGCTGGCTACTCCTAGCATCATTAAAGAGTCTCGCAAGCTTAGATGCCTAAAGTCTGTTGAACTATTGTTTCCATTTTATTTTCGATCCGTCTGTGGATAAACAATCGACAGTTGTGATATATGATATTACAATATTATATTCGGTTGAATTATATCTTTTAAATTGCTTCCGCTGTGCATATTAAATATTGTGTTGTTTGACTATGATGTTGCCAACCACGTCACGATACTCCCCCACCGGGCCCACCGGTGACACGTGGAAATTTGGGGTGTGACAGGTTGGTATCAGAGCCAACACTGAGTGAATTAAACACTAGCCTTTTGTGTTTAATCTCAGTTACACAATTGCACATATCTAAACCTTCTGAGTCTAGACTTAACTTAGGAATGTTCTCAATCCTAATCTATAAATTTTTACTTCCAAATTTTTATTGGATACGTCGCCAAGCGAAGAAGTCGTAATAGGAGTTCTCCACACCCGGAGCCTTGAAATGCTGAGCTTCGTAACGCGGCTAGAATGAAACGAGCATCTAAGGAGAGGACACTCATAAATAAATAAAGAAGAAACTCCTCTTGCTGAAGATCGTTTCCTTAATAAGTCCTTATAAGGACACAATTATCTTTCAGTCCCTACGAGGACAACATCATTCCTTTCAAGTCCCGCTTAGGGCAACTTTATACTTTTATTTTTATATAGTGGAATGATTAAGTTTAAACTTTCATTCTAAACAAGAAATATTAAATAAATGGAAAATAACATTTCCTTTTGCAAGATCTACCATTATAATAAAATGGCAAAAATCTAAAAAGGACAAGACCTAGCTTCGGGTCATATTAAGACCGGCCAAGATGGCAGTTCCTCAATTTAGATTCAGATCCTTATTAACATTTCAATTTAGGACTGCTCTGCGTTAAATGTTAAAAGAATCTTAAGAGTGAAACCTAGCCTGAGTGTCATTATAAAGACCTGGCCAAGATGGTAAGACCTGTTTAAAAGATTCGAATCACTGTTAACATCTGAAAACTTGTTAACACTCCTGGCAGACGTGATTGATTAAAAATCACACACGTCATTTTTATATAGGATTCTTCAAAAGATTCCTAACCCAGTTTAATGATCTTTGAATCCTGGGTTTACATCATTAATTAAGATGATCATATTTTAAACCATACGTGGTAACATAATGCCTACGGGCCCTGCTCATTTCCATATGAGCCAAAAGACAGTGGTAGCAATGACTCCGTGTCAGATAAAGGTAATGAACTAGGTTCAAACCTCGAATGCTTTGATTCTCTGAAATCCTAGCATATAATTTATAATTGTCCTTGTGACTAGGCCTATTGTGCCAACATACTTTCATGCTTTGATTCTCTGAAATCCTAGCATATAATTTATAATTGTCCTTGTGACTAGGCCTATTGTGCCAACATACTTTCATGCTTTGATTCTCTGAAATCCTAGCATATAATTTATAATTGTCCTTGTGACTAGGCCTTTTGTGCTATTAAATAAAACTGTTATTGTTGCTTTGATTCTCTGAAATCATAAGCTTAAAAATTTATAAATGTCCATGTGACCAGGCCTTGGGTGCCACTAATAAAACTATTAATGTTTTATAATTAGGATAAATTATAATAGAAATCCTAAACATAAATGATTAATAAATTAACCAAATATGGTCTCTATTTACCATGGCTAATGAATTTTCCCTAAGAGGCAATTCCGTAATAAACATCCCTTAGAAGGGAAGTACCTACGGGCTATAGTTAATGTCCTCTGAGACTAAAGACAGTGGTAGCCTATAGCTCCCTGTCAGGAAAAGGTAATAAACTTTGATCCAAACCTTAGTGCCGCGATTCTCTGAAATCATGGCTTATAAATTTAACTTGTCTACGCGACTAGACCATTTGTGCTATTATTAACTTATGAATTAGGATTTATGATAAAAATCCTGAATAAAATAAATATCCTTCCTTCCCTGTCAGTATGCATTTTAAAAAAAGAATCTTAAAGGTGAAACCTAGCCTACGCGACCAAGATGGTGAAACCTACTCAAGGGATTCAGATCCTTGTTAACACTTAGGAACGTGTTAGCACTCTTGACAAATGTGATTCGAGAAAATCACAACAGTCATCCTGATATTGGATTCTTCCAATTCCCTTATCTAGCCTAGTGATTTAGGAATCATGGCTTATATCATCCTATAAGATGATCATATTATAAACATCCGTTAGTGATGAAGTGCCTACGGGCTAAGCTTGTTGTCCGATAAGACAACGACAGTGGTGGTCTTTGACCTCCTGTCTAAAATGTTGGATTATGTCCAAACATAATAGCCTATATGATCAATGCGATCATGACTAATATCATCTAATACGATGATCATATTATTTGACATCCTTTAGTGATGTTTTGCCTACGGGCTATAATATATTGTCCATTTGGGACATTGACATTGTTATCTTTATGATTCCTTGTCTGAGGTGGCGAGCTATGCCCAAGCCAAATAGTCAATATGATTAATGCAATCATGACTGATATCATCTAAAAGGATGAACCTATTATAAACATCCATTAGTGATGTTCTACCTATGGGCCATATTATATTGTCCATTGTGACACAAACATTGTGATCTCTACGATCCCCTATTTAAGGTAGCAAGCTGTGCTCAAGCCTAATAGTCTATATGATCAATGCGATCATGACTAAAATCATCAGTACGATGATTAAAATTTAAACATCCCCAATGATGTTTTGCCTAAGGGCTATATTATATTGTTAAATTAAGTCAAGGCAATTGTCATCTTTTGTGATTCTTTGCCCAAGGGGGTGAGCTATGCTCAAATCCCATAGTCCATGTGATCATTGCGATCCTGACTAGTATCATCAGTATGATGATCATAAATTCATAATATTGACATCCCTAGTGATGAAATGCCTACGGGCTATACTATACTCTATTGCCGATAAGACAAAACAGTGGTGATCTTTATGATCCCCTATTCAAAATGGTGGGATTATACCCAAACCTAATAGTCAATATGATCGAGGTGATCATGACTAATATCATTAGATACTATAATTATATATAGACATCCATTAGTGATGTTAATTGGTTTACCTTTCTGTTAAGTGAATCGCCTTTCAAGACGATGACAGTTGTAATCTATGACTCCCTGTCCAAAGGTGAAAAACTATGTTCAAGCCTTAAAACTCCTGATCTAAAAAGATTGCAGCCTATGAATTGATGTCATTGTGACAAATCCACAAGTTATATTTCAAGTCACCCATAACAAGCCTCCGTGCTATAATTAGTCGTTCGTGTCAAGTTAACATACTAAATGTTAATATCCCTGGTGACAGGCCTTAGAGCCATATCCTATAACGCCCTAGAGACAAGGCCATTTGTGTCGTATCTGAATTTCATTACGACAAGGCCTTCGCGCCATATGATTACTTATGTCCTTCATGACTAGACTTTATGCCATATCTTTCTACGTCCCTCGCGACAGGCTTCTACGCCATATATGTATATATATAACCAAAGTCATGTAAGGCTAGCCTTTGAGCTATTTATAATCCTCCTTGTGACAAAGACAATTGTGACATTATGGTCCCCTGTCAAGCAGGTATTGGACTCACTCCAAACCTTGAATGCCATTGATGGTCCTTTTTGTGACCTAGGCTAAATATAATGGATATACATTCAAATAACATTCACTAGAAATGCTCAGAACAGAATAGCCCATACGGTTTATGAATGCCGTGGCTAATCTAAGTCGGGTCATCAGGATGATGACCAATAATTGTTAAATATTGGTGATTGGTACCAAGTTTCAAGTATGGAAAACTGGGATGAGGTAGACGACAGTCGCAATACTATTAAGGCGACGAAAGTTAATAAAGCTACAAACGTAAACCTCAATATTAATGGAGTTAATCTCCAAGCTGTGGTTGACGCAGCAGTTGGAAGGACCAAAGCAGTGTGACATCTGCAAAGGAACGGATCATCATTTTCCCATGAATGTAGGGATATAAAGAATGCAGTCTGTCACGACTGTGGTGGGTAAGGCCGCATCAGAACTAGATACCATAAAGCTGCCAAAGAAGGTGCAGCTGAGCCTGGAAAGGCTAAGAAAGGAAACGCCTGAACTCACCTGATGAATGCCAAGAGGCAGTTCACGATGTCATCAAGTACATTCCTTATTATTTACCAATGATAATTTCTGCTAAGTGTCCTGATTTAATACAGGCAATAATAAATCTTCATAAACCATAAGGTTAGCAAACTTTTATATTATCCACAACGTATAACTTACCAAGGAAACCATAGTAACCGATTCTTCTAAGTATCGGCAAGGGATCCTTCTGAAAAATCTAAGAGTACTCTTTCTTCGAATAGAGTACGACAATATATATTACTTTATTTTATTATTTTCTCTTTGTTTTCTATTGACTGCGAATGCCAAACTATGTTTGATAAAAGTGCCATATGAGGATTGGCGTATCCTAGTGTGTCCCATAGATTGCTTCCATGCCTGATCAGTATGGAGGTTTAATGCATGGAAACCCTGAGATATCCCAATGGTTATATTGTACCAAAGTCGACTAGTAGTATTCAAGGAAGATATCCAGAATGGAATTATCTAAGTAAATGTTCCCGATTAAGGAATTCATGGACTAGTAACATAAGTGTGTCACTTAATTGACACAAGCAATGATGGATAAATTGGAGCCTGAGATTTGTAAAATCTCTGTAATCTCCTTGTACCTTAATTATCTGCTCCTAAGATTACCCTGTTTACCCCTGAGGGGCAGGTAGAGTTAAGGTTTATATCCCATTTAAGGCTGTATTATTATGAAATCTCCAAGACGGCTAGCACCATCATTGGAAGAATCGAAACCCTGATTAACTAAGTTTTAAAATAGAGGGTTCATATAGCCTAACTCAATATCCTGAGAATTCGGTATAGTTAATTATGAAAGACGGTTCTTTTTGCTTATGCATTTTTACCGCAACCCTAGTTAGGCAACAATTAAGAATTTGCCATCAACTGCCCAGGATCGTCGATTTGTTCGACTAGCTGTAAGGATTAGCTATTCCTTAAAAAAAAATTGTTAAGCAGTGGTTGGAATAACCATCTCACCTTAAGATAAGCTTTCCTATAATAGTTGATATATAAGTATCAAGGCTACTCCCTTGGAGACCTTGTATTATTGGAATGTTAAACATCTATTGTTAGGACAATAGATTGGTAAGTCCAATTATCAGGATCTGAAAGTTGCATTGGAAACAACAGATAAGATCACGCAAATTCATAATCATCTGTAAGATGCCAGAATTCGGCAGAAAATCAAGGATTAATGAAAATAGCAAACCTCCTAAATTCTTGATTAAGGAATAAGGTTCAACAATAGATATCACCCAAGAAGGGTGTGCCAAATCTGTTAAATTATCAGGCTAGTTAAGCGCTGAATATATAGAATCATTCGAAGGGAATCGAATGTATCAAGATCAGGTAGCTTATAAGCTAAAACCTATTTAAGGAGCTTGGAGGAGCTCGCAATACATTACACACTAGAGACTCAAAGGTGTGTTTCGCCAATAAGTCAAGAAGCACTATCACATAATGTTATGTAAATTTATGACGTGATGAGCATCCTGTATCGATTAAGGATCGACATGTTAAGAAGCTCCAAAAAGGATACATGTACCTAATATAGGAGTCACTTTAGGAGCTTGGAAAGACTCTAGATATGTTATGGAAGTTAAGTCCATTATGCGACAAAAAGTACTTCCATCATTTCATCAAATCTCGAGGTCGAGATTTCTTTTAAGGGGGTGAGGATGTAACACCTCGAAAATTCACGTCCTATAATGTATTGACACGTGTCATAAGCTTGAACGTGTGAAATTATATTTAGAGGGACTAAAGTTGACAAACATGGAAAATATGTGAAAATAAGGGTTCAAAATGTCAACAAGGGATAAATATACTTTACAGTAACCCTACATGATGTTCATAACCTCAACCGAATAAATCATGGATAGTACGAAGCCAATTGTGAAAGAAAGTGAGGAATTACAAACTACAGGGGTTAAATGTGTCAACATGTTTAAAGGTATACCTCTGAGTGACCTTTTAGCGAACCCGAAGCTTTGTAATGCTTAATTATACTCACAAGAATGTGTGATAAAATTTCACAAGGTTTCGTTAAGGTATGAGAAAGTTATGGCAATATTCGTATACGAGGGGTTAAAAACGTCAACGATTTAATTTCTCGCGATTTTTACGCAACCGACGAACGAACACGCAAACATCGACTACCGATCCTAATTTGCGTATTTAAGTATTAATATTATGCTCTACGATGCTTCCATGATGTTCGGGTGCGAAGACGGGCTTGTGGGCCTTGGGCCCAAGCCCACAAAAACCTCCACTATATAAATAAAAAAAAATCATTTCACCATCTCTTTCTCTCTCTAAAACTCTCTCTACTCTCTCTCTCTCTAGAAACTTTCTGGCGACCGGCGATTTTTCCGGCGGCCGTTTTCCGGCCAAGAGTACACTTTTTCGACTATATCCGACGTTCCGGATCGCGTGGTGTGGTTAGTTTTAGCTAATTCTTAGCGGTTTGAGCTCTATGGCAACTCCGGCGACATTCCGGTCAAATTCCGGCGAGTCCGTTTTGAACTTTTGACTTTGCAGATGCTTCGATCGGGACCTTAGGAGCATTCCTGCACAGTTTCAAGAAATTATATTCTCCGGCGAAATCTCGACTTCTGACATGATTCTGGCGAGTTCCAGCCATCAGTTTTCGATGAAAAATATATTTTTGGACTCCTAGTGACCTGTAGAGTCCATCGAACCACTTTCGACTCGGGTGAAAAATTTAAGTTCGGGACGCTCTCGGGCTCGACTTCTGACATGGTTCTGGCAATTTCCAGCCATCAGTTTTCGAAGAAAAATATATTTTTGGACTCCTAGTGACCTGTAGAGTCCATCGAACCACTTTCGACTCGGGTGAAAAATTTAAGTTCGGGACGCTCTCGGGCTCGGTTCAACTTGGTCAACAGGTCAAACGTGGTCAAAACTGGTCAAGGGGAAGTTTTGAGTCATGTTAGTGCCTCGGTTCAGTTTTGGGTTCGGTCAAACCTGGTCAACATCGGTCAAACGTGGTCAATTGCTGGTCAACGCAGTCAACACGAGGCTCGGTAAAATTTTTAACGATTCGAATTTTGTTATATTATGTGGGCATTAAACCCTTAAAAGGGTACCCTCTGATTCCCACTCTAACTAGGTCAAATGTCGGGTCAAACTTGTTTTTAAAAAAATCAACAGAATGTGTAAATTACAATTTATGCATAATTAGCAATGTAGAACACATACAACCTGTTTGATCATTAATATAACTTGGTAATTAGTGTAAGAACATGTCTAAACATGTTCAACCCGACAATTTCCTGTTTAGACCCGGTTCGGAACCGAAAGTCGCATAGTTTGACTTATACTTCGACTCTCAGTTCTGACCCGTTATGGTATGTTTTAGAAATACCTTAGAGCTTCATTTGGACCAGGTTACATGCTAGTATAATCCTCTGTGATTATACACCTCGGATCATTAGTTATCCAATTAATATGCATGATTCCGTTAATTGCTCATATGTTGACCATTATGCCTTTTTACCTTAAAACATGATTTATGAAAATGTAAAAGAGTAGAAACCTTAACTACTGATATATAAACTTGTATGCAAAGTTTGACATCAGTTTGAGGTGTAGAATAAGAGTTATGCTCGTTAGCGTAAAAATTAAAGCTTTATGTTAATAAAACGGCGTAATTAGCGTATAGCCTAGTTAAGCCTACTTTTTGATACCAAATCTTTTACCCACTGATGTAATATATTATTTTGGGATTTTTAAAAATTTTTAATAAATTTTAGGCTGAGCATAACTTATAGTCGTAGGCTTAATCCGGTAATTGTCGGTTTTGCCCTCACGGGCTATAAAATGAGTTTTACATATCTAAACGACTCCAAACCTTTTGCTACTGATCTTAAATGATAAATAATTTATTTTAAGCCTTCTGGAATGGTAAAATATCAGCTTTATGTATCGAACCCGTAAACGGCTTTTAATCGCCTAATTAAGCGTTTTTAACGCATAGTAGGTACTAAGAGTATTTTAAACATACCATGGGTGATACCTACTGATATTTGAGGCAAATTATAATATTTTAACAGTAAGCAAAGGTTGATAAACTCAGACTTCAGTTTTGAGCTTTTCGGCTTATGTGAAATTACCAAACTACCCCTACGGGGCACAGTTTGCGATTAAATTCATTTCGGGCATAATAAAAGACATCTTACTGATGTCACAACATATATGAAGCATATTAACTTAGGAAACCTGTAAATGACTCTCATTACTACCCGTTACGCTTATTACGCGTTCGGTTCGGTTTATGTAACTAGTTTACAAAAACTAGCCTAAACGGGTCAAACCTTATCGGTTTTATCTCAAAATCCAGAGTGTGCATGAAATACCCATATTAAACAAGTCTCTGAACTTGTAGGGTCTAAATCACATTCTATCCGGTCATCGCTTAATCGTGCGTACGAACCGTATCTTTGAAACTAGCCGGTCTAAGCTTAAGCTTAAATAAAAGACCCGTTAGGATTCTAATAGGTTATTTAAAAACCTTCGTTCCAGATTTAGGAGCCCAGTAAAAGCTATCTGTACTTGCTGATTTGATACGGCTGGGATTGAATTTATATTTAGCTCAGGTAAATACTTTTAACTTATTTTCCCTATACGGGCTTGGGGTACGGTATATAAAATACCGCTTGGTCGGGGCGTTGAATCTTTGATTGAATGAATGATAATTAAAGTATTGAGACGTCTCGTTTAATATTGTTTTGTTTGCTTAAAGCCTTTGGGGGGTTAATGACCGTGTCCCGGATATCCCTGGCATCATTTTACGAAATGGCCACGACCTCAGCACTCAGGTGTAGGCGTACACCTGTTAGTGTCTCATTTACATAATGTGGTGTGTCTATTGATCTTTAACCCGGCTCGATCCGGGCTACTGAACGCATAAGGAACATGTAAATCCCTACAAGTATTATATTTAAATAATTATCCCAAGTTATAAAAGGTTAATTTTGCCTCTGTGCATTTTAATCAAATTATAAAACATTTATGCCATGTGCATCCAAACAAATTTTAAATCATTTTCAAAATGAGTCGGTTGATTGTATTTACCAGTGTAAACTAACGTATTTTCCAAAAAGGCTAAGTGCAGGTACTAATCGGAATTGGCTGGCTACTCCTAGCATCATTAAAGAGTCTCGCAAGCTTAGATGCCTAAAGTCTGTTGAACTATTGTTTCCATTTTATTTTCGATCCGTCTGTGGATAAACAATCGACAGTTGTGATATATGATATTACAATATTATATTCGGTTGAATTATATCTTTTAAATTGCTTCCGCTGTGCATATTAAATATTGTGTTGTTTGACTATGATGTTGCCAACCACGTCACGATACTCCCCCACCGGGCCCACCGGTGACACGTGGAAATTTGGGGTGTTACATCAGGTAAAGATAAGATAGGTGCATCAAGAGTTTCTGTTTCAAGGTTTGGAAAGCTTCTTCCAGTCTTGCGGTTTTGGATGTATGACCCTGTTACAGGTCAAGCTGTAATTGTTTGTGATAATGATGAGTACAGGTTCTTGGACACAAGAGACTTGATGTGCTTTGGAGAGAACGACATAAAGCTCTTGGCGAAGACTCAGATCCAAAGCGACCCTCACTATGAAGCCTGTGCAAAAAGTTGGACGGGTGCTGTAGCTCAGATTATGGGATTCAAGTTGTGGTCAGGGCAACGTATGAGAGTCGAGACTCAGCTTTTTGGCCCACACGTTGGAAGAAGGTTGCCTGATTTGCCATAATTGCAGAGGAAACATAAGAAGCAAACAAAGAAGCGCAAGTAAAGACGAAGCTGCTAAGACAGCATAAACCTAGGGGGATATTGTAAGGGCATAAACTAGTTTAGGTTTACGTTTGTCTTGGATTACTTGTTTTGTTTGGGTTCGAATAGATAAGTGGGCTTGGTTATGCTTTAATGGTCGAAAGGGTATGAGCTTGGCCCAATGTATTAGGGCATTCTATGTATCTATAAATAGGGTGTTCCTTATCAAGTTTAGGTTGTTGATTCTCAATTGAACTTTTATGCTTGTGTGCGCTACCACGTACCAGATGATCTTAAGATCGTGTGCTTGTGTTTACGAATCAATACAATCATTGTTCAATCTTCTACATCATTCTTGTATTCCGCTACTTGTTTGGTGTCGTGATATCCGATTGTTAAGTGTTTCTGGACTTACATTCATTCCATCTTCTTTGCTTATAACATTACTAAAAAACTGCCTCATTTCCGACCAAGGTTTTAGTCGGAAAACTGTCGGAAAACGGCGTTTCCGACCAATTTTCGACAGAAATAGGTTTGTAGGAAAAAGCCTTGTAGGAAAATATTTCCGACAAGCATTCCGACTAAATTCGCGACAAATTTCCGACAAAAAGAAAAAGTTACTATTTCTGACAAAGTTCCGACCACAACTTTCCTACAGCTTTCCGACCCATTACTTAAACTAGGCTTTTACTATTGTATAAGTGTGTATATATGTATATGTATGTATGTGTATGCACCAATACAACTACATACTAATACACACATACATATACATATAGAGACAAGAAATACGTTTATATATATAGATATACACCTCGGTATAATTAAATATGAAAAGAATAATTGTTTTAGTCAGAAATTGGTCGGAAATTTCCGACTACTTTCCGACCAATAAAGGTTTTAGTCGGAAAATGGTCGGAAATTTCCGACAACTTTCCGACCAATATTGTGTTTTGTCGGAAAGTCGTCAGAAATTTCCAACCATTTTCCGACACCAATTTTCGTTTTTTTTTCATTTTTTCAACCTTTAAACATCGTTTTTCCATTCCATCTTTTGTACACATTAATTATACATGAAATACTTTACTTTACCAACTTATACTCATTGTACACGTTTATACGCGTATTTACACTATCGGGACCCATTAATTAAAATACGCTAAGTATGTGTATATATATGTATGTGTGTATGTATGCGTGTGTGTACACTTGGACAAACAAATACTTATACATACATATATATATATATACATATAGACACAAGCATATACATTTACGTACACACATATACCCCCACATGATTATATAACAAAAGAATAATTGTTTTAGTCGGAAAATGGTCGGAAATTTCCGACAACTTTCCGATGAAATGTTGTTTTTCGTCGGAAGGTGGTCGGAAATTTCCGACCATTTTCCGACACCCATATCCGTTTTTTCGGTTTTTCAACATTCTAACATGGTTTTTTCATTACATATTTTTTACACCTTAGTTATACATGAAAAGCTCTTACTTTACCAACTTATACGTATAATTATACCCAGTCATACGTGCGTGTACGCTATCGGGACCCATTACTTAAACTAGGCTTTTACTATTGTATAAGTGTGTATATATGTATATGTATGTATGTATGTATGTATGTGTATGCACCAATACAACTACATACTAATACACACATACATATACATATAGAGACAAGAAATACGTTTATATATATAGATATACACCTCGGTATAATTAAATATGAAAAGAATAATTGTTTTAGTCGGAAATTGGTCGGAAATTTCCGACAACTTTCCGACCAAATGTTAATATGAAAAGAATAATTGTTTTAGTCGGAAATTGGTCGGAACTTAGTCGGAAGTTTCCTTAAAATTTCCGACCATTTTTTTTTGTCGGTAAATTGTAGGAAAATAGTCGGTAAAACCAGATTATTTTTTTAGTTGTTATTTTGTCGGAAAATGGTCGGAATTTTCCGACCAAATTTGTTTTGTCGGAAATTTTGGTAGGAAATCCCCTATTTTTCTAGTAGTGTAATGATTTATCTCTCAGGCACTATGGTCAAACATGTATCACTTATTCTGAAATTTTTGTGAGTTTTGATAATGATTGGACGATGAACTGATGATCTTTTATTTTTATTTTGAATTTTTTATAATTTTTAATATTTTTTTAGTTTTTATCCCCATTTTGCTTACAAGGGTTTTGTGTCAAACATTCACCTTTTTCAGCAAATGGCGGAATATTCTCAATTTCTTTAACTTTTTCATTGATTTTCAATTTTATGTCACTATTATTATTGATATCATCATCCGAATCATCGTCATAATTTTCAATTATGACATCGACATAATTTGTGACATTATCACTTATTAGAATATTTTTAGGATCAACCACTAACGGAGTTTTAACAACAACATTTAAGGCTTTATCAATTTCCTCCGGAGATTTAGCATAGCTAATCCACATTGGAGGTGGACATTTATTATACCCAATACCACGGTTCCTATATCTGTAAATATTTTCTCCCGTTTTCTTATCCTTACCGGTAGGTTTAGGAATGATATGGTCAAGAACATATGATGCCGCTACATAACTAGTCAGTTTTTATCGACTCTTTCAACTTCAATTTTTTTACTTCTTGTAGATTTTTTTTAATACAGCATTGTCATCAATGTGTTTGTTTATGAGACAAAGTTGCTTTTAACATTGAAATTGTTCTTTGACCTTCTTTAAATCTTTTCAGATCTTTGCAATTTAGAATAATCTTCTTGAAGTTTTTTCAAGTCATCTAGCATGCTGTCTGTGTGACCTTTCAATCTTACATAATTTGCATCTTTTTCACTGCATTGTTCACACGGAATCATGCATTTTATACACCGAAATTTTTTTTGTTTGGAATGACTCCGTCTAGTTGAGTGACTCTGTTTCTAACTTAGATGAATTAGTGTTTACCTTTTTCGTCTGAGTCATCCATGCATTTTCATTAGCTCATCCATTGATTCTGAAGTGATCTCAATCAGATTGATTATATCGGTAATTTCGTCTTCATCCTCGTCAAACGTGATTTCTCCACTCGTCTCACCTTTTGAGCAAACTGGTTCAGAACATATAGTCTCAGTGGTAAACGTGGTAGATTCTCTGCCTTCAGTATTCTTCACCTTTACAGCCTCACTAGTTTTTTTGTCTCCTAGCCTTCTTCTTATCAATTTCTTGTTCATGTCTTATAATCTTTCTGATAAAATCTTCTAAATCTAACTATTTGAACCATGAACGTCCTTTCAATTCAACTAGATAATCATCCCACTTAGAAGATAAAGGATTTCCAAGCTTTAATATTTTCTCAATATCCGATACACGGATATAATACTTGTCCATCTTAGCAATTAAATCATAGTACCATTCTATCATCTCATCGATCGACTGTTTCATTTTTCAAAGGCATGAAATTTTCAAATAAGTGTTTCAAAATGCTTTTGTACTTTTGAATCCCTTCTTGAGTTTTCACATTAATATTTGATCTCAACCTAAAATCTTTCCAATCCATTTTCATAATTTTCACTTGCAACCAAACAATTTTGAGTTTGTTAAGAACTTGTATTCTATTTATCCCAAAATAGTCAAAACCAAAATTTTAGATCAAAAATCGTTTTGAAACGCTTGTAGTCCAAAACCGATTCAAAAGTCACGACTCAGATGTATCAATATGACCCGCCCACTTAACCAATCTCAGTCCGCCTTGAAACCCAACATTTTGAACACTTAGGTGCTGTTTGTTTTTTCTGAGGTAAAAGGTCTGCAGTCTGCGGACCACATCTGCAGACATCTGTAGCAGAAGTGCTGGACCAAATGTCTGCAGTCTGCAAGAAGAAGACTGTTTGTTTTTTTACTTCTGTAAAATGTCTGCAAATTGCTGAAATAAACTGAAATATAAATAAACTAATTTATTAAACTTAAAAGAGTTTTTCAACATTCAAACTTAAATAATAGTTATACAATACTTAAATAATATTCATAAAAAAGACAATAACATTTTTTTAAAGCATTGTATCCGTGCTTTGCATTAACTGCTCAGCAATCTCATCTCGTAACTGATTCATATATTCTCGATCCGATGCAGTACCATGTGCTTCAACCTCGTCTTCACCAGCATTAATGTGCACTTGCCTATTATGCACCGAAACATTGGGTTGATCCTATTCTGTAAACAATTCATCACTCAAACCAGCTTTTCTTATAAAATTATGTAGCGCGAAACATGCAATGGTAATGTTCCTTTGTGTAACCAATGGAAATGGTGCCATCCTCTTCAAAATAGGGAATCTTGCTTTCAAGACACCAAAAGCACGCTCAATTACATTCCGAAGTTTTGCATGAGCATGGTTAAATTTCTCTTTATTAGTCAATGCACGTCTTCGGCGAAAATCTCCTAGCCAATACCTCACATTACGATATGGAGCCATAAATCCCCGTATGTGTGCATACGCGGCATCACAAAGATAATACTTGTCTGTAAAGATATACAATTATTTTAGAAAAGTAAACCAAGTGATAAATATCTAAAAGAACATAAACATACCTTGTGGTGGAAACGAGAATGGTGCATCTGGATCTGATAATGCCTCTGATAATATTCTTGCATCATGTGCTACACCTTCCCAGCCGGCCACGACGAACGTAAAAATCATGTTGAAGTCACAAATTGCTAATACGTTTTGATAACAATCTCCTTTTCCTCTTCCTCTATATAAATCTTATTTACTAATAGGGACAGCGGCATGTATTAAAGTTCCATCTAGTGCACCAACCGCTCCTTTAAAAACCCGTCGTAGTCTCTTGTTATGTCCCGGTATGTTTGGATTAGGATTGAAAGAAGTTGGTACTATCATTTCTTTGGCAAAAAGCATCATTTTATCCAACACTTCATAAAAATATTTATGAATTGTTTGCTTTGAGTGTTGAAATCTACGCTTGATAACTACATATCGTTGATTATGACCGATTATCATAAAAAACATAGCCATCTTCTCCTCAACCGATACATGTTTACTATCCTCTAACGAATAATTTACTCTAAAATGTGCACATAGTCGGACAAATGATTCACGAGACATACGTAGAAGATCAATGCATTGTTTGGGATTTCCTGTCAATAACTCTAACGTGTATTTATGTCCCGTCATACGCGAATCATTGTCTCGCACTCATTTTAAACCTCTCTTCCAAAAAAACAGGACATACAAGTACATAAGAATAACGAGAAGTAATTTCTTATTATAATCCATTATGAACCTGTTTTAACAATTATAAACAACCAAAAGCATAAGCATAAACCAAAGGATACAATCATCAACGAAAAGCATACAATGTCGAACATAAAAACATACAATGTCTAAAACATAAACGAAAAGCATACAGTGTCAAACATAAAAACATACAATGTCTAAAACATAAACGAAAAGCATAAAATGTCTCAAACATAAACAAAAATAAAAAAGAATAAAATGTCTCAACCATAAACAAAAACCTAGCAGTCGTGTTAAGCATATAAGGTCTTCACTACTTTATCAGGCCTAAACTTTTTGCAGTTATTCCGATCCACCCTCTTAAGACCTCGGGAATTTCTGGCAATGCCATCCACGCCTCTCTCATGTCAGAGGACACCCCAAAATGTGAAAAGCAGCTAAGAATATAGGATCTACCGGGTCTAACCCAACCAACTTTAACTTCTCAGAACACTCATGAACTGTTGGCCGTTCTTTGCCTTTAATCAAAACCTGTAGAGCCTTCTGCATATCACGTGCTAAATCATCATGGTTAATAGATGATTTTGAGGTTTTGGCCCTTTTGTTTGGATTAGGCTCAGAAGTGGGCTCGGAAGTAGGCTCAGAAGTGGGCTCTTGAGTAGGCTCTGGAGTAGGCTCAGAAGTGTCGGCATCATCTTGTGTGTCATGATAATGGGTGTCCATAATCATAAGCGATTGGACACGATGACAAGAAGATCCAACCTCGGATGTTGTTTGGGTTGAGGTCCACTTGCAATTTCCAGTGGCAGTATTTCCATCAAACAATTCTGCACAAAGTTCTGGAAAAGGCAATGGAACTGTCTTCAATGATGCAGCCTTCGGATGCCCCTAAACCCAAAGTAAAAAAAATATTGTTATATACTTTTTTTTAGAATTATGTTTAAAATTTATATAAATGAACATACCTTTTTAAATTCTTCCCATTCCTCGTTCGTTAAGCTAAAAGTATTTGTTTGAGGGTTGTATATGTTGTCGGTTTTGTTTTTCAAATACACCCAACCTACGTATTTGGCTTTTAGATTATCATATGCATTCTTCATTTGTTTTTGTGTTAAATCCAAGCCAAACTTTTCCTTAAGAACTTTTCCTAATTTATTCCACGAGTCTTTATGCAAACTCAAGCCTTTTCTACCCACCGTGTGTATCTCTTCAATGCAAGTCTCTAATAAGCATTTTAGATGGTCGTTTGACCATTGTTGTTTCTCTCCCATTTCTACTAATCATGTCAATCAAAACATAAGCTAAGTGAAGCGAAAGCGAATATATTTGTTATAATAACTTCAGCCAATATATTAGCAAGAACAAATCACACATTTGTTATAATAAATTCAGATCTTGGCTGAATTTATACATTTGTTATAATAACTTCAGCCAATATATTAGCAAGAACAAATCACACATTTGTTATAATAAATTCAGCAAATAAATTCAGATCTTGGCTGAATTTATACATTTGTTACGAAAACTTTCATGATTCAGATCTTGTTAGCAGGAACAAATCACACATTACTTATAATAACTTCAAAGAAATTTGGCAAAATCACACATTTGTTATGATTCAGATCTTATAATAACTTCAAAGAAATTTGGCAAAACTTTCATGATTCAGATCTTATAATAACTTGGCGAATAAATTTGGCAAAATCACACATTTGTTATAATAAATTCAAAGAACAGATCTTGTTATAATGACATGAGTCTAATTTAGCAATAACATATTAGTCTAATTCAGATCTTGTTAGCAAGAACAAATCACACATTACTTATAATAAATTCAGATCTTCATACCTTCAGATTGGAGGATGAGTGGAGATACAAGGGGAACGACTGCGGTGGTGCTCGGCTCGGCGTGAGGTGGAGGAGGAGGGGAGGTAGGCGTGAGGTGGAGGAGGAGGGGAGGTCGGCGTGAGGTGGAGGAGCAGGGGAGGACAGCGGCGTGAGGTGGAGGAGCAGGCTCGGCTCTGTGGTGCTCGGCTAGGTGGTGCTCAGCGTGAGGTGGAGGAGGGGGGGAGGTCGGTGGCGTGAGGTGGAGGAGCAGGGAGGAGGTCGCGTGAATGGAGAAGGAGAAGGGATAGGGTTTCTTGAGTTGTGTCTTTGGAAGAGGAGAAGAGATATTGTGAAGAGGTAAATCAACATCTGCCCGAGGAAGAGGTTATGAAGTGCTTTTTTAATGAATTGTCTTCTGAAAAACAAACAAGCTTCAGAGCCCTATGTCTGCGCGTGGTCTGCTTGGTGAAGACAAAAGAGGTTCTGAAGCTCTTTTAACAAAAAACAAACAACACCTTAGAATCACCATCCACTTTACAAACTTTCGGCCCAAACTACTTCTTAATAGAATCGGCCCAAAATTTTTGAACTGCCCAATTCAATCCCATTTAAAAATCTGTGTTAAATCTAACTAGGTTTAAAGAAGTTCGCCGCGTTGCGGCGAATTTCTTTTGTTATTTAGTCTGTGTTTACATGTGTTTTGAAATCACTACGAGCGTGTTGCCAACGGAACTGCTGACAAGAATAAAATTAAAATGTAGAAAAAACACTAAAAGATAACCGAAAAAAAATCAACCAAAAAAATTGTATGGTAACGATGTTGTTCGTATGAAACCCGTGGTTAGAGATGAGCAAATTGTTCTGGGTACCGGTACCAAATTTGCCGAACCGAAAGATCTTAAGTACCAATTCAGTACCGACTTTTGGCGTTACTGGTACCGGTTCACTACCATTTTTTACCATCATATAGTAACCGGTATTTTCGGTATCAGTACCGATTCTGTATCAGTTGGCACCGAGCTCATCCCTACCCCATTGGGCGTTTTCTTGGTCCAAATGTGTTGAGGTGTTTTATATTTGACGCCGGAGAAGAAATAGGTTGACCAATGAGAGCTATCTCCTTTTCCTTTGGCCAATCAATTTTTTTCATGGTTTTTTAATTTATTTAATTCATTACACCGCTTTCAACATAATGCCCACATAACTACGCCTATTTAAGAAAAACACCTCATTACTAACCAGGCTACCACATAATGCACAACGTTCAAGGGTGCGGCATTTTGATTGAAGTATCAATCAAAATTAAACATTGATTCTATACTTGTCTTTATGGAATAGACAACTATTTAAAATCTTGCTATTCCCAACGCACCAAGAGTCTGTCTCAATTTCTTTTGTTGAATTCTCGGTACAAATTTAATGTGACTTTTCATTGTCAATTTTATCACTTTTTTTCCCGAGTTAATTACCAAAATCGTCCCTGAGGTTTGGGCAGGTTTGTCATTTTCTTCTAAAATGATACTTTTGTACCAAATTGCCCCAAACGTTTGTAACTTTTTGCTATTTTTATCCAAACCACTAACTTAGTTTATTTTTTTCTGTTAAGTTGAGGATATTTGTAAGAAACTGACAAATATAAAACCACAGGGACGATTTTGGCAATTTACTCAAACTCTTTTAAATTTCTTTTATTTAATTAATTTTGTTACATATATAATAAAAAAGAATATAAATGCAATTTTTATATGAAAAAAATACTAGTTTTGTCACATAATTTTTATAAATTTTCATCCAACCACTAACTAAGTTAATTTTTCTATTAAGGTGAAGGATCTTTATAAACTAAGACAGAAATTAATTTCTATTTTTTATATAGATCAGTTTTATAACAATAAAATCTACTTAAACATCTAAATTTTATAAAACTAAAATGCTGGTGACCTTATTGAAAAATGTCAAATAAATAATTTTTATGATATGTACCAAGTTTGTAATTTATCTTCTACTCTTTTAAATTCGCTCCTAAGGAAAAACAGAAGCTAGTGCCCCCTCCCTCTATCAAACAACGCATCATTAGACTATGGGGTATGGGGCGGAGGTTGAGGCGTGCGTTGGGGGAAAACGCCCAAGCCACCACCCCGGGTGGGCTTGGGTTTGGGCGTGGCCCTTGGGGCTTGGGTTTCAAGCCGGGCGTGTGGCAGAGGAAGCAAGCTGACATGGTGGGCTGTGAATGGCCAATTCAAACTAGCCGTTGGCCTATCCGTTGGGGGCATGTTTTTAAAAAAAAAATCCTTTATAAATACCTTACCATATTTAACATTTTTCTCACACAATATCAAACACATAAAACACAATCTTGCCATGAGTTCTTCATCAAGTTATAGTGAATCGTCATCATCATCTGACTATGGTGCGGAAATATTTCTACAAACGATCGCGGCGGTGGTGAAAACTATCGTGGAAGACGAAGAGACTCAACAACCTAAACGGAGGAGAAAGTACATCACTCGTGAACGGCACACCGCTAACAATTTGTTGGTAAGCGATTACTTCTCAGCGGAACCTAAGTATGATGAAAAAATGTTTAGGCGTCGTTTTCGTATTAGTAGAAACTTATTTTTAAAGATATCTAGAGATCTTGAGGAGAAGTATGTTTATTACCATCATAAACCACTCGTCCCTTTTCAATGATTGGGTAAATGGTATAGGACCCAAAGGAGCTTTCTTTGTAAACGCGGTTGAGTACGTGTATGGGTACTACCTAGTTGATGGGATTTACCCAGAGTGGGGGGTTTTCGTAAAATCGTTCACAAGACACGGTACCACAGATCCAAAGAGATTAAAGTTTAACAGGGTCCAGATGGCTGCACGTAAAGACGTCGAGCGGGCATTCGGTGTTTTGAAGAAAAGGTGGCGAATATTGGCAATGCCGTGTCGACTATGGGACAAGGATCAGATTGGAAACGTGATGTACACATGTATCATTCTTCACAACATGATTTTGGAGGATGAAGGTAGAGCGGTCGTTACCTACTATGATGACGATGACCCCCAACCAGGTAACGTAACAGACGAAGATAAAGCGGCAAATGAATTTTTGATAAAGTGAAGGGATATACATCACAACCTTCGATCTGATTTGGTGGATCATGTTTCAATGATTCCTGGGTTCGAAACCGACGAAGACAACGAACCATGATAGTTTTTTATTTTGATAATTATTTTGTATGTTTATTTTAATAATTATTTTGTATGTTTATGTAGTTTTTAATGGTTATATATATATGTATATATATATATATATAAGCTGATGTGGCTTGGCCACGCCAGCCAAGCCAAGCCACGCCCACCATACCCCATCCAAAGTGGATTTGTGAATTGAGTTTTGAAATTACACGTGTCAACTCATGCCCTAACCCAAGCCCCACCATACCCCACGATCTTACCAAAACTTAAAATTACCCAACAAATTGTAATTATAATGCTATGAACCAAAAGTTTCTTTACCCAACTCACTCAGAATAAGTATTAGTTAGTTACCCTCATAATCTTAATTAAATAAATATTTTATTTCTACCAACACATTTCCTAGGTGTTCAACACATTTAAAAAATATGTAACGTTTTTGCAATTTTTTTCTATCTCTACAACTGATAAATACTAAAAGTTGTAATCGATTGTTATGTGTTGCGCATCAACGACGTTTTCTCTTTATAAAACTGATTTATATAAAGAAGCTGTAAATTAATTTCTGTCTTAATTTATAAAATTTAAAACATCCTTCATCTTAACAGAAAAAATAAAGTGAGTTAGTGATTTGGATGAAAATTTATAAAAATTATGTGACAAAACTATTAATTGTTTTTTTCTAAAAACTCGATGTATATTCTTTTTTATTATATATGTAATAAAAATAATTAAATAAAAGAAATTAAAAAGGGTTTTAGTAAATTGCCAAAATCGTACCTGTGGTTTTATATTTGCCAGTTTCATCCAAATATCATCAACTTAACAGAAAACATAAACTAAGTTAGTGGTTTGGATAAAAATGGCAAAAAGTTACAAACGTTGGGGTCAATTTGGTACAAAAGTGTCATTTTGGATGAAAATGGCAAACGTGTCCAAACCTTAGGGATAGGGCTGGCATATCGGGTCGACCCGATCTGTTAAGACACGAACACGATACGACACGAACACGAAACCTGTAAACACGAACACGACACGAAATCTTATCGTGTCAGATTTTCCAAACACGAACACGAACCTGTTAACAAACAGGTTACACGAAATGACCTGTTAAGACACGAAAATGTTGCCAACATATCATATGACCTGTTTAAGCCACAAACACGATCTGTTAAGACCCGAACACGACCTGTTAAGACACGAACATGACCTATCATTCCATATTTGAAATTAGCAATTAAGGAACCTGTTTAATGAAAATTTAGTCGCCAAAGGTTCACAAAAGTCATAAAAATGCATAAACACATAATGTCTTAACAAACTTAAAACGAAATCCATAAAAGTCTAATCATAATATCCAAATAATTTGAATAGCCTGATGACGAGTGCTAATTTCTATACTTGAACTAGAGCAAACCTCAAGAGATTTTCATCACCAGCTACTAGACATTTTCTTGAATAATTCAGTATGCTGGGAATATACTCGCAAAATTTAACCTGCATGTATATGAATTAGAATGAGTTCAGAGGAAAAAATCTACAAAAAGGTATCTAAATAAATAGACTCACCAATTGAGAACTATCACGAGTGGACTCAAGAAAAGCCCCAATCGCCCTAGTCAAACAATAGAGTTCCAAAGTTCCTTATAACACTCGTACTTGTTTAGTTTCTTAAACATTAAAACTAAAATACAAGTTTTGACAGAAAATATTACTTGAGAGAAGCAACTCTAACATCGCTGATCTCGTCTTGGAGGCACTTGAGTAGAAGGAATTTCAAGTCTACAAAATACGGTTGAAAAGAATCCCCAACTGTCTGAGTTAGGGTGCTAAACAATAATAATCCCACCTGCATCATAAAGAAGGATATAATTAGTTTTAGTTGATCAAAAATTAGTGGTGTAGGTTAAAATAAATATAGCATACTATCATTTTTGAAATCAAAATGCAGATTGAACAGCACAAATAAAGCACCTCTCTCAGATCTTCTTGGGCACTCAGATTGAACAGCACAAATGAAGCACCTCTCTCAGATCAGTAACTGTTCATAACAACAGTAACTGTTTCAGAAACATACAAATCGATTTCGAATCAGAACATACGAATCAGAACACTAACTGTCTGACATACGATTTCAAATCAGAACATACAATTTCAAATCAGAACATACGAACCAACAACATACGAATCAGTAACTGTCTGATCGAATATTTAACTTACCTGCGATGGTTGCCGGCGATGGTTGCTGGACGATGACGTCTCGTCGGATGGCTGCGTCGATGACGGCTGGAGTGGAGATGGTTGCCGGCGATGGCTGCGTCGATGACGGCTGGAGTGGAGATGGTTGCCGGAGTGGAGATGGTTGCCGGCGATGGCTGCTGGAGTGGAGATGGTTGCCGGCGATGGTTGTGAGTTCGTCCTTCGTCGATGACGGCTGCTGGAGTGGAGATGGAGAGTTTCTTTTAGGGTTAACTTTGGAGTTTATCAGTTTGAGCGTGAATTGGTGTAAATGAATTTCAAAATTAGAACAATATTGAAATACCTGATATATAATATTATATATTTTTAATTAAAATTCTTAGCAGGTCATTAACGGGTCTTAACAGGTTAACGGGTTTTAACCTGTTAAGACACGAAATTTAAACAGGTCTTATTGTGTCGACCTGTTTAGACACGAAACCCGTTAAGGCCAAACACGAAACCTGTTAACTTCGTGTAGGTTCGTGTCGTGTTATCGTGTTCGTGTCAGAATTGCCAGCCCTACTTAGGGACGATTTTGGCAAGTAACTCTTTTTCTTTTTTTTCTTTTTTTCTTTTTAAAAGAAATACTATGATCTTTCAATCAAACTCTATTTAAAAAAAAAGAAAAAAAAAAACCCTGTACATTTCACCTTTTTTTTGTTTATTCAAAAATCAAACTAAAAAAATTTCTCAACAACTAACAAAAGCGTCGTTATTTATAGCCTTTCAACATATCCAAACCCACTGACGAATTTTTCAGCCACACACAATACTTTTTCCGTTTCTTTACACAACTAATATGTTAAAATCCTTGCAACACAAACCCAAGGGCCTTTAGCAACACACCAGCTGTCAATAAAGTTTCATATACAAAACAACTATCACGTCCTTTATCTTGACACTATTTCCGTAGTTATAATCCTATCCATTGGCGAAGCTTCCCCCCCCCCCCCCCCCCCCCCTCAATTTTTCCGAAACCGGGGGTGGAAACGTATATACCTAAAAATTTTCTATACGAAAGTACTATTCATCACACTACGCATCGAAAAGTTCGAGGGGTCGGGCGCCCCCTCGGAAGCCTTCTAAGCTGCGCCCCTGCCTATCATTCACAACAGTTGTAAACAACCCTTTCTTCCTATTCGACACCTTCTCTATCACTACAAATCAGTAACCCTAATCTGTCAAACTACTACAGTCGCCACCTCTAGTGTATATCCCACAACTTTTATTTTCTTCTTCTTGTTTGTAAATCGATAACTACATACACAATAAAACACTATCTGAATTCTTCGATCCACACAATTCTATCAAACCTTCAATCCTAAGCAATTTCAACAATACAACATCTGCAGCTCGGATCTACACATAGGAAGAAAATTATTAATCAATTTTCTGATTCAAGATATAACAACAAAAAAAAAAACAGATCTTGAATGATTCAACTTGCAAACAAGAGTGGATCCAATCTGTCGGATCTGCACAACTTTGATACGACAAGAACACCTGCAACTCAGATTTATTTAACGAACAACTCGAATTCAGATCTAAACGAACAGTGACGCGCTTTGAAGAATCATGATATATTCAATCTACTGATCTAAAACTTTCATCTTTTTCAGTTTTATTTGTTATGATATTACGAACAGAATACTGGTTATTCAACAAATTTTAACCGATTAAACAGTATGAAATGATCAAAATTTGCATCAAAACAAACGGAAATCGATGGGCATACACTTTCTTTTATGTGCTGATATACCGCGAGCCCTCTAAGTGTCTTCCAGCAATGCCAAATGCATTAATCAAAACATTGAGCATTTGTTGTTTAATTTGTACATGCCAAATGAATCGAAAGAAATGAATATGAAAAAAATCAAACGTCATTAAAGACTTCTTTATACACCACATTTGTTGTTTAATTTGTACACGCATAATAAAAGCATATTTAACTATTTATAAGTCATAATTAAAAAGACAGAAGGCACACATAAAAATTGTTAAAAAAAACTACACCAATCCTCATATCTAGACCTTATACGGGCTAAAACAACATCTGTTTTAGATATTGAAACACAACAATATCTTCTGAGTTAGTAAGTGAACCGTTAGATTTTCGGCTTCGGCCTCAAACTCCTCCAGATCCTCCCTATTTCGGCTTCATGTACTAAAACTTCTTTGTTGTTCTTCCGCGAACTCGCGGTCTCCGTAGTCACAACAATACCGCACTTGACTACCAAGCCTTTCTTGTAATAAGCTCTACACGTTATCAGAATGCCATGTGCACGATCGCGAAAATGACCAATCACCAGGTCTTCAAAATGCTGCATTCAGAATACATCAAATTATTAAACAAAACCCATACCAATCATTAACCAAAAGTTTTTATACGCTATTAAAGTATAACTTAACATAATTTAGGAGGTTGTATATGCTATTAAAGTATAAATTAGCTTCAGATGACTTTAAACACATTGTTTTTATAGCAAATAATTTTATATCGACCCATTTTAAATAAAACACAACTCAAATTTCAACAAAAGAGGTAGCATCTTATAGGTAACCATTGCAATCATACCTTAGGTGGTTTCGTCATGGTGTAAACCATAGCTTTGAGAGAGTAAATTAGTGTACGTTGATTGTATTCCAATGCAAGATTTTCATCATAAACCGAGCCACTAATAGCTTCGTATCCGAGTTTACTGAAAGAGGGCTTTGCATTCAAAATCAAACGCTGTATAGAGACCAAATCTTGAAGCATAGTTGAAATAGTAGGCGTCTATTTCTCATTCTTGGAACCTCACCAAGTGTTTAGAAGGCCCAAGCAAACTTTTCCCTTACTGTATAAATTTGGGTTAATTCTTAGGCCACCAGAGTGATAATGCACTTGCTGAAAAGAATTTAAATTGTTAGAGCTTGTCACATAAGAATGAATAGAGTTAGTATCATAAAAAACTAATATACTTTCTCATTTTGCACAAAAAGGTTCCTTAATCATTTTGTTGTATTAAATTCTCTAAACTTGTATGAAATACAAGTTTAAATGAAAAAAAAAATTAAAAGAAAGACTCACATTAAAGGTCAACAATTTGACATTATAATTATAATTATAAATATAAATCTATTAAATTACAAAGCCTACAAACAGTAACATGGCCCATGTGTCACCTTCTGATTGGTTTGTTTTTCTTTCTCACTTTCTTAGTGCATTTATATATGATTTGTGTTTGATCTTCAACATCTCTTAGCTGATTGGTTTGTTTTTCTTTCTCACTTTCTTAGTGCGTTTATGTATGATTTGTGTTTGATCTTCAACATCTCTTAGCTTTTGGTAAAGTGGTTGGGTTTGAGGATGTGTTATTTCTAGGCGCAGGTTCAATTCTTTGTTATCCTTTTTCCTGTTGTTTGGTATAGAGAATGATCTTTGAGTAGGGTTTGAATTGTATTGAGAGAAAAATTGTATTGAAGTTGTACAAGAGTAGGGTTACACAAAGATGGAGTTTATATAGAACCCCATATTACACATTAGCCCCTACACTATTTTTTCTTCTTTCCGACACTCCCCCTCAAGTTGAGTAGTGGGGTCACCAATACTTAACTTGCTCAAACAGCTACTAAAAGCGTTTCCGTTGACTGCTTTTGTGAGAATATCTGCGAGTTGATCTTTTGTTGATATATACGGGAGCTCTATGATTCTTTCCTCCAGTTTTTCCTTCATGAAATGTCGATCTACCTCCACGTGTTTTGTTCGATCATGCTGAACTGGGTTTTCTGAGATTTGTATTGCAGCCGTATTGTCGAACATAATTTTACTGGGTTTCGCCCTTTGGGAGAAACCAATGTCTTCTAGGAGCTTCCTGATCCAAAGAACTTCACTTAGCCCTCGAGCTATACCTCTGAACTCAACTTCTGCACTCGACAGAGCGACCACTTTCTGTTTCTTACTTCTCCAGGTAACGAGGTTTCCACCAACCAAAGAAAAATATCCTGATGTTGACCTTCGGTTTCCCTTATCTCCTGCCCAGTCTGCGTCAGTATAGAGCTCAACATTTAAATGTCCATTTGTTTTGAACAAAACTCCATGGCCTGGAGTTCCTTTGAGATATCTTAAAATTCTCTGAGCAGCTTCCATGCGGGCAACTTGAGGTTGATGCATGAACTGACTCACCACTCCAACAGCATAAGCTATATCAGGCCGAGTGTGAGAGAGATAAATTAACTTGCCCACGAGCCGTTGATACCTTTCTTTGTCTGCAAGTTCTCCATTGAGTTCCATGTGAAGATTGTGGTTCACTACCATTGGAGTATCTGCTGGTTTACAATCAACCAACCCAGTTTCTGCTAGGAGATCAAGAACATACTTCTTTTGGCAGATGAAAATCCCTCGTTTAGACCTGAGAACTTCTATCCCGAGGAAATACTTGAGATTCCCAAGGTCTTTCATTTCAAACTTTGAAAACAGATTTCTTTTCAGCCGTGCTATTTCTTCTATATCATCTCCGGTAATAATCATGTCGTCCACATATATGATCAAGCAAGTTACAAGACCGTTTCTTCTCTTGAGGAACAGAGTATGATCAGCGTTACTTTGGTGATACCCATACTCTTTCATGGCCAAGGTGAACTTTCCAAACCATGCCCGAGGAGATTGTTTTAGCCCATAAAGGGACTTTTTCAACCGACAAACTTCTCCTTCTTTAAAACCCCCTGAGAACCCTGGAGGTGCTTCCATGTAGACTTCTTCAGTTAGGTCTCCATGGAGAAAGGCGTTTGTAACATCAAACTGGTGAAGAGGCCACTCCTTATTGGCTGCTACCGAGAAGAGAACTCTGATGGTATCCATTTTGGCAACTGGAGAAAATGTCTCAGAATAATCGATCCCATACGTCTGAGTGTAACCCTTGGCTACAAGCCGAGCTTTGTATCGTCCAATAGAACCATCTGGCTTATACTTGATTGAATATACCCACCGGCATCCAATTGTTTTCTTTCCTTTAGGAAGAATGCACTTCTCCCATGTGTTGTTTTTCACAAGAGCACGCATTTCCACTTCCATTGCTTCTTCCCAGTTCTTCTTACCTTGAGCTTCCTTTACGGAATTAGGTATTTGTTCAGAGTATAGTGAAGTAACAAATGCTTTCGCACTGTTAGATAAGTTCCCGTTGACCATATTAGCTACAGGATACCTTGAATTTCTGGTTTCCTTCTATGGGGAGTACCGTTTTGGAGGAACCCCTCTATTGGCTCTAGGAGGAAGAGAGTATCTTCCGGTAGTCTCTGCTGCACCTGGTGCAACCTGTTCAACAACTTGTTCAACCTGTTCAACAACTGGTTCAACCTATTCAACAACTGGATCAACATGTTCTGTAGTTGTCGGTTCTATGTGTTCCCCTGTTGTCTCATAGTTATAAGACGTCGAACATTCAGAGTTCTCAGTATTTCTTACCTCAGGCATCACGTTGGATGGACTTTCTTCAGTGGTACTGTGCTCCACGGATTGTGTGTCTGTGTTTGAAGGACTCGCAGTACTGTGATAGTTTTCTGTGTTGACTTCTTCAGATGAGGGAATTTGGGTTAACCAGCTCAGAGTGTCTATACTGTCATTCTCCCCCTGACCACTGAGTTGGGGGTTATAAAAGTATTTTGTTTCAAGAAAGTCAACATTCATTGTGGTGAACATTTGACGATTTGTTGGATTATAACACCGGTAGCCTATTTGATCGATTCCATAGCCGACAAATACACATTTTTCAGCACATGGGCCAAGCTTGTTTCGATTGGTTTTGGGTATATGAACAAATGCGGTTCACCCGAAGATTCGGGGTTCAAGTGTAATGGGATGAGGGATACTGGCAGACTTAGACAGACAATCTAAGGGAGTCTTAAATTTGAGAGCTTTTGTGGGAAGCCGATTCAGCAGATACACAGAGGTTGCAACTGCCTCCGGCCAGAAAGATTTAGGGACCTGAGATTCGATCAAAAGGGCTCGAGTCATTTCAAGAATAATACGGTTTTTCCGTTCGGAAACACCGTTTTGTTCGGGGGTATGAGCACAAGAGGTTTGGTGAATTAATCCTTTGGTTTTAAAAAATTGTTTCATAGATGTATTGACAAATCCCCCCCCCCCCATTGTCGGATCGAAGGATTTGGATTTAAGTTTGAAATTGAGTTTGAATCATAGCATAAAAAGTGACAAATTTTTCGTAAACTTCGGCTTTGGTTTTTAAAAAATATACCCATGTCATGCGAGTGCAATCATCCACGAACAGTATAAAGTACCGAAGACCCTGCCCCCCCATCACAGGAGCAGGACCCCACACATCAGAATGTATTAGTGAAAAAGGTGAAGCAACTTTCGTATTGCTAGGTTTGAACGGTTGTCGATGGCTTTTAGCGCGAAGACAGGTTTCACAATCTGTTTTTCCATTTGAAGGGAAAAGTTTTGGAAACAAAAGGTGCGAATAACCACTGGATGGGTGTCCCAAACGTCTATGCCATAGCCAGGCTTCCCGGTTTTCTGTTCCATGTGCCAACATCACAGTACCCTGTTGAGCCACTTCATCCACATAGTACAATCCGTGGCGATCAGTACCACGTCCGATAATCACATCCGTCCTGATATCCTGTAGGAGGCAGAAAGTAGGGTGCATTAGTACTGTGCAATTTA